>CAWUFW010000636.1:1753726-2306226 GCA_963921515.1 Calotriton arnoldi | reverse complement strand
TCACTAATAGCCAATATGCTTCTGGCAACAAAGCAGGAAATCGCTTTCAAATGAAAGTCAGCAACCCCATGACCAGTCTTGAAGATTATGGACTATAATGGCAATGGAAATGTTGACAGCCAAAAAATGAAAGAGATGTTTTTTCTATAGCATGGAATCCACTGCTAGACCATCCTAAAAATTCGATGCCTCTTTTGGCGTGCCCCAGAACACTCTTATTGGGATCTGTGATGCTCAAAGGATGTAAGGACTGATTAGTGTGTTAAAACTATTGAAACTGCATTAATCTAGAAAATGAAAGGAGATAACACCAAATGAGTCCAACGAGAACAGTGTCTATATTCCCATCATCAGAGGGTCTCTACCATTCTGAATTACACTCGGGGGGAAGGCGAAAGAAGGATGAGGCATACTTACTTTGCTTCTGTAACACGTAACTAGTGCTGCGTGTGCACATTGAAAATACTGAGCCATGTTTTATGGGATGTTATAAAAATAATCAGTTAAATAAAATGTTTGGATGAAAAAGAATAGTAAATTGATTCTTCTCTATGCATACTTGCCTTCACAATGTTACAGTAGTTGATATTACGTATACAATGTTACGGCAGGCTGATACTTTGTCACTCCAAATTGTTCTACACAATCCATTAAGATATCAAGATCTCATGGGAATAATCTCTTCCCGGAAGTGCCTCCGGTGTAATGCAGACAAAGGTACTTTCATTCACACAGTATGGAGTTGTCCATTGCTAGACAAATTTTGGCAGGTGGTGTTTGCATGCTTAAATGATGTTCTCTCCTGGCAGATCCCACGATATCCAAGGCTGGTCCTTCTCCACCTTACGGAGGATGTGGTCTGGAATAGATATAAATTGTCCCTACTCCGCTTGGGCCTGACACTGGCCAAATGAGATATTGCCAGACAATGGAAAGGAGTGGTCCCCCATCACTGATAGTATGGAAGAAGGGGATGAAATTTTGCATGGGGATGGAAATAGCCATATACGAGGCAAGGGGCTGTCCCCAAAAACACGCACAAATATGGCAGAGACTGGCAACGTACAGGAGAACTGAGCTGCCACCAGTCCGTCGGATACGCAACTGCATGGATGACGAAATAAAAACCTTTCATTGCAGAAAGACAACCACATAGAGACGAGTGCACTGGCCTAGTGATAGGCAACAAACAGACGGAGAGTGTAGATGTCACAGATGTGGGGTGGGAGGGTGGGTTGGGTCGGCTCAATGATCTTTGTTTTTCCCTCGTTGGTGTACTATTATGTTATTTCTATTATTTATCCACTGTATCATTCTATGTATACATACTGTGTAAATTTGGCCATGGTGACCGTGTAGCTCTTCTCATCTGCAAACTAATAAAATATATATATTTTTTTTAAAAGACATCTCTGCTGTAAGTCCTGGGTCTTTCTCTCATAGAAACCCCATATCAGCATTTGAGAGACATCATTATTGTCAGGCTCTATTTCTTTCTTTTCAACACAAAAGACATTTGCGGTCGAGAGTCGGGAAAACACAGGAGGGAAATATTTCTTGTCCTAGCGGAGTAGTGTATACAGGTCAGATCTTCTTCGACTGCGACCATCCTGAAAGAGTGAATTGGGATTACTCAGGTTTCAGACTTTTTTTATCTCTCCTGGCTTAGTCAGAAGAGCAACGAATTCAGGACTAGAACTAGTGCTTGAAAACGTTTTATTTTTTTGCAATTATCTAACAAATTGTCTCTTACAAATGTAAGTCATATCTCTCCTTCCCCAGCTCTCTCCGATCCCATCAGAATCCTTCATGTCAAACACACTTTCATCTCTTTCACACGTATTCGAGTTGTATTAATTTTCAGTATTTTCATTACAATATATCTGTCTTCGAATTACATCATTCACCTTTAGTTGTGTTTGAATTACATTAACTTTATAAATGTTTCCCCGCTTCTGTTATAGGAAGGAGTCTGATTTGCTCTTCATCCTAAAACAGACTAGTGACACTAGCCACTCTGGAGGTTTAAGAAAGTCTCTGTATTCAACCTAAGGACATTGTGTGACATATTGATATCCCATGGACCTTAGGGACAATCAAGCGCTTTACGTAGGTCTTGACGTATGAACCAAAACAAGACGCAAGAGTGGATATTGACAAAAGGTGTGGCGGTAAATTGAGGATTTCCATACATATGATCAGACCTTTCTTTGTTGCTGGTTATATATCTCGGATCACATTCAAAGGATAACATCTAATTACTCATCACTGTAAAGGCACAGATGCACAGCGCTAAATTGTACCGCATCGCATGAGTACCAGCGTAAACTTTAGTAAATGTGGGATCCGATGTCATGGGAAAAGGATCTCACCCTCACTTATGAATCACTTGCACTCAGCCTTAATTCAGCAAGTGCTAGAGGTTTAATGCACTAGTGCAAATGGAATTTGGATCATCTCTTAACAGATTGCTTTGTGGATACCGCACTTCTCACCACATCCACTGTGTGCACGCTTCTTCAGTACAGCCTCGCTCACTAAGAGCAACAGTACTATATATTGTCCTGGAACAAGGCCCTTGCCAGCATGGCTGTGTGTGTGTGTCAACCAGAGTTCTCACCGTCCACACATCTTCTGACAATCTGGATCTCTACAGAAAGTACACATTACTGGACTGAAAGTTGCATGGTACAGATCATAATCTTTCGATGACCCCACAACTTCTTTGGGTGGCGTTAAACTAACTCGAAAACAGACACATTGAAGAGCATTTTTTTCCAAATTGTTTTTGGATCAAAAGTAGTGGAGGACAGGAAAATAAACTCCAACGCCCCGGGGTACAGCTCTCATGACATGTAAGTTGATTACAGAAACTTTATTGGTGCTTCTGTCATAAGCACCTAAAGTAAAATGGAACCTGGAAGAAGTGACCCAGATTGGAATGCTGGTGTTTGTTTGGAAACATTTCACACCTACCTCCCATGCAGGATGCCCAACGAACTTATCAATGGAGTCATGCATTGTACAGAGAGGGGATGTTGCTAAAACCAAGATATGTACACCTAAAATTAGGGGCTAATTTTAAGTCCAGACGGAGGACATAACGTGAAATTCAACTATCACATATACTACTCTGGTTTTCAGAGTGATATCCAAATTGTGACACTATGCATGGGGTTTGTAGCACTTGTTTTAATGAAAGAAAAAATATAGAAAGTAACCCAGAAAGGAAAAAAATGTCCAAAAGTTTGTCATATTAATTGGTTTCATGCTAACTCTAAATCTAGCGGTATTTTATTTATTTATTTTCCAGTTTTATATAGCGCTAACGTGGCCCAAAGACATCAGTGCGCTTTACAAAGACAAAGGCAATAATTACAAACAAATAAATGGAAAGAGATCACAACCATAGCAGTCAAGAGCAGAGACAGTACTATGATTTAAAAATAGAAAACAAATGTGGGATATAAGTTAAAAAACCACTTGCGACACAATTAACACGGAAAGAATAAAAAGAAAGGATGAGTCAGAAAATGTGAATAGCATTAGCAGCATGAAAGAATTGTGCTCAGAAACGAGTTCTGTGTCGGGGAGAATGCAGCAAGGGGCTAAGAGGCAACGAAGAGTTGGAAGTAAACATTAAAACAACAAAGGAGGCAATAAATAGCAGAGAAAATAATTTAGCTTCAGCCAGATGATGCTAAACGTCAGGATAACAATAACAAAATATTGCTTACAAACATATTGCTCCAGTGGGTGCAGGTTTTAGGTATTACTCTTTAGGCCATGACCCTCTGGCACCACACATCCAGACAGGAAGTGTCTTTGGACAAGAGGACGTTCCTGTTCATTCTTTTTCTTTTTTATTAATTTTGCATTTTTCTGTAGGACCACTGACTCTACTCAGGAGTGTCAGCAGACATTACAATGCAAAAAAGCGCAGAGGTCAGGCATTGCATTACCTTAAAGATTAAAATTCGAGATACAATAACCACTTTCTCGTGGGAGGCTTGAGGAGGTGATGGGAAGTAGCAGCAGTGAGACAAGGGGGGCAGGCTGTAGGTGGGCGAAAGGAGGAAAGAGGAGAGCGGGAGGGGAAAGAGGAATAGGGGATGAAAGATGAAGTGGGAACGAAAGGAAGGTAGTCAGAAGGGTGGGAGAGATGTTAGTAAGAAGGGGAGAGACACGGCGGAGGCAAAGTAAAAGAAAACAGGAGCATGGGGTTGGAGGAAGATTTGGGTGGGATGAAAGGGGGAGGGTGATAGCCAGCTTGGAGGTGGGAAAGTAGACTCGGTGTGGGAGAACCACCCGAAAAGGACTGAGCCATTGCGTGCTCCTTTTTCGAAAGCTAGACCTTATCTTTTCAGTTTCAGGGCTACGTTCTGAGGGGTAGAAGAGAGTAGCATATTGTGAGTATTAAAAACCATCTTGTTGTTCTATGTGTATTAACTTTAACATTGATAGCACTGGAGTAATATGATCAGATTTTTGGGATCCTGTGACAAAACGCGCCTCTGCTTGTAATACTGCTTTCAGGGGGGACGAGATGCACTCTTGGAAATCCAGTCAAAAATGAGTTACCGTACTCAATTCTGGACAGCACCAAGAACTGCACAGGAGCCTTAGTAACTTCTTGCATTAAATATAAGTACAGAAGTTAGGTGTCTTCCTTCCATTGACCCCAACGGAGCCACATTGATTTGTGAGACATGACTGTAATTTAGGACTGAAGCACCAAAAACAGCAATCCCTGCAGCAACAACATGTGCAGGAGTCCACGCCTAAGAAACAAGAGATGTGGTGGTTGTTCCTAGTAACTGCAGATCTCTGCCGAGGCATACATTAGAAACCTGGTTCCATGGATACTCTACACGGATATAGTGTACGCCTCACCAACTGGATAGAATATATCCAGAAGTGACCGGCTAGAAAAAATTGGTGGGGAGATTTCAATAAGCCATAAGGAGACTCTAAGCTGTGTTTTGCTTCTTCTAATATACCAGGCTCTGAAAGCTTTTCCTTTGCTATATCTTTTACCCCAACAAATTCCTTCTCGGGGGATTTGGCCTATCGGCCTCCTGGTCCAGCTACACATTTCCTACAAGCCCTCCTGGGTGCACTGGCTGGCCTGGTACTAAATAAGGCTAACTTCACCCTTCTGGGTGATTTAAATCTACATTTTGATGATCCCTGCTGCGCAAGAGCAAGGAGACTTATACAGGATCTAGCATCTATACAACTGACTCAGGCAGCTGAGGGCCCAACACACAAAAAAGGTCCTCTTGTTGATCCAATTTTTAGTAACCTTCTTAACATCTCAGTAATGAGTCCTACTCCAGTCATTTGGTCGGGTCACTACATCATTACTATTTTCCTTCCCTGCCAGGACGGAAGAACACCCCACACTCTCATCCAAAGAAATTAGATCACTGCTGGTCGAAATTAGATTTCACTATGTGTGAACTTGCCCTTTTAATTTCCCAACCTGAGCTAGGTGATGATATTGCAGAGGAAATTTTAATATTTAATGACTGAATTACGTCCTCTCTAGATAAGAACATTCCGCTTAGGACTCATAAAAGTGGTCTCCAAATTAGACGGGCCCCCTGGTACAATATCCATTTACAGGAACTGAAGAAAAAGTGCAAAATGAGGAAGTTGGGGAAAACATATGCCTCAATTAGTAAATTGGAATAAAAGAAAGCAGTTCAAGAATATCATTACACTATTAGAGGTGTGCGCTCAACTTATTATGCATCACAAATAGATAAGGCGGCCAACTCAGCTAAAAAGGTGTTTACAATAGTCAAATCCTTCACAAATTCAGCACAGATGGGCACTATGCCGGTGCCATCAGAGAGCCACAGCAATAAATTGCCCAGCTTTTTCCTAAAAAAAGTAATTGATGTATATGTCCTGTTCTCAGACAAGATGGTACGATCAGAGGTCCCGACTTCTTGCTGCTAAGATACCCTGCCTAGTGAAACCCTCCCTGCATTACAACTTATCGAAGAAGATTTAGCAGGATTCACGAAAACAATCAAATTGGGCTCCCCGCTGGATTCTGCCCCACTCTTTAATTTTTTTCTCAAGGTGCAGAAACAATTTATCCTGTATTGGTAGAGCTGTCTAATCTTTCCCTACAGAATGGCATTGTTCCTTCCTCTTGGAAACACGCGGTTAGGCCTTTGTTAAAAAAACGCCATTAGACCCAACATGAATGGAAAACTATAGGCCTATATCCTTACTGCTTCAGGTAAGCTAAATCTTAGAAAAGCACATCAACTAACAGCTATCGGATTTTTGTAAAATCATGTCAGACTCCATTTTACTAAGACGGGTTTTAGGCCGGGACATGGTACACAGACCACGTTATTAGCTATTACGGAAGAACTGAGAAAAAATCTTGATCAAGGCCACAGTAATACTGCTGGACTTGAGAGCAGACTTTGATGCTGTATCACATCCAGTCTTATTGCAAAGGCTGGAGCAGTAAGGTGTTGCCAATCTTGCTTTGAACTGGTTTCCATCGTTCTTAGAGGGCATGAGTTTTCAGATCTACAAGAACCCATTTGACTGCGAGTCTTATCCTCTGAAATGTGGAGTATCGCATGGTTCTTCTCTGAGCCCTACTTTATTTAATTGTAGATGTACGCCCCTTGGCTGAGATTGTTCAAACTCATGGCCTCTCAATAGTGTCATGTGCTGATGATACCCAGATTGTTATCTCCCTCACACCTGATATATCTTCTAACTCTGATCAGCTTGAATCCTGCTTAAAAGATGTAGCGGAATGGATGTCAGAATGTCTCCTGCTAAAGAACAGGCTCTTTGACTATCTGGTTCCAAAAATAGGGAATTCCTTTCCTGTGAAGATAGGTAAGATCGATGAGGAACTGAGGTTTAGAAAGCAATTGAAAACCTTGAGACTTGTCTAAATCAGGATGTAGTAGAGTCTGGATATTTGTTTCCCAGCACTGGGAGGCCCATTCGGGTAGTCATCCACTCTAGAAATGCCTAGACTAAACTTGTTCTGGGATAAAATAACGAATCCCCTAAAGGAGCCTCAACTGATCGAGTGCACTCTTAGCCTCTGTATTAATTTGTGTTTGAAGGTTAGGCTACTTATCATCAATGAAACCTAGAGATGTGGCACCGCTTATGATGATGGGTTTATTATGTGGAATTCTAGGACTGGACTGGTAGCATCGAATGTGAAGTTGAGATAGCGAGCAATTCAGTTTACAGAGGCTTGAGTTTTATGACGTTTTAAGTCATCCAATCCTAAATCTTTTGCAAGGTTTGTGCAAGAAGTGAGACATCACTGGGAGAGAAAATCATATGATAGACCACTGTATCATAAGTATGTTGATGATAGAGGATTGCATTGTTCTTTCGTAGGACACTAAGAGGTTCAGCATATATACTGAAAAGGGTTGGAGCAAAAACGGAATTCTGTAGGACGCCCTGAATCGAAGCAGTTACATTCAAGAAGCAGTCAGTTTTGATCTGTTAAGACTGGTCAGTTTTACAGAAGGTGAACCATCTGAGAACTACACGGTCAATGCCCATGCGATCATTGAAGAATCCGCAGCAGCTCAGAGTGGTATCAAATGGAGCAGTTAGGACAACAAGGACAAAAGGACAAGACTTGCCAAAATCTAAATTGTGAAGCACATCATCAGTTACTTGTAGCAGAGTAGCTTCAGTGCTCCATCCCTTGCTGAAACCCCACTGACACTTATCAAAAACGAATGTGTTGTGTAAGGTGTATTGTAGTAAAGCTTTCAATAACTTTGGGAAGGATGGGCAAACCTGACACAGGGCAAAAGTGATTTAGATCCTCCAAGTCTGCTGAAGATTTCTTCAAAAGAGGAAATATTGGGTACTAAATTTATTAGTGCTGCTGTCATTACCTACAAATTCTGCATCACACTGAGGGCTTATTTGAGGTATCCTAGCATAGCACTGATATGTTTATTTTCCTGTCTATCCCCTTGTAATGGTCAAAATGAAAACAATTTGTCTATAAGAATTATTTTAAACTCCAAGAGACCATCCAGAGATAAAATATCTAGAGAAGAGGGTGTTTTCCTATCGAAACTGAGGTAATGCTCTCTAGGCATTGCCCTTGAGATTAACCTGTCGCCCCTACACGGTCTCCAGGACCACGAATTCGGTGGAGCACACACACAGCACAGAGCTGCAGCATCACCAGTCTGAAAATCAGGAAATGCAGGATGGAAAACATGGGACAAAAAGTGTTCTCATGCTATGTTTCTAGGATCTATAACTGAATCCCAATATACATTTCCTTTGCTCCACTCCTCCTCCACTTCTACAAAGAGCTAAAAACCTAGCTTCTGTAGCAGCATCTCATCACAAGGTTACTACCTGTATGCCCTACCACACCAAAGAGTTCCAAATCTCACATCTCGCCAACCCACAGCTCATCCCCTACCCTCACTGCCCTGGTAAATTCAATCAAGCACCTTTCCCCTTGTTCACAGGTAATCTGTGTCCTTGATGCAATACCCCCACTCCTACATTTCCTCCCATGCTTAATCTGTAAAAGAATATGTGCCAGGGCACAAGGTTTTCTCAAAAGCTCCTGGCTGGCACTATTGAATGCCCAGGATGCCAAAAACCAAGGCAGCGTACTCCAGATTCTACTTCATGTCGCTTTCTTCCGGCACCACACACTCCCTGCTCCTTTATCTCACACTTGCAGGTCCCTGTTCATCCCTGCTTTCTTTTTTCTGTTTTTCTCTTCCACCTCTTCTGCCTTTTGTGTTTTTCTCTCACTTGCTTTGGGTCAAAGTCTGCTGAGTAAAAATAAGTGCCAATCCCCAAAAATAACTGCTGGTGGGCCCCACCTGCAACCACCGGCTCAAATTAAGCATTGTTTTTCTCTATGCCTATTCTGCACTAACCACTAACGCCCCCACTGTCTATGGCACTTCGTAGCTTTGCAGGTGCTATGTATATAAAGTGAAGCCCTATGGTAAACTTCAATGTCTAATCCTCAGTTTGTTCCAGTTCTACTGCACAGGGAAGGCAGATGATTGGATGGTAAACCAACATTTTCCTTGAATGCAGGAATGGTCCTGCCAACGGATTTCACCTACCAATAGACTGTGGTCTTAAGGAATACCTCACGGTTTCCAGGACTCAACGTTGGGCTTCCTTACTTAAGCCTGTATGCTTTGGCTTTTGTATAGATTCTAATGCAAAAAAGGAAGAGAACTATTCACCCACACTAGATAGCATGCTTCATCATAGAGACACTCCTCGTCTTCAACTGCTGTTGCTGGTGGGATCATTATGAGTACTTTTGAGGATTCACTGTGTAAATGTCCAAATGCTACTGAGCAGCAGATACTATCTATTGTAGGTGTGTGCAGTGATCACCTATTGGGGTCAAACTGCATGGAGGTGTAGAGGAACAGTTTTATTGTTAGTGTAATTCGTGAAGACAAAATATTGAGATGCAAGAAGATTTGTGAGGAATCTTACTAGTCGAGTAGAGTGTCAACACGTTTTTGGACGTGATTGACATACCATAGGGAGAGGTCACTCTTCTGGACCAAACAGGCCCATGCGGATTGCACTTCTTTACAAAGGTCTTATTTATGCATTGTTACTACAGTATAGAGCAGAGGAAAAGAAGAAGAAAAACTACATGTATAACCTGTGTGCCAGAGAGATACAGGATTTGCTTGTAACTGTCCTCTAGGGTTAATCGGAGGGTAGTTACCAGAAACAAAGGGAAGGCAACAAGGGACAAGAATATCGTAGTGCCTTAATCACCTTTTATTTGTGGAAAAGTAACTAAGTCGAAAAGCTAGTGACATTCTTAGCACAACACACCGCACATGTTCACAGACAAAACATGCAAAGTAAAGCAGTTGCACTCAATGAAACGTTCTTCCTTAAAACCTTTTCCCACTCCACCAGTATGGAGGTGTAGTTGTATTTTAGGGGTTAGTGGGCATGTGCATCCCTGTGAGGGAAAGCTTCACTCTGCTATTGTAAAAATGACATACGAAATAAGGTATAGTTCAACCTTATGGTCCGACACCCATGTGGTAGGATCATGTTGCATGTCGCACCTGCAGAAATTAAGCATTTGAGCATTAAGCCTGTACAACGCTCTCCCCAGTCCAGATAGGAGATACTGTCAAAAGAGTTAGATTTGAATATTTTCAAGAAGACCTGTCTCCAGAGGTGCCCTATCTGCCCGGCTTCATGCAGGATCCAGTGTTCACATGCATAAATATGTGTAAACGCAATGTGTTATTTATTGCGTCGGCGTCCCCCACATAGTAATAAAAGAACAACCAACGAGTCACTGTGGTGCTGACAATTGTAGTCCTGAGTTCTCGTGTTATATATTCATAAACCTATAAGCTAAAATAATTATAATGTAGTGTCCTTAATGCAAACATAATTAGTTTCTTCCTATTTTAGTTGATCTTACTGGACATCTGTAACATTTAAGCGGTCCAAGTGTACAGTCTGTTTGAATGGGCAATTTTTTGCAAGGGTCGAAAAGCAGTATTTATGCATAGAAGTGAGGTTTATAGATCTAGTTTCTTCATTGTGGTTAACTGGTGCTCAAGGCTATCGGGATATGAGGGCAAGGAACCACCATATTAAATTGTTGATGTCAAAGATGAATGGTGCATCAGGGAGTGATTAGGAAGTTACATAACATTCCACTCCACCTCATCATTCACGCCAGTTTTACCTATTAACAATTTAAATATCCACCTCAGCTCTCTAAGTAGGAGTTTACATGTCTTTGCGATTTGTTTTCCTTGTGTCTCATTTTTCTATCATGGTCAGGGTTAGATCATTTACTATATGTTTTCATTCAGAGATGTGTCTTGCTAGTTTAGTCATGCATCGTACACACCATATGCCACTTTTGTGTTCTAGAATTCTAGTTTTAACCCTCCTGGTAGTCATGCGGTTGTATCTTAATTGGCACAGACAGGTAATCATATAAAATACTTGTTGGCTATTGAAATTGGTGTGTGCATGGTCCAATTTATTCTTTGCCCCAACTTGACCAGCTTGGTTCAAGCTAGCCCGGCTGATCAGGGGTGTTACCCTGAAACCGGTCCCAGGATGCATGTTTCCGGTCCAGGGAAGACCTGGCTCGGCAGTTCGGGCTGGACTGTGCCCATGAGCAACAGGGTCAAGACTGATTTGCATATGGCTGGGTCTGAACTGGGGTGGCAAAGTGAGCTAAAGAACGATGATGGATTCATCCCAGATCTGTGACTGGAGGTGGGTGTCTGAAAAGTTTCAGCATTCTGTCCATCATCTCCTTGTGATTACTTTGTTCGCCCTAAGTCGGCAGGGTATGCCCAGACGTGGGTCCCTTGCTCACTTTGCCACTGGGTTCAAACTAGCCTAGCTGACGAGGGGTGTTACCCTGAAACTGGTCCCAGGATGCTGTAGCCTGGCTGATCAGGGGTGTTACCCTGAAACCGGTCCCAGGATGCATGTTTCTTATCCAGGGAAGACCTGGATTGGCAGTTCGGGCTGGACTGTTCCCATGAGGAACAGGGTCAAGACTGATTTTCACATGCCTGACTCTGAACTGGGGTGGTGAAGTAAGCTAAAGAATAATGATGGATTTAACCCAGATATGTGACTGGCGGTGAGTGTCTGAAAAGTTTCAGCGCTCCGTCCATCATCTCCTTGTGTTTGCTAAGATTTACTATTCCCACTCCAGTCTGTGCGACAGTAGGGAAAGTGTTGGACTTTGGAGGGGCAAGATTTACTATTCCCACTCCAGTCTGTGCAACAGCAGGGAAAATGAAGGACTTCAGAGAGGTTGCATTTACTATTCCCACTCCAGTCTGTGCAAGAGTAGGGAAAGCATTAGACTTCAGAGGGGTAAGATTTACTATTCCCACTCCAATCTAAGCAACAGTAGGGAAAGTACTTCACTTCAAACACATTACATATTTGAATAACCCTATTAACTTAGAACAAATATACAATTCTTAATAGTAACATAATTAATTAACCAAGACATTATATATATATATATATATATATATATGTGTGTGTGTATATATATATATATATAAATACATATTTATATATTACCTGCTGGCGGTCGCCAGTAGGTATAGTTAGGACCTAGTTTCCATAGGAAAAGCGTTTTTTGTTTTCCCAATAACTTTGGCGCATCTTCGCGAAATTTTCAAAACTAGTGGGGCTCCTGTCTTGAAAGTTTCAGGGTGAGTCGTCAAGCGGGGGCCGAGAAAAAAGGGGGGTCCCAAAGCGCTTTTTCCCCATGTCATTTTCCATAGGAAACTTTAGACAAAGCTACAGCCCGAACTGCTGAACGGAATTACACCAAATTTGGCAAAAAGGTAGGTCTTGGTTCAGAAAGAGCACTTTTTGTTAAATGGTGTAAATCCGTTCAGTAGTTGCTGAGAAATGAAAGAAAGAAAAAGTTTCGATATCTGGGGCAGCGGTGGGTTCGCGAACCCTCCCGACCACGAGCTTCATTCTAATTGGCTGCCAACACTCCAAACCAGGAAGTGTTGGCAGCCATCTTGTGACTCGGTAGAACCGAGTCACAAGAAAACAGTAAAACAAAGGTTAAAAAACAAGAAAAGGGGGCAGGGTAGAAATACCCTGACCCCCTAGGCCTGCTCAGGGGGTCCCAAAAAAGCATTTTTTTTCTAACGGCAGAATTCGCGCTGGGTGCGCGAATCCTGCCGATAAAATTTTTAAAAAACGAAGCGCGGGCTTCGCGCTTCGTTATTATTGAGCCCCCGGGTAGGCCAGGTCCCGGGGGCATGCGCCAAAAAAATAGCGGGGGCCCGCGGGGGCCCCCGCAGCCCCGGGGACCGCCACCTCCTCAGGGCTTTATTTATGTTTTGCGGGGACCACGCAGTCCTCCCCAGGGCTGTCATTTTTTGAAAAAACAAACCTGTGTGGGGGGGACTCAAGCCCCCCACACGCCCCGGGGACCGCCACCTCCCCGGGGCTGTCATTTTTTTAAAAAAAAGAACCTGTGGGGGGGCTCGAGCCCCCCCACACGCCCCGGGACCACCACCTCCCCGGGGCAGTAAGTATGCAAATAAGGGGGTCCGTTACGGACACCCGCGCCCCGGGGACCACCACCTCCCCGGGGCTTTCGAAATGAAGGGAGGGGGGCCGCGCGGCCCCCCTCCTGGAGCCCTTGATGGCCCTGGGGACAGCCACCCCCCAGGACCAGCTCCTGCAGTATCCCGGGGTGCCCACCCCCGGGACACTGCTGTTTGCTATGGCAGGGCGGGAGCCGTGCAGCTCCCGCCCTGCCATAGCAAACCCTGCTTTGCTACATTGAAGCGAGAGCAGGGAAACCTGCTCTCGCTTCAATGAAGCAAAGCAGGATTGCTTTTCCACAAGGGGAGCTGCATGTTAGCAGCTCCCCTTGTGGAAAAGCAATGCCGGCTCCCGCAGGAGGCGGGGAGCCGGCGGGACCGTGGGGGCATTGGGGCTCCCCCCACGGTCCCCAACGGTAAGGCCAGGCCCCGGGGGATGGGGTCCCTGGGGCCAGAAGTGGCCTGGGAGGGGGGCCACGCAGCCCCCCTCCCCCAAAAAAACTAAATAATTTTTTTTTAAACGGCAGGCCGGCCCCGGGGGATGGGGCCCCTGGGGCAATTATTGGCCTGAGGGTGGCCACGCTGCCCCCCTCCGAAAAATAAAACGGATGGCCAGGCCCTGGGGGATGGGGTCCCCAGGGCCATAATTGGCCTTTGGAAGGGGGCCATGCGGTCCCCCTCCGCATAATTTAAAAAAAAAACAAGGGTGCCAGGCCCCGGGGGATGGGGTCCCCGGGGCCAAAAGTGGCCCAGGGAAGGGGGGCCACGCAGCCCCCCTCCCAATTTTTTTTTTTTTAAAAAGGAACCGGCAAATCGCCGGAGGCCCCTCCCCCTCCCTGCACCACTGTGCAAACGCGCCCCGTTTTAAGGTGGGGAATTAGTTCCCCTTGAATCCGGTGAGTCCCTGGGGGCTATCTAGCCCACCAGGAACCTCCAGTACGCACCACAGGGCTGCGTTGCAGAGAGGTGGTCCGAAGCCACGCCCCTTTTTACACCTCTCTGCAACGCAGCTGTGTGGCGCTTACTGGAGGTACCTGGTGGGCTAGTTGGACCCCAGAGACCCTCAGGATTCAAGGGGACTTAATCCCCCAACTTAAAACACGCCACGGGGTGCGTTTGCACAGTGGTGAAGGGAGGGGGCGGGGCCTAATGTGACATGTGTGCAAACACGTCCTGTGGCGTGTTTTAAGTTGGGGGATTAAGTCACCTTGAATCCTGAGGGTCCCTGGGGGCCAACTAGCCCACCAGGTACCTCCACTAAGCGCCACAGAGTTACACGGCCGAGAGGTGTAAAAAGGGGCATGGCCTCGGACCACCTCTCTGCAACGCAGCCCTGTGGCGCTTACTGGAGGTTCCTGGTGGGCTAGTTGGCCCCCAGGGACCCTCAGGATTCAAGGGGATTTAATCCCCCAACTTAAAACGCGCCACGGGGTGCGTTTGCACAGTGATGAAGGGAGGGGGCGGGGCCTAATGTGACATGTGTGCAAACACGTCCTGTGGCGTGTTTTAAGTTGGGGGATTAAGTCCCCTTGAATCCTGAGGGTCCCTGGGGGCCAACTAGCCCACCAGGTACCTCCAGTAAGCGCCCATGAGCTGCGTTGCAGAGAGGTGTAAAAGGGGCGTGGCCTTGGACCACCTCTCTGCAAAGCAGCTCTGTGCCGCTTCCGGAGGTACCTGGTGGGCTAGTTGGCCCCCAGGGACCCTCAGGATTCAAGGGGTCTTAATCCCCCAACTTACAACGTGCTAGGGGGCACGTTTGCACAGTGGTAAAGGGAGGGGGCGGGCCTGATATAAGAAGTTAGCAATCCTTCTGTGTGGGAGTTACTGGTGGTAATAAAAGGGATAGTTGGCCCCTAAGGTTGACGTTGGGGGCTAACTACCCCTCCTGTTACCTCCAGTAAATCCCACACAGTGGGATTGCTAAGAGTTGTTTCGGAGGCCACGCTCACCTTTCTCCAACACTCTGGAAACGCGACTGGTATGTTATAGTTAGAAATTAGCATTTAAAAAACCTTTGAAATTCACTGAAAAAACCATAGGTTTCAGGGACGTTATAGTTAGAAATTAGCATTTACAAAACCTTTGAAATTCACTGAAAAAACCATAGGTTTCAAGCACGTTATAGTTAGAAATTAGCATTTAAAAAACCTTAGAAATTCACTGAAAAAACCACAGGTTTCAGGCACGTTATGGTTAGTTGGACATTTCACTCGTACAAAACCAGAGAAATTTGGCCGCTATAGTTAGTAGAGCTAACTATAACTCGCGCCCCTGCAATGCACTGCTGATGACGTCACATATTACATCACTCATGACATGGTCAGTGACATCACTGATGACATCACTGATGACATCTCAAATGACATCACTGCTGACATCACTGATGACATCATCCAGTGAATGTGTGTTTCTTTATAGTTTAAATACGTTTTATATATATATATGCCAAGAATGAGTGGGTGTAGTTTAAATACGTTTATATATATATATATATATATATATATATATATATATATATATATATATATGCCAAGAATGAGTGGGTGTATAAGTGACTGAATGGATGATTTAGTAGGTGTGTGACTGATTGTATAACTGACTGATTAAGCGTATCTTACTGAATGCATGGGTTAGTGAGTCAACTGTAAATGTCTGTATCAGTCTGTCAGTTGGTGTATAAGCAGCAGCATGGGTTGGTGAGTAGCTGCATGACTGTCTATGTGGGTTATTGATTGGTTGTCTGGGTGCCTGAGTGTCTATGTGAGTGGGTGGGGGGGTGACTCTGTGCATAGATGTGTGAGTATGTGATCTACTGGGTGTATGGGTTCAACAGTGCATCTGTGAAGGGCTGTACGGGTGGGTGAGTGTGTGTATGGGTGTGGTGGTGAGTGAATGGATGTCTCAGTGGTACATGTGTGAGTAACTACATATGTGAAACGCAGTATATGTGAGTGTTGGAGTATATAAATAACTATCTGTGAGAGTGAGTGATTGTGAGAGTGGCTGTATGGATGAGTGTGTGCTTGTATCAGTGATTGTATAAAAGCGTAAGTATGTGTTAGTATCTGTATGAGTAAGTGAGGTGTTGTGTGTATAACTGTATAGGTGAGTAAATGGGTGTGATTGATTCTTTGCATGACTGAGGAGGTGTGTGAGTAAGTCTATGGATGAATGGCGGTATGTGAGTGTATGTATAGGTGTATGAGTGCATATGATATTATTGTATTGATGAGTGACTGCATGTATGAGTGACTGTATGGGTAAATGAGTGGATGTGTGTGTAGACCTAAGAATCAGTGTCTGCGTATGTAGTAAGTGGTATTGGTGTGTCTATGGTTTCGAAAATGGTAGTCTGTATTTTAGAGTGGGTGTATCAAAGGTTATATTAGGGTGTGTGGAGGTGCATCAGATTATCACGTGGCTGATGTCATCAGTGATGTCAGCACTGATGTCATTTGAGATGTCATCAGTGATGTCATGAGTGATGTCACTGACCATGTCATGAGTGATGTAATATGTGACGTCATCAGCAGTGCATTGCGGGGCGCGAGTTATAGTTAGCTCTACTAACTATAACAGCCAAATAATCTCTGGTTTTGTACGAGTGAAATGTCCAACTAACTATAACGTGTCTGAAACCTGTGGTTTTTTCAGTGAATTTCTAAGGTTTTTTAAATGCTAATTTCTAACTATAACGTGCCTGAAACCTATGGTTTTTTCAGTGAATATATATATATATATATATATATAAAATAAACAACTTACCTGATTATTAAACAATGTAATAATTAATTACCATTTTTTTTTAAATTGTCATTTCTTGGTTTATTATTTAACTTACCATACTATACCCTTACAAACCGAGCAGTCCACACTTAAAATATAACTAAAATAAATAAGTAAAACACAATTTACATAATTAATCATCAATTAGATAAATTATTACCAATTAATTATTATTTGTTAATTAATTATTACTAAATTAATGTCCCACATTATACCCCTACAAACCTAGCAACCGGCAACTAAATATTACTAAAATCAATTGAAATTACATAATGTACATAATTAATTTTTATTTAAATAATAAATAAATAGTTGTTTATTAAATATTACTTAACTTCCCACCCTTAATTCCTACAAAACCAACAGCCCACACCTAAAATATAACTAAAATATAACGTTATTACACAAATGACATAATTAATATTCAATTAAATATTTAATAATAAATTAATAATTAATTGTTAAATAACTATAACGTAATTAACATCCCACCCTTTACCCCTACAAGCCCAGCAGCCTGCACCTAAAATATAACTGAAAAATATAATTATTACAGAATTCATATAATTAATAATCAGTTGAATAACTAATAATAAAAAATAATTCATTGTTAATTAATTTCCCACCCTATACCTCTACAAACGCAGCATCCCGCACCTAAAATATAACTAAAAAATAGTTATTACACAATTTACCTAATCAATATTCAATTAAATTATTAGTAATAAATTAATTATTAATTAATTATTACTTAATTAACTACCCATCCTATGCCCCTACAAACCTAGCAACCCGCTACAAAACTATAAATTACTAATAACAATGAAATAAAAAATGTTAAATCACTTAACATCAAAAACTATATTTAAAAATATTATTAAAAATTATACAAACAATAATAACAAATATAATTAATAGATGAACTACACCACATTAAGATAGTGAGAATGATATTTTTTACAGCTATATTATTGAAAAGAATATTAACGACAAAGATATTGTTACAACAATATTTGACAGTGATATTTCTGCACCACTATCACGATATTTTGTTTCTGATATATCTGTCTCCCGATAGTTACAACTCGGTATTTTGTCCAAATACCAGCTAAACCTGCACTGCACCTTTAAAAAACTGCAAAACATACTATGACAACTGCAAATGTTACTATTGCAAAGTCACTTAAAATTCAGAATACATTAGAATAAATGATGGAGTTGTGCATTTTTGCTGATGCTAGGTTTGCCAGTGCTAACGCAAAGTTTCACAAATCACAATGCAACAGGTTTCCGTTACTAGAAACAGCTCTTTCTTCAATATGAAAAGTTCCGTATTCATGCCATGAATGCTGCTCCTGGGAAAGCAGGGCTTGTCCCAGAAAACACAGACTGGAAGGCTCTGTGCTCACTTTCCGCCCAGTCTGCATCAATGGAACTTTTGTTGAGTCTAACGGCCCCCTTCCTCTGTGTCACTCCAAGAGACTTTTCTTACACTTCAGCGACCGGAAATATGCTTCAGGCATTTCATCCGGGCTCTCACGCAATTTCACGTAGTTGCTGAATTAATGCAAAGGAAAATGCATCAAAGGGCTAAACCCTGATAAAGACATATTTTACGGCATGCGCGCCTCTGTGCAAGGGTAACCAAAAGAAACAAACACTGTCACAGAAAGTGAAAGGGTTACAGAAAATATTATTGCCAGAGGGGATCACCCTCTCTCAATTGATCAAACCATTTATGTTTGCCTTTGTATAGTAATTCAGATTCCAAAGAGTGTAACAGAGTTAGAAAATAACTGCATCCCTGTTCCCAGCACACGCGTCTAAGCGCTTGCCGTAAGATAAGACCAATCACCTTTGCTTGGTTCAGAGACCATGGTAATTGTGTCACATTTCTGTAAACAGGTATTTTAAAAGTTGCGGTTAACTCAATGTGTGGCCTAAGGGCTAGGGCGGTCGACCTCGGATTAGGGGAACCGGTTTTGAGTCTGGGCATGGACGCTCGACATCGTGTGATTCTGGGCAAATTACTTAATCTCCCCGTGCCTAACAAAAATGAATGTGTCCGTCTGTAACGTAACTGGTGCTCATGTAAAGCGCTCTGATACCTTCGGGCCTAGAACGCGCTATATAAAACTCCACCAAAAATAAAAGCGGCCTGTGTGTTTGAATGTGAACGATCCACTAGCTTATTTTATGTCATAAAAGGACTCACTAAAATAGTTGATGAACTGGTATATAGGTGCAAAATAAGTGGAGGCCGCCCATGGCAAGCCCATAATCCTCTGCGTGTTCTCAGATTCAGAAAAAGTTTTCGCCACTCGAGGCGAAGTGACATTATACCTGTACAGAAGCTATTTATAGAGAAAACAGGTGCAACCTGCAGATTGTGCCGTTTACTGGCAGTGTCGCTGGCAGGCAGCCATTTTGTCATGCCTTTCACTAGAACCGTCCATGCGTGGTTATATGTAGGACATTCATAAGTAGAGACTAACTTTAGAATGCCCCACAACGCCGTGTGAGGTCAGTGTGAGTGATAATACACTGACAGTAGTGTAACTAAACATGATGGGCCTCCCTGCAACATGTGCCGAGGGACCCATGAGACCCTTGTAGACCACAGATACTCATAACCTTTGGTTGAAAGGAGGTCCCCTAAAGCGTGGGACCCTCTGCGACACAGGGGCTGCTGGGGTCTGCTTTACACCTCTATACACTGAAAGTTTCTGCAGCAACCCCTGCTATCTCTATGATTTCTTCTGTAGAGTCACACCTGAAACGTGCCCGATACATGCCCATGTCCTCGAGTAACCATCACCGTCATTGTGATACCATGTACGACCCCATAACTGCAACGGGATTGCAGGATGCTCCTTTTTTGGGCCAGATACCTGGATGATATGTCTTAGAATGCCCCCACTATCTAAAGTCAGCCTAGATTCCCATACAGGGTCATAGCATCTGTTACCTTCCATCTCATGTCACCTAGCTGCCCCAGTATGTGATGTCAACAGGGGGCACTTGTGATGTGATGTCCATGAGGGGTACCACATGATGCGTGATATAGCCTGCTTTTATAATGCATGGCTTTTTCTTGGTGTCCATGTGTGATGCTTTTAATTGGCCTCTTAAGTCTCATTATCTATATAGCATGGTATCTAGATGCCCTTTATTATGTAATTGAATTATCTCTTGTGGGATACCATCTAAGTGCCTGCCCATATGATGTCATGCTTGTGCATGCTCACGTGACTCACTTCTCAGATCAAATAGGTGCTCCTGTTAGAGACATCTAACACGCCTTTGTGTGACCTCCTCTAGATGTCCCCCAAGTTATGTTATTTCGATGCCCCATCCTGTGATGCTAGCTTGGTGTCCCTTGCTAGATGTGATGTGAGATGTGACACTATCAAAAAGTTTCCCAGGTGATCTCATGTAAGTGCCCTCTCATGTGATCTTGGTGCCTCTTATGTGATGAATTCTGGTGCCTCGTGTGTGACATCACACTTGTGTTCCTGTTCAATGTCACCTAGCTTCCCTCTCTGTGTTGACATCGAGATGCTATGCAATGTGATGCCATTATGGTGCTTCACGTCACTTAGCCATGATGCCCACAGTCTGATGTCATTTCCACATCATAAATGATAGAGGAATAATCAGTATGGACTAATTTTGTTTTCCATTAGGGCTAGATTTAGCTTTGCCATTTTTCTTAATTCTGATTTATATATAAATGCATTCCACATTTTTGATGCTTCTGACCACTGTGCTCTTTTTTGCATATTTTGTGAATGATTGCTGTGTTGCCTATAGCACACATGCAACAGCAAGAGATTAAGGTGCACATGCATCAAAAATGTCATTTGCGATTCCTTATTAGCGAATATTAAGGATTCGCTAATAAGGAATCACAAATGCCTATGCATGTAGGAATTCTTACAAAAATAGCGATTCCCTAAAATTCCTTAATTGCGACTCGCAAATTGCGACTCGCAATTAAGGAATTGCTACCCATTCATTCCTATGGGCCTAGAGGCCCATAGGAATCAATAGAAATTGCATGCGCAATAGGTATTCGCAAATTGCGCATGCAATTTCAAGGGTGCAAGGGTTCCAAAAGGATACCCTGTTGCACCCCTGAATTCACAATTTAACCACATGTTGCGCACACACATGCCCCAAGGGCATGTGTGTGTGTAACATGTGACTTTGAAAAAATTACCATCAACTTTAGATTGATGGTAATTTGCGATTCTTATTAGCGAAATCGCTAAATTATTTTGTTTAATGCATTGCATTTAAGGAATCGCAATTTGCGATTCCTTAAATGCAATCGCAATTTAGGTAATCGCAAATTTTACGATAACGTAATTTGCGATTTTTGCATTTGGGATGATGCATCCCTAATGCAAAAATACCGGTCGCAAAGGGGCAGATTCTGAGAATCTGCCCGTTTGCGACCGGGTTTTCCTTTGATGCATGTTGCCCTTAGCTTCAGTCAAATGCATAATCATTCATAATCATATGCAGTGTTGCAGGGATTCTTTGCAAACACAGAACTATGCGTAGGATTATGGGACCTTAGTATATAGAGACTAAGTCATCCTACCACCTTAGTACCCATGAGCCCAGGACTGACTAGCTATAGTGTCTCACTTGCCCTCCTACTCACTCACAGAGGAACAAGTGATTAGACACCCCAGAACATAACAATCCCGACTCTCTCAGGAATCGTGGTTACAAGACACACCCTTTCACTCACACTCTTGTACTTGTCCAAAATAAGATCTGACAGACACACGAACAAGTTTAAAATATTTATTTTAGCTAACGTGCTCTAATATGCAGTATATGTGCCACAATAAGCAGAAAAATGCATTACACAAAGACGGTCAACATAGCAAATAGTCCGTAAATCATAAAAGGAGCTGTCATAATGAGAGACAGCATAGCCTAACCTCCCTCCCCTTGTACAGAAGCAAGATGATTATATAACAGAAGATCTCTGTGTGTTTTCTGCAGACCCCGTACCTCAGTCTATAGATGGTAGTTCTACATCATAGGCGCTGTCATGCTCTTCTCCCTGGAAAGGTTCATCTCCAAGTGTGTGCTACCCATCCGTGTATTCCAATAAGACCAAAGTACGTATTCCCAAACAGCAGCTGCATCTGTATGTTTTGTCTAGGTGCTAGGGGCTGACCCGAACTGAATAACAACGAGCATTGTTGTTCGACCTTGCTCACAATGTTCAGACTAAATCCCAGGAACCTGCAAAGCGTGCACACAACAGTAGGTTTTCATGTGAAAATATCAAAAGAGGCATTTGCTAAATAAACTCATGTAGTAACGTGCGCAAAGCAACGGTCAGTCTGCAGCGTGCTCATGCTAACTTAGGGAAGACGACAATGTCCCCATGAGCCATGTGACACCCTCCCCTTGGTCAGGATGTCAGCCCTGGACTAATACAGAAGTCACTGGTAAGCAGAACCAAAGCGTCTCTGGCAAAGCGTCTCTGGTAGGATCCAAGAAGCCAAAGCAGGACCATGATGGAAAGTCAAATTGAAAAAGGAAATTTAGTATGCAAAAATATATCCAATTACAGCGTATCCTCTGAGCCAAAAACTTCAAGTGACAAGTGGAATGCCATGAACTCCAGTAAGGCGTCAGAACCATTAATATCAAAAAGGGATGCCATCCAATTAAGTAACTCAAAGGATCAGACGTGCTCCTCATATCCTGAAGCTGCAAGGAGCATACCAGGGCAACCTGTGTCAGTCTCGATGAAACTCAGATCCAAGAGGCACTGTGCACGGGCACAAGTACTCACTTCGGCCGCTGGCCTCAGTAAAGAATTGTACACAATCCGCATACCCACAGAACAGCCCTGCCTATGGAACGTCAACGGACCCACCAACAGATCATAATCCAGGGCAGCGGGTGACGTTGTGGAGAGGCAGACTTCCAGGGCCCATTGAAAAGGGCACCGGATGCAACAGAACACAGGTTGCACACAGGTGAAGTAGGCATAACGGAAGGTCAGCCAATAGCCGATGTCTAGAGCTCCCAACGGCATTAAACCAAAAAGCTGCCTCATCCGATCACGGTACAGCTGCAACTGTGCCTGGCTGGGTAGTACCACAGATTGAGCATCCATTGCGGAACAGCAAAAAAAGTACCAGCTCGCCACAAACCAGGAGGAACAGCAGAGGAAACCTTCCGAATACACTGGAAAAAGTAGAATGAATAAAAGCAGGTATGACACCAAATATAGTCTGGAACGATGTAACAAGGCCTGATCCCACAATCTTAAAAAAGTGTGCAAGGCCTGCCGTATCAGATACATTAAAAATTTGGTGAATTAATTCCCCGAAGTGTAGGGGGAGATTCATGTTTAGTAAAGATTGTATTTCACTAGATATTCTTGCCACCTGCAATACGAAGGTCTCACGAGCTGACGTGATAGCGACTTCTTGTTGAAACAATAGCGCGTTGAGTCTGCTTAGCTTATTGAAATCTGTTTTCAAAGTCAGAATGGAAGGCCACGGCGAACTACCTACACTCCCATGTGGGGGGGAGGGGTAACAGGACATTACTGCAACAAGTGACGCATCTGAAACTGTTACTATGTACGAGATGCCTGCCTGTAAAAAGCAGCAGTTCTGATTGTTGAGAATGAGATAACTGCTGTTAGAAAGCAAAGTGAGAGTTGGAATAATAGCAGGGACTGGTGTACCTTTTAAAAAACAAGCTAAATTAGGTGCCGAAACGTTGCAAGCACTGTGGAGTTTTACTTGTTTACAGACAAGGGAGTGTCCTACTGGAGAGTCACAATTCTCCCCTGTAAGGAAAACTTCCTTCTCTGCACGCTGACAATGGAAAGCGAATGGCAAGGACCACAATTCATGTATGAAACTACTCTCGAGGGGTTAGTATCTACCTACAGGATAATGTTTCATGTAAGATGTAAACTGAAAAAGTGAGATGGGCAACTAAATAACCCCATGTATTAACCACACTGCCGAATCTATTTCTGCGACAGTAAATGGTAACTGTTCTAGTTTCTCAATGTGTAACATAGTGTAAGTTGCATCTTTCATAGACATTATTTTCTGTTTATATGTCAAATTGAACGGTAAAAATAGTGCGGAAGCATTAAGGTAATCCCATTGTACTCTCACATTTTTAAGAGTCTGTAAAGTCCAACCAAATTGCATAACAGAACATAACTGATTTTGGCCATGATACAAGGTAGATACTTCACTCTGAACAATATCAATAACAGATAACACAATATTGTCTAAGGTATAAATA
This sequence comes from Calotriton arnoldi, assembly GCA_963921515.1. NCBI lineage: Eukaryota > Metazoa > Chordata > Amphibia > Caudata > Salamandridae > Calotriton > Calotriton arnoldi. The sequence goes on along the minus strand of CAWUFW010000636.1, from coordinate 2,282,011 downwards.
CGAGAAGACAGTGTGTTTATGCTGTTATCAACCACGGCAAGAACTTTGTCCAAATTATCCTGATCAATTTGGCGTACGCCTAGTGCCGCCTCCATGTGTGAAAGTTTCCAAAATTCATTATAGGCTGCATACACAAAACGTTTAGTGCGAGGTGATTTCGGACCTATAAGAAAATCAGAAAGATCAATGTCCCCTGACAAAAGGGAAAGATTATGTTTCACAGAAGCTAATGTGGAATGTTTCAACCACTGTTGACATCATTTTCCAACAGAATAAGTGGTAACCAACGAGGATCAGGTCTAATATGGGCAAAACCCTTAGTAACATTCAAAAAACGTAAATAACAAGCATCAGTATTTATAGGTCACAATACCCAACCCTCTGGATTTATCATCGATCAGCTAAAAGAGCCATTTTGTATCATCTGAGTCAGGTCATCAATAGTATAATTGGTGTGTAGGCTCCACGACTCATATTGAGCCAAAGATGGATTAGGAGGGGCATTCAAATGTTTTGCAGTGTCCAAACCAAAGCAGGTAGTTTGTTGCACCGTCTAATTTAAAAATAATATTTGAGACGGTATTAAACATGCACGTTGCAAGTATTCATTACCCTGCACTCGCCAAACTTTAGTGCCCCAAATAGACTTTAAATCAACAGTGTCTTTCCAAAAATCATAACCTTTCAGTGACAGATCATCTATAAAAGATGAAGAATAAATTAGTTTAGTCTGTGTAAGCATATATTTGTTCAATCTAGGGACATTCAATTTAAAATAATATGATGCTGGGTTAGATAGATTGTAACCCGTAAAATATATACATTTCTTTTTTTGTGTAACGGAACTAATAGATGGTGTTGGACAATGTTCCCGCAGTGTGTAATTGAAAGTGGGCCTTTGAGTATTGGATTTGTGAAGAATGTGATGGCCATAATGTTGGTAACAAAATAGATCTGCATAATTTGCAGAATTCAAATACAGATCCTCTGTATCAAAAACAGTATAATATTGTAAATCAGAAAACAAAGAATTAACAGCACTGACATCCCAATCATCTGAATGCATTCCAGGCAAAACGACATCTCCCAAAGAAACACTGAACACATATGGAATTTGCAAGGTCTCTGTCGGACGATATACATCGAAAGGCACTTTGTCCCAAACAATGCCATCAGCAATCGGGACTGCTGAAATATTAACTAATGTTTGGTCTCTTTTCATCTTATGCAAAGGAGTATGCGGGGCCAGTACTTCATCCACCAATTCCACAACACAGCGTTCAGGTACATAGTGGCCATTAATCAAAAGAAAAAAGACAGTCACAATTCCAATCCAAATGAAGAGAAACACCATCGACAACACGATCCAGATGGAAGTCCATGGTGGGACTAGGTATGTGCTCTTTAACCACGAGGTGTAGACACACATCCAATTAGGAGGGACAGCAATAGATGAAGACAACGAAGATGTATCAGAAGAAAAGTTATCCTGGTCAAGATAGTAACTGCTGGAGCCAAGCTGAAACAGTAGAGGTTGTTCTCCGTTAGAAGTTGAATGTATTACAGGTTCAGGGACCTCAAACATAAGATCAACTGGCGGGGAAGAATACTTATTTTCCACAATTGCTGGCGTTGAAGGCAAAACAGGAAAAAAATCAATTGAAGACTCCATCTCCCCTGTGTTGGAGAGACTCAGGAGAAACAGTATTAATTTGCTGGAGGGAAACATTCCGGCTTGGAACGCTTCTAGGCATACTATTGAGAATCGGCCATATGGTTTAGTTTGACATGTTCAACGGAAATAAATCAATTATCTTTGCATCCAGGCAGTGGAGGTAAAATTACAGTTCGGGTGCCCTTCAGACCAAGGATCGGGACCGGAGCATGGTAGGAGGGACCAAATTATTTTTTGTTAGCCAATTTTTCCCGGACCAGATCTCCAACTTTCGGAAGCCAGCCAGAAACAGGGACTAAGACTGCTGTATCCGTCGGCGAGGGCAAATGAGATTTTGCTAGAGCATCTCGATTCTTTTGTAGATCCTGTAACATAGCACAATGGTTATCTACGTCAAATGTTGCGGCAGCCGCCACAACGTCTAGACCATCAAGGTCAGGCACAAACATATTAATGCCAAAGAGCATCTCGTACGGGGTCCGCCCACCCAAAGATCTTCGAGGGAGATTATTGAGTGCACGTTGAACCCCATAGAGATGAGTTAACCAGCCCCAGCCCATACCTAATCCTCTTGCTTTAAGTCACGGAGCATCCGCTCCACAACTGAATTGCCCTCAGGTCGATATGGAGACGAAAAATGCACCTGCGCTCCCATCAACTTCATCAAATCCCGGTAAGCCTTAGAGGCAAAAGCTGGACCTTGGTCTGAAGTGCCACAGGCATGTGTCCCTACAAAGACATGCAAATCTTTAATAACAGTACGAGCGTCAGCACAGCGCTGAGGCCACACCCAGAGGAATCTAGTGCACAAATCCACTGCAACCAAAATGTATTTGAAAGCATTGTCAGAGGTCAAGGGACCGCAGTGATCAAGATAAATACAACCGAACGGTTGATTAGAAATGATGAGCTGAGTGTGTGGTGGACGCGAGACAGTAGAAGGCTTAATCATTTGACAAATGTCACAGGAAAGTTCATATTTGTGCATTTGTTGATATAATCCACGCCACCAATAACGTTGCTGTAAAAGAGTAATTGTGGCTGTCACTCCTGCATGCGCAGAAGACATTCCTTCATGGGCTGCCACAATTAGCGAAAGCCTGCGGTGCTCGTTGGGAATCAAGCGATCACCAACAGAGGGTATAGTCACAAATGGAACCTCATCAGTGGTTAAGTGATAGGAATAATGCGAAGGGAATCCTTGGGGAAGCACTGTCCCCTCCTTTGTCGCAGCAATAGCTGCCAAAATATCATCATTAATTTTAGTCATGGATCGTGTAACAGCCACTACAGAGCATGTGGCTACTGCAGATTTGGCTGCCTCATCAACCGTAGAATTACCAACAGCATGTGCTCCCACACGTTGATGGCCCAATGTATGGATGACATGGGTGAGTGGCAAACGTTTCTTAAGAGCGGCCACCCGGACCCAAAGCGTTTTATGTTTTATTGCGCTACCTTTAGAATCACGAAAATCATTCTTCTGATTGTACACAGTAGAAGGAATCGCACACTGCAAGAGTAGGCACTTCAGGATCAGCAAACTCAAGGGATAATAGTAAAGCACGTAACTCAGCCAATTGTGCCGTACAATCCCCAAGGGATTGTGTGTGAACCAGGGAGGATTTAAAATCCCCGTCCACTATCGTGCCTGCCACAAAAGCGCAGGCTGCAGAATAAGCATGTTTAGAACCAATTGCTGGCTGTGCAGACCCATCAGTGTAAATGATACATCTATACTGATCAAGAGGGAGCAAGGATAAAGGAAGAGGATGAACATGTTCATATTGTAAAAACTCTTGTGTCTGCAAAGAAGGATCAAAGATGAAATTGACATCAGCCGATGTCAATGAACTAGCCCATTGTATCCAACGAGGATGCAGAGCTTTAGAATTGGGCACGCTTGCCTTTGTGACAGCTTCCAAAGCGGGCACAGGCGAGACCATGAAAATGTGTTTGTCCTGAGCCAGAGAGCGTTCTTTTAGAATAGCCATCTGTACTGCTGTCAAAAAAATTTCGGTAGAATAAAAAAGCATTTCAGCAGGAGTATACAAATGAGATTTATAAGCTATGGGAACTGTGTCCCCTTCATTAAAAGTCACGTAGGTGAAACCTAATGTCCCTGGTACAATCCTTATGACCAAATTCGTAGTATTATCTTGTGTCAATAAGAATTGAGTAGCAGCTCCTTCGAATACCTGGGAATTAAACTATCTGAGGACATGGCCTGGAAGCACCATCTTAGTAAGACCTTCCTCAAATTTCCCCAGGTAACGGGGGCTCTGCGCAAAGAACACTGTCTCTCCCTCACTAAGCCTATTGTACCAGTACTGAAATTATATAGTTGCAAGGCCATGAGTAGTGCACTATATGGGGCTGAGTTGTGGGGTACGGCAAGAGTAAGTGACCTGACAACACTGGAGAATACGTTTTTTAAAAATTTGGCTTCCTTGCCGCAGAGCACTCCTACTTGCCCATTAATGCTCGACATGGGCATTAAACCTATTAGCGATCTAGCAAAGCTCCGCCCCCTGCTGTTCTGGCAGCAGTTGGTCTCCACCCCGGAACTGTTGTTCTATGCCGCTGCCTTTCAGGACGTCTGTGCTTTAGACACCACTCACAAAATAGGCTGGATCAAACATGTCAAAAGCCTTATGTCCAGCATAGGCCTCGCAGGTCACAATATTGTCTGCCCAACACCTCACACCAGAAGACAGATTAAAACACTCTATTGGGAAGGGGTCGAGCAAAATGCCTATAAAGGTGGTAGCCAGGGGAGATTGAATGAAGAATTCAGAGATAGCAAGATCAGCCGCACCCTAGGAAGCTACCTTGATATTATCAAAGCGCCGGCTGATAGGAAGTTATACATCCAGTTTAGGTTTGGCAGCCTGCCGATTAACGCATTTACAAACTTATGGTCGGCCAATAAATCACAGCCAAAGGGTTGCCCTTGTTGTCACTGTCCGCAAGAATCCATTGCCCATTTCCTTTTTGCATGCCCAGCGTACGCAAAACCAAGGAGCAAATGGTTGTCTCCTGTCTGTAGGCAACTTTGTACCCAAGATCACAGAGTGGCCCTGCACATACTGAAATCTGATGCAAGACCATTATTTGTTTGCGCAACTGCGAAATGTCTGGGCATTGCATGGGCGATCAGAAGGAAGGCGTCGTCAGCTCCCCGGCCTACTCTCGAGATTTGCTGATATGACCATTTGCCTTATTAAGAACATCTGCCAAGAAGGCTAGCATTCTCAAAACACAAATAATACTTTCTAACTCTGTTTTCAAGCAAATCCAAATTGTCTTTTATTGTGATTTTAGTGTGATAATTGTTGAATACAACCATTAGTATTTAATGTATTTGTATTTTAGAAACGGTATTTCGCTAAATTTGCACATCCATTTTTCTTGTTGGTTAGAATTAGCAATGGAAACGATGAACCGTATGACTGACGAATGTAATCACAAGTATTCAATGCATTTGCACCTTAGAAACAGGACATTGCAAAGTTTGTACATTAATCTTTCTTCATGTTGGTTTGGAACCTGCAATGAAAATCACGACCCGTACAGCACCTGCAGTTTGCACTTTAGAAACGGGACTTTGCTACATTTGCACATTCATTCTCCTTGTTGGGAGGAAACCCGCGAAGAAAATCACGACCTGTATGTCTGGTGAATGTAATCGCTAGAAACCAATGCATTTGCACTTTAGAAACGGGATCTTGCTAAAGTTTGCACACTAATCTCCCTTGCTGGCTAGAACCTGCGATGAAAACTATGATCCACATAGTACCTGTAGTTTTTAATTCTTAGTTTTATTGTCTGTATTACAACTTTTAAATGAATTGTCACTTTCAAAAAGTATTGTTCAATTATTTATATGTACTGTCCGACTCTATATTGATATGTGTGAAATTCATTTTTCGAATCTTTGTTTCTTTTATGGTATTTTACCGAAATAAAGAGTTTGATGATGATGATAAGTAGCAAGCAGATCAGACTGCAAAGACCGCAGAACTGCGGTATGTTCCGGAAACCAACTTGAAGACGAAAAAGAAGGTTGTATCAACGCGCATAGCGATTTGATACGCTAGGCATAATCTAGAATGTAGGTTCTGCCGAAATTCAAGAAACGCAGCAAAGATTGTAATTTTTTTAGGGTAGATGTAGGTTGTAATTGAGCACATTTCTCCAAATAGTGAGGTGCTTAACCCCTACCCTCAATATTCAGTTCATAACCGAGAAAAAGAACTGCCAAAAAGGCAATATGGGATTTCGCAAAGTTGAATTTGTAACCTAAAGCCGAAAAATGTGTGATGATGCGATCTACACGCATGAGATGCAGATTCATTTCATCATCCGTCAAGGAAATATCATCGACATAAGAAAATGCATCTGGGTCAATTTCAAGTAAACAGATTATCCTGAGCACCAGCAAAAGTACGTAAAAATTATAAGTCCAATTCTTCTTGTATTCAGTTAGGTTTATTTCCAACAGAACTTCTCCAGAAGCCACAGCCTCTCGTCTTCAGAAGCCACAGAATATTCTTCATATAGCCACAGCCAACATGTGTTTCGTCAGAGTTGATGAGTATACATCACTGACTTCATCAGGGCTATAAGTCAGATAAACACCATGAGTCTATGCTCTTCCTGGAATACCTTAAGTACTCCGTCACCTCAACACCCTGGTGTGTAAATATCTTATACTTAAACACTAAGAGAGAAAGGGTATTTGAACGGAACCACTCCTGGTCCCCTAGTAATAAATCTATATAAACAGAAAAACAGTAATTCCGAATCAATTGTCTGTATACAAAGCAGAAGGAGTAGCAATTGCTTTAAAAAGAACCCTCACTCACCAACCTGGTTGGTGACATGCTTCATCATGGGGTTCCCACCCGAGCGGCCGAGTGCCACTCGGGTGTGCTACAACGCCTGTTTACAGCGGAGCGGGTATTTTTTTGGGAGGTGCAAAGTGATAAGTGCAAGTTAAAAATACCTTTACTTGACCTAAAAAAAAATTTAAACTTAGAAGGGGATGTCCTGCTGGTATTAAAAGACCAGTGACATCCATAAATAAAAACAGTGAAAGGGTGGCCGGTCTACATGTTTCAGCCTCCGATTGCAAGGTAGCGAGGCTTTCTTCAGGACCGATACTGCCACGGTGGTATGCACGCACTAAGGTGCACCCTCTCCTGTGGCAGTTAGTACCGCAAACTTACGGTTCTTACTCTCAGCGTTGTCTGAAAGAACATACGAATTTCTGGAAAAGAAAGCAGATTGAAAAGACATCCAAATCAATTTTTAGATACATATCAGAGCTGCGCAACTGTAATGAGACACTTCAAACCTTGTGCTGCCATACGTGATTGTCGTACTATATGATTAGGCTCTCATACCTATGGTGCCTAAATGTGAAGTGCATCTCTTTAGCACTAATGCGACCATAACTGTATCGTGGGGTGGAGTAGTTACGAAGCTACCCAACCGGCGTGTTGTTGCCAATCTGTAAATCTGCCAAACTGACGTAAAAACGCTGGCTGGAAAATTTGAAACACTAATATTCGTAAAGGGAGAACAGAATAATGACCAAATGTCGTCAGCATCACTCGAACGTGAGGCTACCATACACTCATGCATGGTGGGGAAAACAGGGCAAATCTGTAGCTTACATTTAAAGTAGGACACTATAGCCCCATGGATCCTACCGGGGCGGGTTGGGTCTGTAGACACACTCTAAAATAAAAAGAAGTAGTCAAATATCAGACTCGTGAAGATAAACAGAGTGTCAAAAGTTACCTCGTGCTTGCTTGTACTGCCAAAATACTCACTACGCCAAGACCTCACTCCCGCTTCTCAAACCTGGTCAGTAACCGGTCCAGGACCCCGTGGATATTAGAGTCCTGGCACCGGTTGTTTTTAAGCCTGACTCTCGTTGTCACAGCTGTTGGTTTCCGCGTTACAAGAGGGGCGTGATGACATAGTGATGAGTGTGACGGGAACGTTAGCGTCACCGCGTCATCACGTCTTGGGAGCCAGCGCGGTCAGAAACACACTGGTAGTCACTGGAGCATTGCTATTGAGAATGCACAGAAAACTTTATTGGATAAGTGGCTTACAGGTTCTAACAACAAACGCAATAACACGTCGTTGTGATATTATACGGATATGTGTCCAGAGTGAGGACTGTCACTGTTTACGAACAGAAATGGGGAGTTTAACTTCTATAATCAGTGCAGGCTTATGGGATGAATCAAGGGGCCCTAAGCATTAGAAAATAACTGGGCCAAACAGTGTCACTTCAAGTACTGAGTGTATGAAATAAAGATTAATTACAAAAGTTGTCCCCATGATCTATTTAATAATGTTGGAGGCAAGGCTTAATTTGGACAACTGGATGATGGAGATCATAGATAGCTGGGTGCCTAGTTGTCAAAGTCACGTATCAGAACAAATATTAAAAAAAAGGGGGGAGTTAGTTGTCATTTGCGTTTGACTGAATTCCACGGAATGTTGTCATTTAACCCATTCTTATGGGTGGACAATTGGTAAATCCAGCGTTGCTCTTTTTTAAATAAGAGCTTAGGTGTCTCAGTGCTGGTTATGATCTGCTCAATTATTGTCCATTGTAGGTCATTGGTGGTATGATTACTCTGTAGGAAATGTTCCGTCATTTTTGTGGTGGTTTTTCTGCATCGGATATTACTTCTGTGTTCACAGATACGTTGTTTGATTTTCCTACTTGTCATTCCCAAATATCTGAGTCCACAAGGGCAAGTGATCATATACACAACATTCGTCGAGTTACAGTTAGTATGTGACCTTAGAGTCCAGATTTGGTTTGGCTCTAAATCAAGGGTTTTGGCTGGTGCCGTTAAATGACAGACACTACAGTTCCTGCATGGGAAGTGTCCAGTTACAACTGGAAGGCCCCAAGCATTAAGAACTGAGGGGTTCTGATTTTTCAACACCTTCCTTGGGCGGGTACAGACTAGAGAGTCTTTAAAGCTCCTTGCTCTTTTAAAAGAAAAGAGGGGGTTTTCCCATTTCCTCTCATTTGTCTGTAAGATTCTCCAGTGCTTGTTAGTGGATTTCGTGACTTCATTGGAAACTGTACTATAAGTGGTTACGCAGGTAAGAGGAATCTCAGTGCTGCTTCTTGGATTTTCTTCCAACAGTGTTTCGCATGGCTGATTTTTTGCTCGTTTCTGACATTTATTCAGAATCCGGTCTGGATAGCCACGATCTTTAAGTTTTTCCGATAGTTCGGCCTCCTGTGTGCGGTAATCATCCAGTTTACTACAATTTCTCCTTAAGTGGAGGTACTGCCCATAGGGCAGATTTTCCCGCAAGGGTCTTGGATGAAAACTGCTAAATTCAAGGAGGTTGTTTTTAGCAGTGGGTTTGTGATAAGTCCTTGTCTCAAGTTTACCTTGTTCTTTGGTGATGGTTACATCCAGAAAGATCATTTGTTTTCTATCAAAGGTATGAGTAAACTTCAGATTTCTGTCACATGTATTGATCCACTTGAGGAATTGCTTCAGGGTTTCCTCTGGGCCTTGCCATATGACAAGGACATCGTCTATGTATCTCCTCCAAAAGGAGATACATGAGCTATAGGGGTTGGTATTGTTCTGTATATACTTTTGTTCAAAATCATGACACTAGGGGCAAAGGTACTGCCCATCGAGGTACCAGTGACTTGAAGAAAGAGGTCGCCTTCGAATTCAAAGTAGTTTTCTTTGAGTGCTAGTTTGGCGCACTCAATAATGAATTGACATGGAGTGTGGAACTCCCAGTTAGCCTCTGCCAGTGCTTTGCTGACCACTTCGATGGCATCGTCTTGAGGGATGCTTGTATATAAGCTCTCAATATCGAGACTTACTAGGATAGTGGAGTCATCGTCCACGATGATGTCCTGCAATAAATTTAGCAGGCTTTTTGTATCCTTTAGGTAAGTGGGAGTGCTCTGCACAAGGGGTTTTAAGAAAAATCACAAAACCGCGATAGCGGCTCCAAAAGGGACCCTATCCCCAAGACGATCGGACGGCCAGGGGGAGAGGTCCTGTTTTTATGTACCTTAGGCAGAGTGTAAAAATAGGGGGTTTTCTCTTCCCCTGTTAGCAAAAGTGCAGCCTCATGTTTGGAAATGTGCCCATTAGTTTCCGCATAGTCCACCAAAGATCTGATTTTATTTTTCAATGCCTGAGCTGGGTTGGTTCTCAAGGGGGTATAGTTGGCATGGTCATTCAGAAACCGTCTACACTCTAGCTGGTAGTCTACTTTGTTTTGGATGACCACTCCTCCACCCTTGTCCGCTGGTTTAATGACAATGGCGTCATTCATCTGCAGCTGTTGTAGAGCCAAAGTCTCCGCTTTACAAAAATTGTTGAAACTGCCGCTATCCTCTACTGTCTCTACATCATTGAACACAGCTTGTTCAAATGCGAGGATTTCCACAGGTGTAGTATGTGGAGGTGGGCAAAACGTGGATTTAACTCGGAGACCAGTTCCTCCAGTGGTGTAAGTATCTTCCCTCGAGTCCTTTTTCTCAAAAAAGGCTTTCAGCTTTAGTTTTCTGAAGAAATCCGATAGCTCGCAATGCAAGCTGAATTTATTGAGTCGTGCAGTAGGGACAAAACCGAGGCCTCGGTTTAATACCTTTTCCTCCATTGGTGTTAGAATAACTGAGGACAAGTTGGTAATCAGACTCTTTGGTTGCTCATCCCTGGCTGAGGTTCCCGTGTTTTGGTTCGGGTGTTGTTCCCGACCGGGTCGTTTTCCTCCCAGTGGACCTGGTTTGTTCCTCTTCTCCATCCTCTCCCCCTCCGGCCTCTCCCTAAAAAAGGCGGTCGGTAGGAATTCTGTGGGAAAGGAGGTGGTGGTTGGGGATGTATGAAGGCTGGGTTCCAACCCACCATTGGATATTGATGATGTGGGTTGTAATGGTCAGGGAACCCTCCCGCCCCAGGTGTTGTGTATTATAGAACCTATTTCTCCCTCTGTGTCTAGTTTTATGACTGCCGCCGCTTGACCCACTATTAGTGGAGGAATCATCCTCCGAGCGGTCAGAGTATCATTCATTTTTTAGCGGGGGGTAAAATCTGGATCTGCATAGGGGTATGTCTTATTAAAGGAGAAACGTTTCAGATCTTTCTGAAACTTCTGGATCTTGGACTGAGTAAGGTTTTCTTCATATTCAGTAATCTCCTTATTCAGTTCGTCCAATTTCTTCTTATATGCAGTGATCGTTGTTTTAAAATGGTTCTCTGTCAATTGGATTTCTATTAGCATGGCTTCTGACAACTTGAGCGCTGTTTTAATGATTAGGACTAGCCAGTCGCGTCTACAATGCCATGCGATCTGGGCCCATTCTTTTCTGAAAACAGCATCTTCTAAGAATATTCGGGGTGCATTAGTAACTAGTAAGCCTTTTGGTGCTGTGTTGTTACGCAAATATTCTGTCAGGATTGTCCCATGTAAGATAGTCCTGATCCTATTCCTTTTTTGCTCAGTGAGTTTTTCCCATTCAGTTGTTTGGGAAATAGTCTGAGCTATGTTAGGATCAGCAAAAAGTGAAGGTCCAGCTAGAATAGTGTCAACCTCAGCATCAGTGAAAGTTAGGCCCTGATTCTCCCCCATGATAGCGTATGGTTTGGTCACGTCTCCCTATCAAAAGAAACCTCTCACAGCTGTGCGCTGCCACAATATACTTAAACACTAAGAGAGAAAGGGTATTCGAACAGAACCACTCCTGGTCCCCTAGTAATAAATCTATATAAACAGAAAAAGTGTAATTCCCAATCAATTGTCTATACACAAAGCAGAAGGAGTAGCAATTGCTTTAAAAAGAACCCTCACTCACCAAACTGGTTGGTGACATGCTTCATCATGGGGTTCCCACCCGAGCGGCCGAGTGTCACTCGGGTGTGCTACAACGCCTGTTTACAGCGAAGCGGGTATTTTTTGGGGAGGTGCAAAGTGATAAGTGCAAGTTAAAAATACCTTTACTTGACCTAAAAAAAAAATTTATGCTGGGAAAGTAAGGTAAGGTTAAAACTTAGAAGGGGATGTCCTGCTGGTATTGAAAGACCAGTGACATCCCTAAATAAAAACAGTGAAAGGGTGGCCGGTCTACATGTTTCAGCCTCCGATTGCAAGGTAGCGAGGCTTTCTTCAGGACCGATACCGCCACGGTGGTATGCACGCGCTAAGGTGCACCCTCTCCTGTGGCAGTTTGTACCGCAAACTTACGGTTCTTACTCTCAGCGTTGTCTGAAAGAACATACGAATTTCTGGAAAAGAAAGTAGATTGAAAAGACATCCAAATCAATCTTTAGATACATATCAGAGCTGCGCAACTGTAATGAGACACTTCAAGCCTTGTGCATCTCTTGCACTTCACATTTAGGCACCATAGGTATGCGAGCCTAATCATATAGTACGACAATGACGTATGGCAGCACAAAGTTTGCGCATTTGAACAAGCTGTGTACAATGATGTAGAGACAGTAGACGATAGCGGCAGTTTCCACAATTTTTGTAAAGCGGAGACTTTGGCTCTACAACAGCTGCAGATGAATGACGCCATTGTAATTAAACCAGCGGACAAGGGTGGAGGGGTGGTCATCCAAAACAAAGTAGACTACCGGCTAGTGTGTAGACGGCTTCTGAATGACCATACCAACTATACCCCCTTGAGAACCAACCCAGCTCAGGCACTGAAAAATAAAATCAGATCTTTGGTGGACTATGCGGAAACTAATGGGCACATTTCCAAACATGAGGCTGAATTTTTGCTAACAGGGGAAGAGAGAACCCCCTATTTTTACACTCTGCCTAAGATACATAAAAACAGGACCCCTCCCCCTGGACGTCTGATCGTCTCGGGGATAGGGTCCCTTTTGGAGCCGCTATCGCGGTTTTGTGATTTTTTCTTAAAACCCCTTGTGCAGAGCACTCCCACTTACCTAAGGATACAAAGAGCCTGCTAAATTTATTGCAGGACATCATCGTGGACGATGACTCCACTATCTTAGTAAGTCTCGATATTGAGAGCTTATATACGAGCAACCCTCAAGACGATACCATCGAACTGGTCAGCAAAGCACTGGCAGAGGCTAACTGGGAGTTCCACACTCCATGCCAATTCATTATTGAGTGCGCCAAACTAGCACTCAAAGAAAACTACTTTGAATTCGAAGGCGACCTCTTTCTTCAAGTCACCGGTACCTCGATGGGCAGTACCTTTGCCCCTAGTGTGGCTGGTCTGTATGTTTATGATTTTGAAAAAAAGTATATACAGAACAATACCAACCCCTATAGCTCGTGTATCTCCTTTTGGAGGAGATACATAGACGATGTCCTTGTCATATGGCAAGGCCCAGAGGAAACCCTGAAGCAATTCCTCAAGTAGATCAAGACATGTGACAGAAATCTGAAATTTACTCATACCTTTGATAGAAAACAAATGATCTTTCTGGATGTAACCATCAACAAAGAACAAGGGAAACTTGAGACAAGGACTTATCACAAACCCACTGCTAAAAACAACCTCCTTGAATTTAGCAGTTTTCATCCAAGAGCCTTGCGGGAAAATCTGCCCTATGGGCAGTACCTCCGCTTAAGGAGAAATTGTAGTAAACTGGATGATTACCGCACACAGGCGGCCGAACTATCGGAAAAACTTAAAGATCGTGGCTATCCGGACCGGATTCTGAATAAATGTCAGAAACGAACAAGAAATCAGCCACGCGAAACACTGTTGGAAGAAAATCCAAGAAGCAGCACTGAGATTCCTCTTACCTGCGTAACTACTTATAGTACAGTTTCCAATGAAGTCACGAAATCCATTAACAAGCACTGCATAATCTTACAGACAAATGAGAGGAAATGGGAAAACCCCCTCTTTTCTTTTAAAAGAGCAAGGAGCTTTAAAGACTCTCTAGTCTGTACCCGCCCAAGGAAGGTGTTGAAAAATCAGAACCTCTCAGTTCTTAATGCTTGGGGTCTTCCAGTTGTAACTGGACACTTCCCATGCGGGAACTGTAGTGTCTGTCATTTAACGGCACCAGCCAAAACCTTTGATTTAGAGCCAAACAAAATCTGGACTGTAAGGTCACATGCTAACTGTAACTCGACGAATGTTGTGTACATGATCACTTGCCCTTGTGGACTCAGATATTTGGGAATGACAAGTAGGAAAATCAAACAACGTATCTGTGAACACAGAAGTAATATCAAATGCAGAAAAACCACCACAAAAATGACGGGAATTTCCTACAGAGTAATCATATCACCAATGACCTACAATGGACAATAATTGAGCAGATCATAACCAGCACAGAGACACCTAAGCACCTATTTGTAAAAGAGCAACGCTGGATTTACCGATTGTCCACCCATAAGAATGGGTTAAATGACAACATTCCGTGGAATTCAGTCAAACGCAAATGACACCTGACTCCCCCCCCTTTTTTTTTATATTTGTTCTGATACGGGACTTTGACAACTAGGCACCCAGCTATCTATGATCTCCATCATCCAGTTGCCCAAATTAAGCATTGCCTCCAACATTATTAAATAGATCATGGGGACAACTTTTGTAATTAATCTTTATTTCATACACTCAGTACTTGAAGTGACACTGTTTGGCCCAGTTATTTTCTAATGCTTAGGGCCCCTTGATTCATCCCATAAGCCTGCACTGATTATAGAAGTTAAACTCCCCTCTTCTGTTCGTGAACAGTGACCGTCCTCACTCTGGACACATATCCGTATAATATCACAACGACGTGTTATTGCGTTTGTTGTTAGAACCTGTAAGCCACTTATCCAATAAAGTTTTCTGTGCATTCTAAATAGCAATGCTCCAGTGACTACCAGTGTGTTTCTGACCGCGCTGGCTCCCAAGACGTGATGACGCGGTGACGCTAACGTTCACGTCACACACGTCACCACGCCCCTCTCGTAACGCGGAAACCAACAGCTGTGACAACGAGAGTCAGGCTTAAAAACAACCGGTGCCGGGACTCTAACATCCATGGGGTCCTGGACCGGTTACTGACCAGGTTTGAGAAGCGGGAGTGAGGTCTTGGCGTAGTGAGTATTTTGGCAGTACAAGCAAGCATGAGGTAACTTTTGACACTCTGGTTATCTTCACAAGTCTGATATTTGACTACTTCTTTTTATTTTAGAGTGTGACTACAGACCCATCCCGCCCGGGTAGGATCCATGGGGCTATAGTGTCCTACTTTAAATGTAAGCTACAGATTTGCCCTGTTTTCCCCACCATGCATGAGTGTATGGTAGCCTCATGTTCGAGTGATGCTGACGACATTTGGTCATTATTCTGTTCTCCCTTTACGCATATTAGTGTTTCAAATTTGCCAGCCAGCGTTTTTACGTCGGTTTGACAGATTTACAGATCGGCGACAACACGCCGGTTGGGTAGCTTCGTAACTACTCCACCCCACGATACAGTTATGGTCGCATTAGTGCTAAAGAGATGCACTTCACATTTAGGCACCATAGGTATGCGAGCCTAATCATATAGTACGATACAAAAAACAATGGTCCCTGACCCTTTTTAAGAAAATGATACGTAACACACAGCACAGTTATTGTTTGGAATTATTTTAGAGCATATAACCAATTAGCTCAAAGTAATCAATACAATGGTTTATACAAAAGTGCAACAACCAAGGCGTATACAACAAGGTTTTATTCACATCATTGTTAAATCAAACGTATACTAAGAACAATTTGAGAAAGAAAAGAAGGGGGGAGGTAGCTCCAGTGGAACGTGCGAGAATGAAGGTGCTCTAGTGTATAGAAAATAAGAGGGAAATTCCAGACAGTATAATAAGAAATTAAAGATCATTCCAAAAGAGGACTGATAATTGATTCACAGTCAATAGTAACCTGGCCACATTTAAAACAATCAGAATTCTTTTTATATTCAAATTGTAAACATATAAATGTATCCTTATATAGCACCTTATGTACCACTCGTGCGGACTGCGGACGCTCGTTTTTGTTTACGAAACAATAAGAATCAAGCCTTATTGCTTGGATTGTGTTACCCTTTACTTACGGATGGGGACGCCTACCATGACTCACTAGACGGGAGTGAATCCCCGCACCCCGCCAGATAATCCTGCGGGTGTGCTACTAGGAAGACACACTTAACTCAGGTTGCTCCACCCTTGTCCTGAAGAAGACCCGCAGGCTGAGGTTTAAATTACCCTCTGTGCCCCCAGTCGGGTCGAAACGTCGACGCCCACCTACTTAATCAACCTGGATCACAAGCCCTAAACCCAACGTGCTATATAAGGATACATTTATATGTTTACAATTTGAATATAAAAAGAATTCTGATTGTTTTAAATGTGGCCAGGTTACTATTGACTGTGAATCAATTATCAGTCCTCTTTTGGAATGATCTTTAATTTCTTATTATACTGTCTGGAATTTCCCTTCTTATTTTCTATACACTAGAGCACCTTCATTCTCGCACGTTCCACTGGAGCTACCTTCCCCCCTTCTTTTCTTTCTCAAATTGTTCTTAGTATACGTTTGATTTAACAATGATGTGAATAAAACCTTGTTGTATACGCCTTGGTTGTTGCACTTTTGTATAAACCATTGTATTGATTACTTTGAGCTAATTGGTTATATGCTCTAAAATAATTCCAAACAATAACTGTGCTGTGTGATACGTATCATTTTCTTAAAAGGGTCAGGGACCATTGTTTTGTATCGCATTGAACCCAGGTCTATGACCGCCTTTGGGAAACCCCATTTCTATAATGGCTAATCATATAGTACGACAATCACGTATGGCAGCACAAGGTTTGAAGTGTCTCATTACAGTTGCGCAGCTCTGATATGTATCTAAAAATTGATTTGAATGTCTTTTCAATCAGCTTTCTTTTCCAGAAATTCGAATGTTCTTTCAGACAACGCTGAGAGTAAGAACCATAAGTTTGCGGTACTGACTGCCACAGAAGAGGGTGCATCTTAGCGCGTGCATTCCACCGTGGCAGTATCGGTCCTGAAGAAAGCCTCGCTACCTTGCAATCGGAGGCTGAAACATGTAGACCGGCCACCCTTTCACTGAATTTATTTAGGGATGTCACTGGTCTTTCAATAACAGCAGGACATCCGCTTCTAAGTTTTTTTTTTGATAATCAATTTTTTATTGACATTTAAGAGAAACCACAACAACAATACAACGACAGCCAGTGTCAGCACAGTAACTTGTGGAAGCATAGCAAGAGATAAAAGCCACAAACCCACTTCCCCACTCGCTGTCCCAGGGGCCCTTATAAGTTTGTCCACACACCCGAGACCTCCACATTGGTTATGATATGAGGTTGAACCATTTACCCCAAATTTTTCGAAATAAATCAGGACAGCCTCGGGCCTCAAAGAGAGGTTCCTCTTGAGATCCGCACCAATCCACCCCTCGTTTCCATCTCCGCACTGTAGGGGGTTTGTTATGAGACCAGAGCGCTGCAATGTCCCTCTTGGCCACAGCCACCGCAGTGCCAAGGAGGCGCTTGTCGGCTCGTGAGCCACCTAGGCCATCAAACACCCCCAGAAGCAGGCGCACCGGGTCATGGGGGATCTCCCACCCCAGGGCCAGTGTGAGTTCCAGTTCCACTCCCGTCCAGAATGCTGTAAGGGCGGGACATTGCCAGGTCATGTGATAAAAATCAGCGGGGGAGTGGTCGCAACGTGCGCAGTTCGGGGTAGGCCGCAGTCGTGCCTTGTGCAGCCGTTCGGGGGTTAGATATGCCGTGTGTAGGTAGTATATTTGCACCAAACGCAGTTTAGAGGAGGTCGTGAGGGTCCTAGGGGCCATCAGTGCATCACGCCAGTCTTCGTCTTCTAAGGGGCCCAGCCAACCCTCCCAGCGGGTGCGCAGTGAGTCCAGGGATGCGGGCCGTTATTCACTAGGGAGCGATAAATCCTTGATACCCCCCCCGTTGCCCAGGTTTCCCATCATCACTTGTGCCTCAAGCGGACTAAATTCAGGAAAGGAGGTGGGGGACGGGATGTGCACATTGAGGGCGTGCCGTAGCTGTAGGTATCGGTAAAACTGGGAGGGGAGGAGGGAGTAGCGTTGTTGCAGGTCTGTGAAGGTCCTGATGTGGTCCCCTGTCCCGCTTCTAAGTTTTAACCTTACCTTACTTTCCCACCATTATTTTTTTTTTTAGGTCAAGTAAATGTATTTTTAACTTGCACTTATCACTTTGCACCTCCGAAAAAAATACCTGCTCTGCTGTAAACAGGCGTTGTAGCACACCCGAGAAGCACTCGGCCGCTCGGGTGGGAGCCCCATGATGAAGCATGTCACCAACCAGGTTGGTGAGTGAGGGTTCTTTTTAAAGCAATTGCTACTCCTTCTGCTTTGTGTATAGACAATTGATTCGGAATTACTCTTTTTTTGTTTATATAGATTTATTACTAGGGGACCAGGAGTGGTTCCGTTCGAATACCCTTTCTCTCTTAGTGTTTAAGTATATTGTGGCGGCGCACAGCTGTGAGAGGTTTCTTTTGATAGGGAGACGTGACCAAACCATACACTATCATGGGGGAGACTCGGGGCCTAACTTTCACTGATGCTGAGGTTGACGCTATTCTAGCTGGACCTTCACTTTTTGCTGATCCTAACATAGCTCAGACTATTTCCCAAACAACTGAATGGGGAAAAATCACTGAGCAAAAAGGAATAGGATCAGGACTCTCTTACATGGGACAATCCTGACAGAATATTTGCGTAACAACACAGCACCAAAAGGCTTACTAGTTACTAATGTACCTGAATATTCTTAGAAGATGCTGTTTTCAGAAAAGAATGGGCCCAGATCGCATGGCACTGTATACGCGACTGGCTAGTCCTAATCATTAAAACAGCCCTCAGGTTGTCAGAAGCCATGCTAATAGAAATCCAATTGACAGAGAACCATTTTAAAACCACGATCACTGCATATAAGAAGAAATTGGGCGAATTGAATAAGGAGATTACTGAATATAAAGAAAACCCTTACTCAGTCCAAGATCCAGAAGTTTCAGAAAGATCTGAAACGTTTCTCCTTTAATAAGACATACCCCTATGCAGATCCAGATTTTACTCCCCTGCTAAAAAATGAAAGATACTCTGACCGCTCGGAGGATGATTCCTCCACTAACAGTGGGTCAAGCGGCGGCAGTTATAAATCTAGACAAAGAGGGAGAAATAGGTTCTATAATACACAACAGCCTTGGCCCTCTTACCCAACACCTGGGGCGGGAGGGTTCCCTAACCATTACAACCCACATCATCAATATCCAATGGTGGGTTGGAACCCAGCCTTCATACATCCCCAACCACCACCTCCTTTCCCACAGAATTCCTACCTACCGCCTTTTTTAGGGAGAGGCCGGAGGGGGAGAGGAAGGAGAAGAGGAACAAACCAGGTCCACTGGGAGGAAGACGACCCGGTCGGGAACAACACCCGAAGCAAAACACGGGAACCCCAGCCAGGGATGAGCAACCAAAGAGTCTGATTACCAACTTGTCCTCAGTTATTCTAACACCAATGGAGGAAAAGGTATTAAACCGAGGCCTCGGTTTTGTCCCTACTGCACGACTCGATAAATTCAGCTTGCATTGCGAGCTATCGGATTTCTTCAGAAAACTAAAGCTGAATGCCTTTTTTGAGAAAAAGGACTCGAGGGAAGATACTTACACCACTGGAGAAACTGGCCTCCGAGTTAAATCCACGTAGTGCCCACCTCCACATACTACACCTGTGGAAATCCTCGCATTTGAACAAGCTGTATTCAATGATGTAGAGACAGTAGACGATAGCGGCAGTCTCAACAATTTTTGTAAAGCGGAGACTTTGGCTCTACAACAGCTGCAGATGAATGACGCCATTATCATTAAACCAGCGGACAAGGGTGGAGGGGTGGTCATCCAAAACAAAGTAGACTACCAGCTAGAGTGTAGACAGCTTCTGAATGACCATACCAACTATACCCCCTTGAGAACCAACCCAGCTCAGGCATTGAAAAATAAAATCAGATCTTTGGTGGACTATGCGGAAACTAATGGGCACATTTCCAAACATGAGGCTGAATTTTTGCTAACAGGGGAAGAGAAAACCCCCTATTTTTACACTCTGCCTAAGATACATAAAAACAGGACCCGTCCCCCTGGCCGTCCGATCGTCTTGAGGATAGGGTCCCTTTTGGAGCCGCTATCGCAGTTTTGTGATTTTTTCTTAAAACCCCTTGTGCAGAGCACTCCCACTTCCACTTACCTAAAGGATACAAAAAGCCTGCTAAATTTATTGCAGGACATCATCGTGGACGATGACTCCACTATCCTAGTAAGTCTCGATATTGAGAGCTCATATACGAGCATCCCTCAAGACGATACCATCGAAGTGGTCAGCAAAGCACTGGCAGAGGCTAACTGGGAGTTCCACACTCCACGTCAATTGATTATTGAGTGCGCCAAACTAGCACTCAAAGAAAACTACTTTGAATTCGAAGGCGACCTCTTTCTTCAAGTCACCGGTACCTCGATGGGCAGTACCTTTGCCCCTAGTGTGGCTGGTCTGTATGTTCATGATTTTGAACAAAAGTATATACAGAACAATACCATCCTCTATAGCTCGTGAATCTCCTTTTGGAGGAGATACATAGACAATGTCCTTGTCATATGGCAAGGCCCAGAGGAAACCCTGAAGCAATTCCTCAAGTGGATCAATACATGTGACAGAAATCTGAAGTTTACTCATACCTTTGATAGAAAACAAATGATTTTTCTGGATGTAACCATCACCAAAGAACAAGGGAAACTTGAGACAAGGACTTATCACAAACCCACTTCTAAAAACAACCTCCTTGAATTTAGCAGTTTTCATCCAAGAGCCTTGCAGGAAAATCTGCCCTATGGGCAGTACCTCCGCTTAAGGAGAAATTGTAGTAAACTGGATGATTAACGCACACAGGCGGCCGAACTATCGGAAAAACTTAAAGATCATGGCTATCCGGACCGGATTCTGAATAAATGTCAGAAAAGAGCAAGAAATCAGCCACGCGAAACACTGTTGGAAGAAAATCCAAGACGCAGCACTGAGATTCCTCTTACCTGCGTAACCACTTATAGTACAGTTTCCAATGAAGTCACGAAATCCATTAACAAGCACTGGAGAATCTTACAGACAAATGAGAGGAAATGGGAGAAACCCCTCTTTTCTTTTAAAAGAGCAAGGAGCTTAAAAGACTCTCTAGTCTGTACCCGCCCAAGGAAGTTATTGAAAAATCAGAACCCCTCAGTTCTTAATGCTTGGGGCCTTCCAGTTGTAACTGGACACTTCCCATGCGGGAACTGTAGTGTCTGTCATTTAACGGCAGCAGCCAAAACCCTTGATTTAGAGCCAAACAAAATCTGGACTCTAAGGTCACATACTAACTGTAACTCGACGAATGTTGTGTACATGATTACTTGCCCTTGTGGACTCAGATATTTGGGAATGACAAGTAGAAAAATCAAACAACGTATCTGTGAACATAGAAGTAATATCCGATGCAGAAAAACCACCACAAAAATGACAGAACTTTTCCTACAGAGTAATCATACCACCAATGACCTACAATGGACAATAATTGAGCAGATCATAACCAGCACTGAGACACCTAAGCTCCAATTTCAAAAAGAGCAACGCTGGATTTACCGATTGTCCACCCATAAGAATGGGTTAAATGACAACATTCCGTGGAATTCAGTCAAACGCAAATGACACCTAACTCCCCCCCTTTTTGGATATTTGTTCTGATACGGGACTTTGACAACTAGGCACCCAGCTATCTATGATCTCCATCATCCAGTTGCCCAAATTAAGCATTGCCTCCAACATTATTAAATAGATCATGGGGACAACTTTTGTAATTAATCTTTATTTCATACACTCAGTACTTGAAGTGACACGGTTTGGCCCAGTTATTTTCTAATGCTTAGGGCCCCTTGATTCATCCCATAAGCCTGCACTGATTATAGAAGTTAAACTCCCCTCTTCTGTTCGTGAACAGTGACCGTCCCTCACTCTGGACACATATCCGTATAATATCACAACGACGTGTTATTGCGTTTGTTGTTAGAACCTGTAAACCACTTATCCAATAAAGTTTTCTGTGCATTCTAAATAGCAATGCTCCAGTGACTACCAGTGTGTGTTTCTGACCGCGCTGGCTCCCAAGACGTGATGACGCGGTGACGCTAACGTTCACGTCACACACGTCACCACGCCCCTCTCGTAACGCGGAAACCAACAGCTGTGACAACGAGAGTCAGGCTTAAAAACAACTGGTGCCGGGACTCTAACATCCACGGGGTCCTGGACCGGTTACTGACCAGGTTTGAGAAGTGGGTGTGAGGTCTTGGCGTAGTGAGTATTTTGGCAGTACAAGCAAGCGCGAGGTAACTTTTGACACTCTGGTTATCTTCACGAGTCTGATATTTGACTACTTCTTTTTATTTTAGAGTGTGACTACAGACCCATCCCGCCCCGGTAGGATCCATGGGCTATAGTGTCCTACTTTAAATGTAAGCTACAGATTTGCCCTGTTTTCCCCACCATGCATGAGTGTATGCTAGCCTCACGTTCAAGTGATGCTGACAACATTTGGTCATTATTCTGTTCTCCCTTTACGCATATTAGTGTTTCAAATTTCCCAGCCAGCGTTTTTATGTCGGTTTGACAGATTTACAGATCGGCGACAACACGCCGGTTGGGTAGCTTCGTAACCACTCCACCCCACGATACAGTTATGGTCGCATTAGTGCTAAAGAGATGCACTTCACATTTAGGCACCATAGGTATGCGAGCCTAATCATATAGTACGACAATCACATATGGCAGCGCAAGGTTTGAAGTGTCTCATTACAGTTGCGCAGCTCTGATATGTATCTAAAAATTGATTTGGATGTCTTTTCAATCTGATTTCTTTTCCAGAAATTCGTGTGTTCTTTCAGACAACGCTGAGAGTAAGAACCGTAAGTTTGCGGTACTAACTGCCACAGGAGCGAGTGCACCTTAGCGTGTGCATACCACCGTGGCAGTATCGGTCCTGAAGAAAGCCTTGCTACCTTGCAATCGGAGGCTGAAACATGTAGACCGGCCACCCTTTCACTGTTTTTATTTAGGGATGTCACTGGTCTTTCAATACCAGCAGGACATCCCCTTCTAAGTTTTAACCTTAACTTACTTTCCCAGCAGTACATTTTTTTTTAGGTCAAGTAAAGGTATTTTTAACTTGCACTTATCACTTTGCACCTCCCAAAAAAATACCCGCTCCGCTGTAAACAGGCGTTGTAGCACACCCAAGTGGCACTCGGCCGCTCGGGTGGGAACCCCATGATGAAGCATGACACCAACCAGGTTGGTGAGTGAGGGTTCTTTTAAAGCAATTGAAACTCCTTCTGCTTTGTGTATAGACAATTGATTCGGAATTACTCTTTTTCTGTTTATATAGTGTAAACATCTTAAACAGATACCCAAATTGTGGGGTTCATTGGCCACACCTCATACTCAGTGAAAGAGGGAAAAAAAAGTGATATAGTACAAAACAGAAAAACAACAAAAACATTTAAAATGAAAGGTTATCTTCACGTGTTTTAGATAGAGTTGCAATCCGTATGTATAGCAAGAAGACCACATGCAAAATAGCACAGTTATAAAGTGCATGGTTAACACGAGTCCATGTAAAACCCAGTATAAAGTATAACTGTCTGGTACCACAATTGATATCTGGGCTCACCTCTCATATGGAGTGCACAAGTGAACGAACGGTGGGCAGTGTGCGGAAACTGCAGTGTGGTGCAGACTGGATTGTGATCAGACAGTGTGCGGGGCAGTTCCTCCACCCGAGACACCCAGCCTCCCACCGATTCGCTCAGTAGCCAATAATCTAATCGAGACCAGCTACCATGCGCTGTGGAAACATGTGTGCCCTCCCGCTTGTCCCAATTCCTGGGATGCCAAACATCTATCAACCCTAGCTCAACCATTCCATCATTAATGACCCGGGCTGTTCTAGGGGACTGCCCTCCTCTGCCACTGGCTTTATCTTTGTTGGGGTCTAAATGTGTGTTGAAGTCCCCTCCCCATAGGATCACAGCTTCAGGCCAGGCACGCAGTGTAGAAATGATGCGCTCGAAGAGGGCAGGGTCTTCGATGTTCGGACTGTATGCGTTTACAATTGTGACTAGGCTGCCTGCTAGTTTTCCATGCACCATGGCATAACGCCCAGCGTCATCAGTGTAAGTTTTGAGCATGGTAAACGGGACATTTTTCTTGATCAACGTGAGTACCCCCCGTGAGTAAGAGGAGTAGGAGGAGGCCAGTCTATAGCCAGCCCGTTTTGAACCAGCGCGGTCATCGGATTGTGGGGTCAGGTGTGTTTCCTGCAATAGGGCAACTGTGATATTGTGGCGATCTAAATATGCTAAAACCTGACGTATCTTCTTAGGTGAGTTAAGCCCCCGGACATTCCATGTGAGACAAGTAATTACAGATTGAGCAGCGTGCAGATCAAACACATATTATATCCTGAGCATGATACCTCCACAATACAAAACAACACATCCACAATGCACTCAAGAGTAATGATATAGAGAGCCACATAACCAAACCTTTCGAAATCCCCCCACCCCCCTTCACCCCCCACTCACTTTAGCGACCCCAACATGCCAAAGCCATCCCAAACCCCCCCAGATAGCCCCAAAATGTGGCACCAACGTAGTGAACAGGAATGGGGATCACCCATGTGGGAGCGCCGGAGCGCGAAATCCCTCCCGTTGGAGTGGGAGGTGGCCGAGCAAAAGTAATGGTGTCAGCCTGTCAATGACGTGTGATATATCAAAGTAATAAGAGAGCTACCTGCATTCAAATAACAGTAGTCAACAAATACAAAAAAAGACATGCCCCATAGTGTAAGCTCTCGAGTTACTTTCCCATGCCACAGTGCCAGGTCCCAATGCAGTTAGTAATGAGAGAGTCTCAAATGAGAGCGAAACAAGGGGGGGGCAAAAACAGCCACCCAACTCACGTGTCCCTCAAGTGTCATTGTTCGTCAGGAATCTCACGAGATGTACCGCCACCATCATCTATCTCAGAGGAGGGAGCCCGGCTGCGTCGGGCTAGAGTCTTCGCATAGTCCATGGCGGATTTTGGAGTGGTGAAGATCCGAGGCTTTCCATTATCAGTAACGCGCAGCCGCGCCGGGTAGAGCATGGCGTAGGGAATCTGTGCCGCTATGAGAAGTTTTTTCACTGGTTGGTATTCACCTCGAGCTTCTTGCACTGCGGCGGTGAAGTCAGGGTAGAACGCGAGGGTGCTGCCTTCGTGTGTTATAGTGCCTTTCTCCCTGGCCATACGGAGGATGGCATCGCGGTTGCGATAATTGAGCAGGCGAGCAATGATGGGCCACGGCGCCGCGCCTGGTGGGGGCCGAGCGGCAAGAGATCTGTGGGCCCGTTCCACAATTAGCACTTGAGACAGGTGTTCCACCCCAAAGATGTCACGGAGAAGTTTCTCCACATAGGTCTCAAGGCGGCCAGTATTTGTGGATTCCGGTAGTCCGGTGATGCGCACATTGTTGCGACGCGATCTGGCCTCCAAATCTTCGATGCGGGCTTGTATGACGGCCAATACCCTTTCCATAGATGTCGCTTTCTCAGTCACTTGCTGTAGGCCATCCTCCGCTTCCGATATACGTGTTTCGGCCTCCCCTAGACGCATTGCGTGTTTGTCTAGTTTCTGCGACATGTGATCCATACGTAAGTTCAGATTGCCGATCTTCCCGTCGATAGTTTGGAGGCTGACTTGGACTGCAAGGAGAGTGTTGTCGATATTGGACAGTTGATCGGCAGGTGCGTCCAGTTCGGAGTCCGAAGCGGCCTGCTGAGAGGTTTTCATGGACCTTCGGGGCTCAAAGGTGAGGCGCGGCTGGCTGCGCTCAGATTTCCCCATGGCAGTGATATGGAGGCGGGATGCAGCTGGGCAGGAAGACGGTGTCCGTGCGAAGGGCGCCCCAGATGCTATGAACAGGAGTTCAGCAGCCGGTAGCGGGGGTGCGAGAGACAGAGCACCGTGCGAGAACGTGTCAGCCCACGCCCCGCAACCCCAGTATAGTCAGGACAGCAGCGGAATGATCCTCAACTGGAGAGGGGCCGCAACAACAAGGGCGCAGTTCCCGGGCAGTTAGCACTGTGCAATCGACGTGTCCGCAGGCGGCCCACAGTGCACCACATGCCCCAGCACACTTCCCCCGCTATAGGCAGCAGCCTCCGCCGCAGCGCAGCCCACGCAAACCGCTGTCACAATCAGACACAGAAGCGAAGCTAGGCTCCGGAACAGGAACAGCGATGAGGCCCACGCAGCAGTCCACTTGGAGAGGCGAGACTGAGTAGTAGAGCCGGCGAGCAAATATGTAGGAGATAGGGCGCTTGTTGAAGGGTCCCGGAAGTCGGCAGCAGCGGGAGGCACTGGGATGATCGGTGTCACTCCCGGTCACGGCACAGCAGGCAACCGGAGGAGGCGAGGGCCAGCGTCTGTCAGCAGATATGGGCGCTTCCAGGTTCAGCAGGCTACAGCAAAGTAGGGCCGCGCCACGGGCAGGGGCCCACAGCGTACGCTGAGGCGGCACCGGGGAATGTAGTTCAAGCAGCCGCCAATTCCACCGCCTCACATCAGCCCACAGAGCGGAGCAACGGCAGCTACAATTTCAGACGCCGTCAGGAGCCTGCACCTCCATGCATTTGGTGCAAGGCCGCAGAGCATAGCGCCGTACGTGGTTGGGTAGTGCCGGTCAGAGGGGAGCCCGCAAGCTGTAGCCGCAGAGAAGTCAGGGGAGGGCAGATGCCACAGCACACGCCACAGCACAGGCCCGGGCCACGACCCACGCTTCACGGAAGGCCGCAGAAGCACGCACCGGGCCAGCCCGGGAACACCAGGCAGCGACGGGAGCGGCGCCGACAGCGCGTGGCTCACGGGCAGATCACCGCACGGATTGGGAGCAAGGAGAGGGCGCGCACACCAGCGAGCCAAACAGAGAAAGGCCGGACCGGGGCGCCCTACCCCCCAGTCCCGCCCGCACAGCCCTCCAGCCCCGAGTCGAGCTGCGGGAACCCCTCGCGCCACCCCCGGGTCCAAGCAGCACGGCGCAGCACTCACCGCTGCTCCGCAGTTAGAACCCAGCCCAGGCTGCCATGCGGCGGTGTAGGCCCAGCAGATTGTCGGGCCCCTCTCGGGGGCAGTAGAGGACGTGGAAGGCAGCTCTGCTCAGGAAAGGCTGCCCACTGATCTCCGCCACCTTTCTACTGCAGGTAGGGCACAGATTGCTGACAGGAACTGCAGGATAATGGTCGGATGGATGGCTCGGCTGGCGGAGCTACTCTATCGAGCGGCCATCTTGCCTGGCGCCCTCTAGCGCCCCCCCCCAAGGTGACGGAGTACTTAAGGTATTCCAGGAAGAGCGTAGACTCATGGTGTTTATTTGACTTATAGCCCTGATGAAGTCAGTGATGTATACTCATCAACTCTGACGAAACACGTGTTGGCTGTGGCTATATGAAGAATATTCTGTGGCTTCTGAAGACAAGAGGCAGTGGCTTCTGAGAAGTTCTGTTGGTAATAAACCTAACTGAATACAAGAAGAATTAGACTTATAATTTTTACGTACTTTTGCTGGTGCTCAGAATAATCTGTTGACTATACAGGATTGAACGTTTCCAGTTCTCACATGTGGGCAATAGTGGCAGCCCTCTTCCTTGGAGCACCAAAGTAATGATGTTGTGTATTTGATGGTGGGAGGATATTAGAAAGTTTGCACAAGAGGCCCTGCCACGTTCTTGTTTAAGTCAATTTCAAGTAAGATCGATACTATGCGCACAGCAAAAACCCTGGGGCCATTATTACACTCCATAGGCAATCTCGCGTAGCGTCTCTGATTGCAAGAGCGCTGAATGCGGTCAAGTCACGGCTCTCAGTCAAAGTGTGACTGAAAAATCTATTGGAAATATCTAGCGATGGTTTTGAACTTTTTACGAACGATGTTATGTACTAACTCAGAGCTGTGTGTGTTCTGCACAGAAAAGGTATGAACATAACTGTTCAAATGTCTGTAGTCTAAAACTATACGATATGAACGTCCGGTTTCAATATCGGAAAAAGAGGATTATTCATTGATGAAACACAGGGCTCAATAACACCCTGATCTTCAAATTGTGTCAGAATGTCAGTAATGGACGCTTTAGAATCACGTTTAATGGGATATTGCGGTTGAGGCTGAGGTGTAGATCGCAAAGGAATTACATGCAAAGGTGAATTCCTATCCCAACCCGCCTGATTGCGATACAAAGCAGGAGCCAAGGCCAGAGCCCACGCCGAAGTATAAGCTTGTTTAGTCTTCTCTGGGACATATTGTGAGAAAGACAGTAAAATGATATCCTCGCTCCTAGAGGATGCGAGGACAAAAGGGGGAGGCCAATCAACCTCCTGCAGCAAAATGTCATAGGAAGAAGTCAAATTGTCTCAAAAGACAGCATCTACGGTGCGTTTAATATCTTCTTCAATTTGAAGTTCAACATGGTAAAGTCTATCATGGGGAGCTGCGCAGGTGTCCGCGGTTTCAACAGTTCTAAAAGTGTCAGTTGCTTTTGCCTCCAGACGCTGGTGGAGTGTCTGCCGAACTATGGTAACTTCCGCCGCGCTGTCCAGGAGAGTTACCGACCAACTCCTGTCCAGGAGTGGGGTTCTCACCGTCTAGGGCATACTTTGCAGTCAAAGCAGCAACTTTTTTCTTCTGAAACGGAGCATGATACTGAGGTGGTTCCTCCCGTTTGACTTTTACGTCAAACTTGTGCTGCGGGTCTTGCCTTTGTTGCGTAAACCCGCCCTGTCTGCGATCCTGTCGTCCCCCTCCGCCAAATTGTTGATCCGACGATTTCTGAAAACGGGGATCAGGAACCTCTCAGGTGTCTTAATTTTAGAGCGGTCACGTAAATCATATCTATGCTTAGAAGCGTCCGGTGAAGGCGAACCAGTACGGGACCTAGGCTTCTGTTGCTTTCAATTTTAGTTCCAGCCCTTCTTAGGAAAGACTGGACGACCCCCCTTGTCCGGAGGGGGTTAATATTATACTTGTGTAAATGGCCTAACTCCCAAATTATTGCAACCTAGGGATGTGTAGACATCCACAATATTAATCAGCAACTGTCGCTCCAGATCAGCAACCACCACTGCCGCGAGGAGTTGGCGCACCTGCAAGCAGACCGCTTCACCTTTAATGTTAGCTAGAATCATATCGGAGACAATAGGGAACATTCCCACTAATCTCATCCCCAGATCCAGGGCTGGGCCAACCCCGTGTTCATCTTGTACTCGTTTTAGAACGCTCGGCAGAACACTCATGGAGGGGGTGCTAAAGCACAGTGTATACACTGAGCCAAACACCGTCCCCCAGGTGTTGCAATCCGCTAGAGGGGGAATCAGACCACTTGGCAAACACATAATAAGGATCCTGTGTTTCTCCACAGGGCTTGTGTGTGAGAAAACAGCTTCAATCTGCTCAATTTTTTTGTGCTATCCAAAAGGGAATACCCTCACGATTCTTAGGACGTTTGCCCATCACTGAATTAATCATGGCGGGACTAATCACAAGACCCCCGCCCTGTACAGGTGCCAGAGGCACAGCTCCAGGCAGAGCCACCTGAGTGGTACGAGAAATGTATTGTATTACCCATCTATACAATTGAGTCACCTGTGCATAGAGCTGACAAAGCGCCATTATAGTAACATTTAGATAGTTTGGATGTGGTGTAAAATCAGCCAAAACCGGCCAAGCAGCCCCATCAACAGAACTTCATCATCGTGTAAGGACGATACGCCACCGGAGGAGCACCTCCTGGTCAGAGAACTCTTATCTCCCCTCGCGCAGCTCCGTCGCTGCGATGCTGCCCCCTGCACCTCTCTGTCCTGGGACGTGTTCGAGGCCCTATTGGTCTGCCTGGTCTGTGTTTACTTGTGCCTGTTTTGTTTGTGTTACCGTTAATTGTGCCGGTTTTCCTGTTGTTTTCGTTTATTCGTCCTTATCTTTTTCTTTTTATCTTTCTTCCCCATATTCTTATTTAGATTCTGTTTTTAATTGTATTTCCTTTTACGCTCTTTGTGTCCTTCTCTGTGCCCTTTTCGCGCCGTTATCCCCGCTGCTGCTGCCCCCGAGGCCCCTCCCCCCTGCTGGTTCCCGCTCCCGCCTCCCAGCTGCGATCCCTACCCCGTCCGCTACTTAATGGCGGCCGCTGCGCGAGCAGTTGAGCAAGACCCCTGACCTCCTGGTCAGAGAACTCTGCTCTCCCCTCGCACAGCTCCGTCACTGCGCCCCTGCCCCCTGCACCTCTCTGTCCTGGGAGGTGTTCGAGGCCCTGTTGGTCTGCCTGGTCTGTGTTTACTTGTGCCTGTTTTGTTTGTGTTACCGTTAATTTCTGCCCGTTTTCCTGTTGTTTTCCTTTATTTGCCCTTATCCTTTTATTTTTATCCTTCTTCCCGATATTCTTATTTAGATTCTGTTTTTATTTGTATTTCCTTTTATTCTTCTTCCTAATACTCTCAATTGTGTCCTTCTCTGTGCCCTTTTCGTGCCGTTCTCCCTGCTGCTGCTGCCCCCGTGGCCCCTCCACCCTGCTGGTTCCCGCTCCCACCTCCCAGCTGCGATCACTCCCCTGTCACCTACTTAATGGCGGCAAGCCTGTCTGCGCCCGTCCGCGACCCGACCACGACCTTGGTTTTCTGACTCCCCACAGCTACGACTCAGCCGCCCTCCACGCACTCAACCCCGGAAGAAACAACAACCGCCAGCAGGACACCACCCTCGGCCAGTTTTCCTGCCGACACTGCCACCGAACCCTCTCCAACCTCCGCAACCCGACATCCACCGCCCACCCTCCGGACGCCAGCGCACCCGAACTCCTGAAGTGCATCCTCCTCAACGTGCGCTCCCTGCACAAACACGCAGTAGAGATCTGGGACCTCCTCGACACCCTTTCTCCAGACATCGCCTTCCTCATGGAAACCTGGACCAACTCCACCTCCGCCCCCAACATCGCACCGCCATCCCCGACGGATACAAGATCCAGAGGAAGGACCGCCCCAACCACCAAAGAGGAGGACTCGCCATCGCGCACATGAACTCCCTCCTACTCACCACTTCCAGCACGAACGACTCCTCGTCTCCCTCGGAACACTTCCATTTCCTGATCCAGACCAGCCCCAGAACGACCCTACGTGGCAGCCTCGCCTACAGACCCCCCCGGACCACAAACTGGTCAAAATCCTCGCCAACTCCAGCAACTCGAAGGAACTCTTCAGCATCATCCAGGAATTCACCAAACCCCCAAGCGAAGCCTCAGATATCACCCCTTCCCAGGACCTCTGCAACAAACTTGGATTCTACTTCCATCTCAAGATCAAGTCCCTTTACGACAACTTCAATGAACAGACACCCAACGCCGAAACCACGCCCACAACCACCCCCAGCAATGCCAGCCAGCCAGCCTACCATCTCCGCCTGGACCTCGGTCACCACCGAAGACACCGCCACGACCATGAAGAGCATCCACTCAGGAGCCCCCAAGGACCCCTACCCGCCACAGATTTTCCACAGAGACGCCACCGCCATAGCACCCGAGCTACGACGTACCATCAATGCCCCCTTCGAATCCAACACATTCCCCGATGACTGGAAATGCGCAGAAGTCAAGCCCCTCCTCAAGAAGCCCTCCGCAGACCCGATGGACCACACAAATTACAGACCCATCTCTCTCCTCCCCTTCGCGGCTAAAGTCACTGAGAAGATCGTCAACAGCCAGCTCACGAACTTCATAGAAGAGAACTTCATCCTTGACTCTTCCCAATCTGGATTGCGCAGCAACCACAGCACCGAGACCGCCCTCCTAGCTGCCACTGACGACATCCGCAATCTCCTCGACCAGGGTCCCATGGTGGCCCTCATCTTACTGGACCTCTCTGCAGTCTTCAACACCATCTCCCACCGCACTCTCACCGCCAGACTCCAAAACGCCGGCATACAGGGAACTGCCATTGACTAGATCTGCTCCTTCCTCACCGGCCAAACCCAAAGAATCAGACTCCCACCTTTCCTCTCCGAACCCACAGAGATCAACTGTGGAGTACCCCAAGGATCGTCGCTCAGCCCCACGCTCTTCAACAGCTACATGGCCCCCCGCGCCGCCATCGTCAGACAGCATGGACTCAGCATAGTATCCTACGCAGATGACACCCAGCTCATCCTCTCTCTCACGTGGCAATCTGACACCACCAAACTCAGCTTCCAGGAAGGAATGAGAGACGTTGCATCCTGGATGAGCAGCAGCTGTCTGAAGCTCAACTCAGAGAAGACAGAAGTCCTCGTCCTTGGACCCACCCCTACAGCATGGGACAACACCTGGTGGCCCTCTGCAGCCCCCCTACTCCCACGGACCACGCCCGGTACCTCAGCATACTACTCGACTCCTCCCTCACCATGACCAGACAGATCAATGCCGTCTCCTCCTCATGCTTCAACACCCTCTGCATCCTTCGCAAGACTTTCAAGTGGATCCCCCCGAATCCAGAAAGACCGTCACCCACGAACTCATTACCAGCAGACTGGACTACGGAAATGCCCTCTACGCCGGAATCAACAAATCCCTGCTCCGGAAACTCCAGACCATCCAGAACACTGCTGCCAGGCTTGTCCTCAGCATCCCACGACACAAACACATCACCCAGCACCTACGAGACCTCCACTGGCTCCCCGTCGAGAAGAGAGTCACCTTCAAGCTACTCACTCATGCCTACAAATGCCTCCACAACACCGGACCCCAATCCCTCAACGAAAGTGTCTCCTTCCACGCATCCAAGAGAAACCTCCGGTACGCCGACCTCGCCCTCGCCGAAACCCCTCGCATCCGCAGAGCCAGAACGATTGGAAGAGCCTACTCCTACATCGCGGCAAAGACCTGGAACGAACTCCCGCTCAAC
Organism: Calotriton arnoldi; assembly: GCA_963921515.1. Taxonomy (NCBI): domain Eukaryota; kingdom Metazoa; phylum Chordata; class Amphibia; order Caudata; family Salamandridae; genus Calotriton; species Calotriton arnoldi. Next base: position 2,249,227 of record CAWUFW010000636.1, on the reverse strand, counting down.
ATCACACATTCCCTCTTTAGGATTGCGGTCGGACTTTTGTCTGACCGCCATCCATTTGGAAAAGGGACCGCCTGACTACATGTCGGTGGTCCCGCAGTCCGAATAAGGAAGCGACCGCCACCACGGCAGTCGAAATGTCTATTTTATGTATTGTGGCAGATGCTGCCGTCTACAGCACCCACTGCAGTGCATAAAATATGCCTGAAACATATCCCTGCATTACGTGGCAGGCACCATGCGGTGCCTGCCACATGGTGCAGAGATATGTAGTGGGGCACCATACGTGCCCCCAAAACTGAGGCCTAAAGGGGTATGGGGGACCCGCTACATGCCCCCAATGTCCCTTTCCGCCTGCCTTTTCATGGCGGGTTCACTGCCATGAAAGGGCCAGCAGAAAGGAACATGGATTGCCTGGCACCGCCACCATTGTAGGCATTAGTCCGCCTTGGACGGATCGACGGGCTTCTTGAGCCCGTCAGGTCTGTGGCGGTCGGTCTTTCCGACCGCCACACAACCTCCCGGCATCCAAATATGGCGGGGGGAAAAAATTATGGCGATAGCAGTGGGACGGCCAACGACGAGCTGTCGGTGGCGGTCCCACCGTCATCGTAATTGGGCCCTTAGTGCGGTGTCTTTTTCGGCGATTTAATCTATCTATCTATCTATCTATCTATCTATCTATCTATCTATCTGTCTATCTGTCTATCTATCTATCTATCTGTCTATCTGTCTATCTCACTGTTTCTGTATGCATATCTGTCTATCTATCACTCAGTCTCTATCACTCTCTCTCTTGTTATCCATCTCTGTCTCTATCATTAGTCACCATTTCTATCTGCTTTAGCTGTTTCCAAAACTCTGTATCTGTCACTGTCTCTCTCTCATTCTCTATCTGTCTCCACCTTTGTTTATTACTATCTGTAAAGATATACATACGTGCAGGAACTGGGGGTGCATATTTACTCTGCATGCACCCCCAGGCCCAGAGGCACAAGGGGGCCCTTGTTACCTCACTGCCACTCTTTTCATGGTGGTGAGACCACCATGAAAAGGGTGGCGGTGAGGCAGCTCAAAATATGCTTGGCAGTGCCGTTGCAGCACCTTCAGCATATTTGGCCTCAGACCGCACGAGACCACCGCAGGATCCTTGATCCGCAGCGGTCGCAGCAGTTCAATGGCGGTCCGACCGCCACTCTTGAAATACTGCGGGCGGGCCCGCAGTGTGGCAGTGGTGGGACCGCCACCATTGTTCGGCAGGCCAATGGGCCGTGAAACTTGTAATAAGGGCCTTAATGATGATGTGGGGGAGGACCAGGAGGAAGGTCCAAGGGAAAGATCCAAGGGAGGGTCCAAGAGGGAAATATGTACAGGGACAGCAGTTTGCTGATATGCTAATGGACATTAAAGAGGTCCTAAATCTGCAACAAGCTGAGGGTGAATTGTTTGCTCAATATACTTCAAACAATATTAATAATCTCCCTCTGCATGATGTAATAAAGGATATCATTCTCAAAGAGAGGAAGGACATTGACAAAGAATCAATAAAGCTATCCTACAGAAATATTTGAGGATCTTTTTCAGCAGACTCTCAAGGTGGATTCTATTTTGGGTATTGTGGTGTCTTCTTCATCTCTACCCCTCTGAAAAAGCCTCTTTGCCAGAGGCAGTTGAAAGAAAAGTGGTAGCATCTCGTAAAAAAAACCCTACACAGAATCGAAATTACCTCTACGAACACACCCCTATGCATCATATGCTTCCCAGGTGCTGCTGAAAGATTTTCAGTTGTTATTTGACTGCTTGCAGGAAGGAGTGAATCCATCCCAAATATTCTGCGAGGCATCACCTTGTGATATTTATTGACTGCGGCAGGAGACGCAATAGCAGGAAGAAGGCTCAGGTGGCTTAAACTATGATCTTTAATTCATCATCTACCTACATAATTACTTGACTTAAGAATAAGTGACAAGTCAGCTGATGAAAGGAAGATATTAAAACCATTTAGAAGCCTTACAGTAAAAAAAATCCTTTCTGCAGAGACAATCGTTTCATTTTTCCAGAGCGAGCATCTTTTTCGGGCCTCTGGTCATGTCGGAAAAATGCCGGTCGCATCCACATAACCACATAACCAACAGCAACAAGGTATAAAGTTGTGACTACATCGATAGCGCAGATGGAGAAAGAACTGCAAATTCCTATCGTCAGTGGGAAAGTAAGATATGGTTATTACAGTGCTTAATTTGAGCCAGTGGTTGTGCTGGGGGTCACCGGCATTCATGTTTGGGGAACTCGCACTACTTTTTCCACATCAGACATACACTCTCCGCATCCTGTATGATGTCCTACAATGTTATTTCAACAACCATGACTTGATTCAAAGCACACGGGTTTATCACAATGTGCAAGTCATACTGATGAACCCACCCTTATATTGGTGGACCTGACTCTGCTGCATACACTTTGCCTCTGATGCTCCATCACCAAAAAGCAATATCTGCAACCATATACCCTATGATATCAATCTTTTCCCCTTGGTAACCTCCTGGATTAATATCCTTTGGAAGTAATCTCACACGTCTCAAAAGTTTTTCCAGTAAGAAGCGGTATGTTCAAAGATCATGCATAGCACAATTGTTAATAATACTAAGACAGTAGTTATGATTGTAAGTGATCAAAAAACTTGAAGCATAGCTTATTCATTTGTACATAATTATAACTCAATAAATATTGTATAGTAGAGCTTATACCTACAAATGTGTGTAAAGTCCATAAAAGGCATTTACAAAATGTACTTTGAATATGAGTATAAAAATACTCAGGATGTTTTCTCATATTCACCAACTACGAGAGAAGTGGAGTACATATAAAAGACCCTGCCTGTGGGAGCATTGACAACACCACAGCCAACCTGCACAAATCTTTGCACCATATCTAAGCAAGGGTGCTGGAACAACTTTCAGAGTTGGTCTACAAAATTACAGAGAGGTGGAAAAATTGAGGGGGTCACTAAATCTCCAAGTCAAGTAAATCAGCAAAACCTTTAAGCTAAAGTGTGTGCTTTTGTGAGTCTCTGACAGAGAGGAGGCTTTTCCAACACCTTTTAATCTACAAATTCACACAGATTACTGAGTTACAGAATATGGCCTCACAACCTTGTGTAGTAGAATAGAGCCCTCGTCATAGGCTTCTACTGATGAACAGATTTCTGTCTGTAGTAACATAATCTAAACAGGCCATACTTGTCACGTGTAAGTACCAGCATATCCTAGGAAGATGTAGAATAAATTATTGTTTTAAAGATTCTACCTATTCATTTGGCTCATGGAAGCTCAGATAAAATGCATTTTATTACTATTGTTCTTTTTTACCGTAATTTTTTTAACTTGATTTAATCTTGATATTACAAAGAGTTACTTAAATGTCTGCTCTTGGCTCACTTGAGATTTGTTTTTAAAATTACCTAAACCCCTCTGATAACTGCTATGAATTATATCTGCAACCACCTAGAACAGTGTTAACAATGTAACCCAGGCTGATATCACCAAGAGCACTGGCCTTGATAATACGCAAAGGCATTCTAAGCTGTGTTTGTAGTAATAGGTGAGTCGGTCAGAACTCTGCTCTTTTTAACAAACTAAGAGGACTGCTATTGTTAGATACATTATTTTTTATTAAAAATATATTTTTATTCGTTTTCCCATTTGAGCATCACATACAGGAACAGAATAACAACTTGGAATACCCGGTCTGCCCTCCCCTCCGAGCCCCCTAGATGAGGTGGTCCTACAATGGCTCCTTCCTCCACAATCGCACCCAAAGAATAAAAATCAAAAAAATTTCGTCCGACCTACACCCTGTCAGCAGGGGAGTCCCCCAAGGTTCTGTGCTCTCCCCGCAACTTTTCAACATTTACATGGAACCACTCACAACCCTACTGTGAAAAGCCAATATCCCCTTCCACCTGTATGCGGACGACACACAGATCTACCTGGAAACCACCTCCAGTGATGACATTCAGAGACTTAACGACACGCTTAGAGAAGTCCAACACTGGCTGTCAAGTAACCACCTAAAACTTAATCAAGACAAGACTGAAATACTCCTCATCTCAATCAAAGAAGAGAATCCCCAAATTGCGGAATGGCTAAACGCGATCGATGCACTCAACGGAAACATCACCCTGGCAAACTCTGTAAAATCACTAGGCTTCACTCTAGACCCGAAACTGAACATGACCAAACACATTAAGAACTCCGCCAAGAGCGCCTTCCTCAACCTGAAGCTACTAAACAAAATAAAGCCTTTCATCCCCCCCCCAAGGACCTTAAACAAGCCACCCAATCACTGGTTTTATCTAGATTAGACTACGGGATCGCAGCCCTCTCAGGCACAGCAAAAGCACACCTTGCTCCCCTCAAAACAACGCTAAATGCAGCAGCTAGAATGGTCACAGGAGTGAAGAAATTCGACCATATCTCACCTGCACTCAGAGAACTAAAATGGCTCCCAGTTGAACTGCGGGCCAGCTTCAGAACAACTTGCCTCACCCACAAAGCCCTTCACACAGGCAAACCTGAATACCTGGCCTCCAAACTCAAAAAAGCCGGTCACACCAGGAACCTCCGGAGCTCGAAAACTCTACTACTCATACCGCTGAAAGCACGCAAACAAAAAACCGCGGCCCGGTCCTTTGCGGGCAACGCGCCCAAAATCTGGAACGCTATTCCCCCCCACATCAGAACTACCCCCTCCTTCGCAAAATTCAAAGGACAGCTCAAAAGTCTTTTCCTAGAACGTTCCCTAGCGAAGGGACTTGAGCCGCAGAAGCGCTGATGACTACTCCCTGGATGGGAGCGCGACCCTAGACTATGTCACCCGGCGAAGGCACCTCAAGTCTTCATTGCTCCTTGGTTATTTAACCTGCTGAAACTCATTGTCCATGCTTGATACTTTCTTTGTGTTTTGTTATTTGTATTTGTGGTCTTTGGCAATGCGACTGTTGTAAAGCGCTCCAATACCCTCGGGTCTGGCCAGCGCTATATAAAACTTCAAATAAATAAATATAAATAAATAAGACGCCAGCCAACCGGATCTAAAGGAAAATTTGCTGAGTTCAGGTGGCTGTTCAGGAGCCTGTGCTATCCTGTTTTGGAGGCAGTCCAAAACAGGCACAATTTTGGGCAGTCCCACAACGTTTGCCTCAAAGTGCCCCATTGCTCACACCCCCTCAGGCACCGACCAGATGAGGCCTTGCCCTTCGCCTATATTTGCGCCCTAACGTAGTATGCTCTGTGGAGGATTTTGAACTGGTTAACTTGGAACCCTGCCCTAACTGCGACCTTGCAAGGATACCTACAGGCGTCAGTGAATCATCGTCCTTAATGACACCCAGTTCTCCCTCCCACCTGTTCCACAGTTCTCAGAGGTAGTGAGGTGTTGGCTAACAGTGTCCTGTATATTTGTGAGATTCCATGACGGTGTAGTGGGGATCCAAGCACTCTATATTCTAGGGGGCTTTCATTAAGTACTTCCTCTGGCATATCTATGCATTTCAATAGAATGTGCCTGACTTGTAGATTTCACAGGCATTGGGCACCTCTAGTTCATATTGCGTCTGGAGTTCGACAAATGACATCATACCTGTCTCGGTCTATACATTACCACTTTTGATATCCCCAATAGATCCCATTTCCTTCCACTCCCCACTGTCTGCAGCGAGACAAGGCCGATGTGTCCCAGAGGGGTGCTTCCAGTGTGATTTTCCCACTCCAGCCAGTCTTTGTAGTGGGCTCCCTCCATGCTTGGATCACCATCACAGTGGCAGATGGTAGTGAGCCCAGCCCTTTCTGTGTAACTGTCTGGCATACCCCATAGGGTCCATGGCCCACCGGTCCGCCAGCAGCGTAGACCTGCATTGTTCAGCAAATAACCAGTCATTTTTTACCACCAGTTGGGTTGAGCCATTATTGCGGGTATTGATTCAATCTGTTCCAGACTAGGCAAGTATATTAATAATGAACTACAACCATTTATGAAGAACCTTCCATCATTAATTCGGGACACAAAAGATGTCGTGAGGAAACTAGACAATTTTGATTGGGAACCCGACTATATATTGACAACTATACATGTTGTCAGCTTATACACTTCCATTAAACATAAAGATGGGCTAGAAGCAATAAAAAAAGCATTAGGAAAAAGATCAGTACACCTTTTGGAAAGAAATGAAATGATTATTGAGATGGTGGAATTCTGTCTAACAAATAACTTTTTCATATTCAACAACAATATCTGCCTACAGCCACAAGGGACAGCAATGAGAGCAAAATTTGTGCCACCGTTTGCCTGCCTGGTAATGGGGGAAGTTGAAAAATACTGGCTGTAGACTGAGGGATTTGAGAACTAACATTATCTTCTGGGGTCGTTACATCAACAACATACTACTAATTTGGCAAGGCTCAATCTCGCATTTAAAGGAACACATCAATGCTTTATCTAAAACCAAATGGGGCATCACTGTGACATCCTCTTTCCCCAAATGCAAATGTAATAAAAATTCAAATTCAAAAATTCTTTCCCCAAAAGGGAAACTGAATACCTGGACTTAACTCTCTATGTGGAAAACAACAAACTACATAGCAAAAAACATCGGAAATCCATAGCATCTAACTCAGTCTTACATGCCACTAGTTGTCATCCCATGACCACCATCACCAATATCCCTAAAGGTGAATTTCGACATGCTAAAAGTAACTGCAGCAAACAGACTGACTATCAGGAGCAAGCTACATGGGTAAAGATCCCTATCAATGCACAGCTTACCTCAGGGGCCGTGATTGTCCTGAGAGGGACAGCTTCTGGGTACCGGGTGGCTTGGTCCACCAAGACCAAGATAAACTTGTTCCCTAAGGCTGTCTTGGGTTCCAGTGGCCCCACAATGTCGATGCCCACCCGCTCGAAAGGGGTGCTCACCACAGGAAAGGGTTGGAGGGGAGCCTTACACTTCCCTTCCGTCTTGCCACTTGCCTGGCAAGTCTGACAAGATCTACAATGTGTGCCAACGTGCCTCTGCATTTGGGGCCAGTAAAAGTGGGTAACAAGGCTGTGATAGGTCTTATCGCACCCCAAATGTCCTGACAAAGGCACGTCATGAGCTAGACCCAGTAGGAAGGTCCTGTAGCACGCGAATACCACCAGCACATGGGCTGCCCCGGGCTCAGCAACCTTAGGCTCACTGTAAAGGAGACCATTCATCCAATAAATCAAATGTGATCCGGACGGACCACCTGCTACCTGGTCTGCAGCCTGCTGCCGCAAACCCACAAGAGTAAGGCTTTCCATCTGCACCTTGCAAAACTCCTCCATGGAGGGACCTCCTACCTACTGCCAATGGCTCAGCTCAGGCAGGTCTCCCAGCTTGGCCACTTGCTCCCCTGTAGGTTCCAGGGCATCCCCCTCAGGTTCTGCCTCCTCCTGGACCATGGGAACTTCGCGGGCTGGTTTGCCATGCCCCCTGCCCTTCATCTTTTTGGCAGGCACCTTGGCCACTCTTTCAGGCTCCAGGCCCCCTTGATCACCCCTACCGGCTGCCATTGGCCGAGTGGTCACACAGGCCCACTAAGGCAGTCCCAACATCTTTAAATGAGCCTGCCCTGGCGCTCCACCTCCCTCCAAGGTGAGCTCTCCAGGTCATTGCCAAGAAGACAGTCAACAGGCATGGACGGACTTACAACGACCTTCAAGGAACCTGAGACCCCCACCCCCTCACTCAAAGGGAACCTGTGCCACCTTACACAGGCGCTCAGAGTTGTCTGCAGCAACTACAGGGTGAAGTACATTGAGGATGACCTGCTCTTCAGACACCCACTGACACCTGACAGATGTCACACTGGCTCATGTGTCTCTCAGAGCCTCCACCCTTCTCCCATTGATGGTCACCCACTACAGGTACTTTTTAGTGTTATCTGGCAGGCAGGTTTCCTGGACCATCTCTCTATCTCCTAATGAGATCAGGGTCATTACCGCTGGCTCCCCACCCTCACTAGGAACCAACTCCTCCCCCAGCACTACACTAACTAACCCTGGTGACGGTGTACCAGTGGGTGCTGGTGGTGCACTTGGGATCATACGCCAGGTGGCCTAACTGACCACATCCATAACAAATTGCGAGGACCCCGTTTGTCTGGCCTACCCTTAGGGGGCCATGGCTTCTTAGAACTGGGGGGCCGGGAATGTTTACCCTGGGAATTATTTTGGGGACCTTTAGAAAACTCCTTTTGGTTACCCTTGTCCCCCCCCCTCTTCTGCTGGGGACCCTGCCCACCTTTGGCTGGGTTTCCCACATACCCCTTGTGGACCCTGGTACTCGTCCAGCGGTCCACCTCCTGAGCAAGCTTCCTGGGGTCAGTCATCTTACTATCCATCAGATGCTGATGCAGCTCTGGAACACACAGAGTACTCAAGTGCTCCCAACCAATAAAGTTGCACAACCCCTGGTAATCAGTTACCTTGCTGCCCTTTATCCAACCATCCAGTGCTCTGCAATAAAGGTTCACACACTCAACCCACGTATTGGATTCAAGCTTCTTGAAGGACCTAAACTTTTCCCTGGACTGCTCTGGTGTGAGCCTATACATGAGGCATAAAGCCTCCTTCATATTGGGATAGGTCAGAGCACCTGCCTCCTCCAAAAGTGTCAGAGTGTTCCTCCCATTGGCCTTAAAGTGTTTCCACAGGCCCGCCCCCCAATGTTTCTCTGGGACCTCATTCATATGCAGTGCTGCCTCATAAGATGCAAACCATGCATAAATATCCTCCCTCTTTTGGAAATTCTGTACTAGGTCCTTGGGAATGTAAACCTTGCCCCCTTGCACTGCTGTGCGCTGCCACCATTTGTACTGGACTCCACCTGTTTGGCTTTAATGTTCAGTTCTCTCATGCTCAATTCATTTGCCAAAAGCAACTTCTTTTCTTCCAAGGCACGAGCACTCTGGCTCTCGCCTGTCTTGTTCTGGATTTCCATTTCCATCTGCTTCATCTTGAACTTCAGAAATTCCAACTCATGCTCTCTAGCCCTTTTGTTCTCCTCTATTTCTTCTGGAGACAAATTCCTGGAAGAATGATTGCTGCCAGCCCTAGAGGCTGCTCTCCCAACAGGCAAATCCAGGGATCTCAAACTGCCCACTGGCACACCCCCATCCACATCTGCATCCCCTGCCTCCTCAGCTTGTCTGGCCTCCCACCAGGCCCCTAAGGCATTCTGTAGCTCCTCTTTCCTAGAGTTGCTCTTCATGGGACATCCAAAGCTCTTGCAGAATTGCTTGAGTTGCTCTACTTTGTAACTACTTAACATTTCAATGCCAAACTCCAATTCTGCAGCCTCGCTTGCTGATTTACTATTTAGAGACATGATGTGTGGATACTTCAAGGGTCAGATCAAAAATAGAACCAAAAATAAAACACGGTATGTGGTTGCGTCGTGGTCTGCACTAAACTAGTGATGTACACCAATCACAGTGGGTCTAGTGCAAATACAAGTTAAAATCCTCACCGCTGACCACGAATGTTAGAAATGGGGGTCTCTAGTTGGCAGAGGTAGGTACCTTTGTCCAAATAGGGACCCTTGCTTCTAGTCAGGGTAAGGGAGATACACACTTTAGATAACCCCTGCTCACCCCCTGGGTAGCTTGGCATGAGCAGACAGACTTATCCCAAAGGCAATGTGTAAAGTATTTATACTCAAAACACACAGTAATACAGTGATAACACCACAAATGGACACCACACCAGTTTAGAAAAATAAAGTATCTTTATCTAAACTCAACAAGACCAAAACGACAAAAATCTAACATACATGTAATAAGAATATGACTTTTAAAAGGTTTTAAACAACTTGGCCCATAGAACTATGGATGTGTGATTTCTCTCTAGGCACCTGTAGTTGTGACAAAATTCACAAGGCCAAACAGCTGCAGAGATGGGAAGTGTTGAAAAACAAAGAGATGCGTCAGCTCCTGATATAATGGGGAGGCGATGCGACAGTTCTGCTGCACGCAGGAGTAGTGATGCGTCAAATCCGGTCTGTAGGGGAAGTGATGTGTCGATTCCGAGACGGTTCTGGTCCGCGGGTGATGTGTCGGGAAAACTTGCCGCACAGGTACGATGCGTGGAAATCTGGGATGCTTCGGCAATCGATGCGGCGGCGTCGAGCGGCGCTGCGTCGGTTTCTTCATCCACGATCCCTCGCTGCTTCGGTTCTTGCAGCGCCAACAGGTGCTGCGTTGGTTTCGGCAGCGGTACGGCGATGCGTGAAGATTCTTCTCACACAGCGGTGCTGCGTCGAAAAAACAGCCACATGAAGAGCGATACGTCAATTTTCTTGTAGTTGCGTCGCTTTTCCAGCTCCCAAAAGCAGGTACAACCTCCAGAGGCCCAACACAGTACTAGGCACCTCTTGGCAGGTCAGACCTCCCAGCCAGGAAGTTCAGGGGAGCTGGGGGTGAAGTCTTTGTGTCCCTGAGACTTCACAACAGGAGGCAAGCTCTACTCAAGCCCTTGGAGATCTTCCTCAAGCAGAGGGACACAGTACACAGCAAAGTCCTTCTCCTTTCCTTGGCAGAAACAGCTACTGCAGGCCAACCCCAGTCAGCACACAGCAAAGGGGCAGTACTTCTCCTCAGTTTCTCCAGCTCTTCTCCTTGGCAAAGGTTCCTCTTGATTCCAGAAGTAGTCTAAAGTTCAGGGGTTTTAGGTCTAATCCTTATACCCCAAAATGTCTTTGTTCTCTTTGTGCAAGGGTCTCTGAGCCCAGTCCAAACCAGTTCTGTCCTCACTGGTGCAGCATGACTGCAGGAGGTGGAGACAGCATTGTGCAAGGGAGACAGGCCCAATTCAGGTGCAAGGAAATCTCCTCCCACTACTCTAAATTCAGCCAGGGTCTATTCAGCCCAGCTCTGAGTCATCCAGAAAAGGCCAGGCACACCTCAACCCCCCCAGTGGCTGTCTACAGTGAATGCACATCCCCAGCCCCTGTCACTCCAAAACCAGACAGTCAATACAAAAACAGGCAGAGGCACACAGAATGGTTAAACAATAAAATGCCTACTTTCTAAGAGGCATTTTCAAACACACAATTTAAAAACCATCTTTACTAAAAAGATGTGTTATTAAATTCTGAGTTCAGAGAGCCTAAACGTTATTTCTCTATCTTGTCCCAATGGGAAGTTATATCTATAAGATGTTATAAATAAACTCCCATTCTATCCTATGGGGCAAGATAGCCTTTCAATAGTGAAAAACGAAATAGGCAGTATTTCACTATCAGGACATGTCACACACACCAGTACATGTCCTACATTTAACATACACTGCACCCTGCCCAGGCCGGTACCTTATTCCTACTGTACGGGTGCCTTAAATGTGAAAAGGGAAGGTTAGGGCCTGGCAAGTGGGTGCACTTGCCAGGTCGACATGGCAGTTAACAACTGCGCACAGACACTGCAGTGGCAGGTCTGAGTTACCTTTTCAGAGCTACTCATGTGGGTGGCACAATCAGTGCTGCAGGTTCACTAGTAGCATTTGATTTCCAGGCCCTGGGTACACTTCAGTGCACTTTACTAGGGACTTACCAGTAAATCAAATATGCCAATCTGGGAGAAACAATTGTAACAACAATTTACACAGGGAGCACTTGCACTCTGACACTGATCAGCAGTGGCAAAGTGCCCAAAGCATCTAAGCCAGCAAAAACGAAATCCAGCACACAGCAAAAATACAGGAAGCAGAGGCAAAAAGGTAGGGGAAACCACGCCAAAGATGCCAAGTCTAACATATGGGATCTCTACATTGATCGTAAAAAATAATACACTTAAGATGACGCCCGACTTTACAGAACACACCTAAGATGACGGACGTTATACAATCTTGCATATCGGTTTTGCAAACTAATGTAGAGTCTTTACATTTTTATCTTCCAATTATCAGACTTTACCATAATTGTTCTTTAGTTTTTTTCTTTTGAATATTCAAAGATATTAGACATAGCTAAAAGACATTTCTGATCTCAAAAAATGGGATTCCCATACAAATCCTCTTGGTAATAGATTAGTTTAAGAGGATGTCCAACCGCTATCTCTTTTTTTGTCCTAGACAGTGAGACAGGACTCAAGGCCTTATGCTCCATAATAAAAATGCCGACAGCAACACTTGGAGAAGACCGCAGGGACGCTTTACGTTACTACACAGGACTGCAGAGACTTTTCAATCGGGAAGGGAATTCAAGCCCGAGACTGCTAAACCTTATGAACACTCCAGTGTTCTGTTTTGTGCTCCCCTCAGAATTTAAACTATCGATCTAAGGACTTTTTCGCCCTTGGTAAGTCTGTTCCTTTGACCTTCTTTTTCTCTGGCATTTGACTAGTCACAAGTTATATTTTTACTGTAAAGCAGACTGTTTTTATGTATTACCTTTGAGTATAGTTTGAGCATTGGCTTTTCCTATCTTTCTCCTCTTCCAGTTATACTTTTCAGAATGCAGAGAAATAACATCCAAATTACTAACGTATCAAGCAAAAAGGTATCCTCTGTCTTGTGCCTGTGCACTTAGTATGTTGGTTTTAGAATTTCAAAATTAAAAGTATATTGAACATTTAGAGCATATTCTTCTCATTTTAGTTATTTTATTTTGTCCTCACCTATCGTGGAATTATATAGGATATGGCTAAGGAGCACAATGATCAGCATTATTTATATGGTGACGGTGTCTTCTCACAGTGTGGCAACAATTTTCCAATTAGTTTGCTTTTTCAGGTCAAATGGATGCTAATGTCAGGTTTTGCTTTCCATTCTGTTTATTTTATGTATTTTCAGCCTTGATAAAGCCCCAGGCTTGCATGCCAATTTAAAGGGGCAAAACATGTTATGGCTGCAAAGGAGGTAATAACATGACGATATATGATGCTTGCTTAAAATACACCAATAATTAGCTAAACTACATTTTTCAACAAATGTTTGAAGAATAAAAAAGAAAAAATACATCCAGATTGCATACTCTATACTTTACAAGATTTTGCTATAAATGTTAAGGGTTTCACACACTCATAGAAATGTGTTGATAGTTATCTAAGAGGTGTTATTGGCCAAACACCTACATGAGTTTAGAATAACCCATCTGAATCAAATTCTAGACACAGAACTTGGGTATTAACAGTGCGTTCCTGAGTGTGTAGGGCCTTAAGTACTGACTGCACACTTCTGTTCTGCTAACTATCAAACACAACCTGCCAAGAAAGCATTTATTTTTAGCAAAATATTGATTTTAGGCAGTCCTGCTTTTGAAATTGTGTTATAAACTGTGAAACTGAATTTTTTGTATAGATTGTATTCAATTTTAAAATTTTAACACTGTGGCTCCCTCTCTTGGGAATTTTACTTCTTAACTAGTATTCATTAGTTTAATATGCAATGTGTTTCTTATTTTGTGCTGCTTTTATGGTTGTCGACCAAAATAAAGTACTTAAACAACTACATGGATATAGGTAGCCTGCTCCAGTGGCTCACGTCCTGCTTGTATTCCGCCAGGATTTTTCTCAGCTTAGAGTCTAAGAAAAGCTGTTGGCCCCTGGTGACGTAAATCCTCAGTTAGTGGAATCCCTCTCTATATGGGTATCGGACATCTCCATCCCTCCCGCGGTCACCATCCCGCCAGAGGGAAGAGGCACGATTTTGCCCAATCGATGTGTAATTCGGAAAACCAACCGAAAACCACAAAGATCCTAAGAATCCTATTGATCGTGTCCTCCGGTTTCATGAGGGACAGGTGCATGTCGTCTGCATACAGCGAGACCACATCCTCCCAGTCGTAGTCCCACGCAGTCCCCTGAGAAGTGCCTCCCCTCTAATCCAGTTGGCCAGTGGTTACAGTGCTATAGCAAACATGAGAGGGGACACGGGGATCTCCTGTCTTGGCCCCCTCCCCAGTGAGAACTTGTCTGACAGTGTGCCATTAATCTGGAGCCACGCAGTGGCTGGGGTGTAGAGAAGTCACATCCAGCCACGTAAGGAGGGGCCAACACCTAATAGCTCCAAAAGTGCCAGCATGTAGGGCCATTCTAGGGAGTCAAACGCCTTTGCGGCATCAAGCATGAGATTGTGGCTCATTCTTGTATGTGCCCTCACGTGCCAGACAGCCAAATATGTACCGTAGGTTATGCCTGGTGGATCTATAGTTTGTTGAAGAAACAGCGGTCTGGGGGAGGCCACTAAGGTCCTCGGATAGCCAGGGCTACTATTATTTAAGATACAGCGTACGTCTAAGTTAGTAATGAAGAAGGAGTCCGAGCAGGACTGGAAAAGCAATGTATGCAGGGACACAGGGATGTAAGAATGACATCACATTTATTCACATCATAAACGGAGTATCATTCACTTTTTAAGAGGAACTAGTCCTGGTGCTCACACAAGAAAGTGAAAGTGCGTGAAGTGATAGGTGCTAGTGACTTAAAATTTACATCGCATTGACAACACTGTAAAAAACTCCAAAATTATTAAGTTGCATTAAAGGAGTTTCGGTTGTGAAAGTCGACAGCGTTTCGATCTCATTGGTTAGAGACCAACATCAGGACGAAAAAGTGTGAGCTGATAGGATCTGGCAGCGTAGTGATACGGTTAATGAACCGCCGGACTAGTCGGTATTTGCGATGGTGGGTCCTTGTGAGGGATATGGGGCCCGTGATAAAGCGGTCCACACAACAAGCGGTAGTCGGGCTGAAAAGCAGTTGGAGCCTGGGTCTCGTGGAGACAAGCAGGATGAAGGAACCCCCAGGCCCGTGAGGGCCAGTAGGAAAGTTCAGGGAATAGATCCGTGGTTAATTCGGTCTTGGCAGCAAGCAGTTAGTCTTGCTCGGATCGGCCGGCACGGGTGAATCAGCATATGGTGGATCTATAGAGCATAAATCTGGATTGGTCCGGTGGTATAATCATGTGGATTACATTCAACCATACATACATTATTTGAGGGTGTTGCAGCATCTCTAGTACCCTTAGTTACAACACCACTGTAGATTAGATTGGATCTTTCGAAATGCGTGTTTGCCATTTTCATATACCAGTTGCTATAATGTATTCTGACATATTGTCCAGTTCACATGCCCTCTGACCTTCTCACTTCCCCCATGCCATCTAAACACTTGTACATATACATAAACAGTGGAAACCGGGGTCTCTCGGTGCATGGTCAACCCAAAAACTGAGTGTAAAATCTAGAACTGTTCCGTTTTCAGTGTTTTCCTGAATTTGCTGTAGTCAGGGCAATTTCGGACAGAAAAAGGTAATTTATTATAGAAGGTGGGAGCCAAATAGGAGAAGGCTCTACCACCACATCTAGATCGTCGAATGCAACAGAAGCTCCTTATCACTGGAATGCAAATTCCTAGTAGGATGATAGCGCTTAAGCTTCTGACAGATGTTCTGGGACTTTCCCCTGCAGAGCTTTATAAGGTTAAACAACATATTTTGAAAACTTTTCTTCTCTTTACTGGCAGCCAGTGCAAGGATTATAGAAGAGGAGTAGAGGGCGTTCTAGGAAGCAGATTACTGACGAGCTGTGCGACCGTATTTTGTGCTACTTGATTTGTATGGACAGTAGTGACTCATTGACAGAAGCCAGTAACACATTTCCGTAATCCAGCTGACTCACAACAAGAGCCTGTACTAGGGTCTTTCTGGCTATCAGAGGAAGAAACAGCAGGGCTTTCTTTAGTAGGTATAACATATAAAAACAAGTACCTGTGGTAGATATAACCTGTTCCTTCATATTGAGTTCCTGGTCTACCTTAACTCTGAGGTTTTTTGCTACCTTACTAGGAGTGGGGGCCTTGCCTTACAGTGGACACCAATCCAGAGTCCACAGATCTTGGGCTTTCCCAAACAGAATGATCTCAGTTTTCCCTGGATTCAGCTGGATAAAGTTATCTAGCATCCACCCTGCAATAGCCTTCATTCTGGCCAAAAGAAATGACCAACTGTATATCGTCCGCATATAAATGAGAAAAAACAAGGACCCCCTGAACAATGGATAGTTCAATTCCTAGGACAGGGACTTAAATGGTAGTAACAAAAACTCCTAGGCAATGTCAATAAAGCAAACAATATACACAGTATCTGTAACATTAAGAAAACCAAGGAAGACAGAAAAAATATGTTCAAAGTTGTTACCATTTTAATAATTTCTTCTCATATTGTCTAAACAAATGATATTTATACAAAACATTTAAAAAATGAAACACAATATGTAACACATCACTTTTAATCAATAGATATAAATAAAGGGTTAAAAAGTGGCAATATCTTTATTAACTCAAGTTAGTGATGTGTTACATATTGTGTTTCATTTTTTAAATGTTTTGTATAAATATCATTTGTTTAGACAATATGAGAAGAAATTATTAAAATGGTAACAACTTTGAACATATTTTTTCTGTCTTCCTTGGTTTTCTTAATGTTATCGTCCGCATATGACATGGTATCAGACCTGTATGCTCTGATGACTGATGACTTTGGCCAGGGATACCACATAAATGTTGAACAGTGTAGGGCTCAAGCATGAACCCTGCGGTACCCACTTTGGCAACCCACCTAGGTCTGGTTTTAAAGGCCCCCAGTGAGATGCACTGCCTTCTGTCTTTCAAGAAGTCTTGAAAACAAGCCAGGGCAGACCTAGTAATCCCAGTCTCTTGTAATCTTAGACGTAGCTTAGCATGGGACACTGTATCAAATGCTGGGGATAGGTCTAAGAGCATGAGCATGGCTGGGGTGTCAGCATCCAGCAAGCACCTGATTATATCAGTTACGGCAACCAAGGCCAATTCGGTGCAATGCTTAGCTCTAAAACCTGATTGTGAGGGATCCAGGATCCAGTACACTTCAAGATAATTAGCCAGTTGTTTGTTGATTAAACCTTCCAGCAGTTTACCTAAAAGCGGGAGTAGAGAGATGGGTCTATAATTCGAGAGGATTGATGGATCCAAGTTATTCTTTTTTTGAAAGGGTATAATCTGTGCTGATTTCCATGCTGAAGGAATTTTTTTCTGCTCTATCGATGAGTTGAATAACAAACTTACTGCCGGGGCAAGCTGGCTAGCCAACAGGGCTATAATCCTGGGTGGACAGGGGTCCATTGGGGAGCCGGATTTTGCTCTTTCAAGCACATGCTGAATTTGTTCCAGTGTAAAAGTTTGAAAATTGTCCAAACTATAGTCCCCGGAATTAGGAAAGGGGCTGTCGTTAAAATCCGTGCTAGATTAGGGTGTTTTATTTGTGAAGTTTTGACAGATTAAATTGACCTTCTCTTCAAAGTAATCAGCAAGAGAATCGCATAATTCCTACAAACTATGGTTTCTAGAGAGCAATTTAAAGGAACAGTTTTCCCAAATGAAGACAACCAAGGCATACCCAAAGCATAAATACAATACAAATAAATTACATTATGAACATAGAAGCAAATTGACCAAGTTAACTTATTTGGACTGTCACTTGACCTATGATCCAAAATCCCAGCTACGAACTGACGTAAACTGCTTCTTACTAATTGTTAGAAACAGCCAAACCAACAACACTATCTTACACTTTTTGGTTATACACCTTGTTGCCCCATTTTTCTAAGCACTAACAGCACTGCGGTGTCACAAACTTTTGTGTACCACCCACCACCCCAATGCATCAAAAAGCCCACAAGCTTTTTTGTTGGTAATGTTACTGATTTTTATCATCTGTACACTATGCCTAAAACCTGCTTGTCCTGATACCCTTCTGACAGGCCTTTTAATCGGCCCACAGGAACTTATGTTAGTTTGTTGTTTATATAAGACTATATGCACTTTCGCATCACTGCTAGTTCTAATGTGATGCTTTCACAAACTACCTACAGTGTTTGAGGACGAATCAATCAAGCTGCAACAGATACTGTGAGCCAATCCATGTCTTTGGGGGAGGCAAACAAACCCTGGAATAGCTACTTTTCGGACAGTGCCTGGGAAGAGCTATTCATAGACATGAAAGAAAGATCTGGTGCTCCTGCCGAAAGAAAGCTTCATTGTATGGGCGCTGTCAAAAGGCCTCATTTGCAGTTCTTGGTTACATCGTGAATACAGGTACACTGGCAGTCTCTTTTAATCGATACAAATATATTGGCAGTATTTTGTTTCATATTTCGCTATCATACACATGCAATGTCATTTCACGCTGCAGATTCACTTCTCAGTATATCACACACAGTTCGCAATAAAATAGATCTACAGCCAACAATGGTTTAACCATGAAGCCTTTCTGTGTACCAGGATTTTGGAGCTCTATATATTCAGAACTCTACCAATAATTCTTAACCTGTTTGCGTCCGATGCGGCATTACGGCCCAGGCACAAAAAACACCCCCACAGATCATAGTTATGAACGATTTTCACCAAACAAAATCTGGTGCATAGTGTCCAGGCAAATCACACACATTTTTGGTTTGTGCACCTTTGACTGGGGAATAAAATATGGTAGTTTTATAATTGTTCTCGTTCTGGGGTGCCCAAAACAGGATGGGGCACATATTGTACACCCAGTAAATGCAGAATCCCACTGTAACAGGTGACTAGTTTGCACCCGAAATTGAACGCCCCAGGGAAAGAGGGCAATGTGTTTGATGAAGTCCGCTATGAAAAAGTCCAACAGTCTACTCGGACACTGTCCAATCCCAGTAAAACTTTTAATGCCACTCAGAAAGAACTACTGCTGTCCATTTTATAGCACAGGAAGCGTGAAACATTTTAAGTGTTTTAAGTGTAAAATATGTTTGCAATATTATATGTTCCAAAAATCTCAAATATGGTACAATTCTATTAGGTTTCCATATTCATATTAATTCTATTTCATACTTAGGTAACCATCCAGCCTCGGTGGCTGCCACTTTCACACACTTCTCAAGCTATGCGGAAGCAGAGTTCAGTGACCAGTAATAAGTGCATCTACCAGCTCTCAACATGCCCTCAGTAGACAATATGAACAATTCTAGGAATGCAAGTTAGACTAATTGTTCTGCTTGGTCTGGCATGTGACATCACACCATCAGAGAAGTTTCCTCTTTTCGCACGAGCCCATACATTGCACTCGGGTCTATATTAGCATAATGTCTATACAGTGCACTTACCTGTGCGCGCAGGTGCTTTGAACTGCTAGTAGTCGCACGGTAGGCGCTGCTGCCTCTATCTTGACGCGCTCTGCACTGAAAGGCATGTCGAAAACCCACCGAAAGCTGCTCAAAGGAGAGCCTCTGAATTAAATGGGCTTAGCCAAGCCTCCATTCAGCAGCTCGAGGCAAACAACAAACAGTAGGGGTTTGTTTCACTTGAAGTAAAACAAGGGCAGCAGTGCAAGTGATGGTGGCTTGAGAACAGAAACGTTTCCACCAATAATTTGACATATCTACAACTTTTCACTGCTGCAAGTTCTCCTTTTATTCCGTTTTCTCCATTCGTACATGAGAGGAATTTCAATGAGCTCCGAGGTCTTTTTACATGCAAATTGATGAGTTAGCTGTAAATTGTCGTCGAGTAGGGCAGGAGTTTGTTGGCAGTCGGCGCATACTCTCAGAATGAGGCCGGTGAGCCTGCTGTGTTAGTTAAAAAGTACCTTCGTTACACTTTTTCATTACCCCTTTTGCAAGGGGGCATTAGAAGATGCTCATTAACAGCCCCAAACATTAACCGACGAGCAATTAAAGTAAAAATGTGCGCCTGGTTCGCCTCAAAATATCATTTTTTACTTCAATATTTACAGAGTTATTTACATAGGGGCAGATTTACAAGCCCCTTGCGCCACTTTTGCGTCACTTTTCCCATGTTAAAAGTGACGCAAAAGTGGCGCAAGGGGCTTGTAAATATGCCCCATAGTCTGTAGTATTATACATATCCTGGTTTCTGCATCAGCACGTGCGGTGCTTTAATATTTAACACTTATGCCAGAGCCAACACAACTGGACACAACAAGAGATTTATTCCCAGCAGTACTCCTTTGAGGCGACTGTCCCAGGAATGGTTGAATAATCAGAAGTTGTGGCTTCTGAAGAATGTATGGACTAAAATCTCTCCCAAGCCAGGCCTGCTGGCCCAGTGGGCTACTGCATCCCCTGCAGGGGTCTGTGTTTAATCTCATGGCTAACCCTGGTGGGAACACCCTGTCCTTCTTCTGACGTCGCTAAAAAGACTACCCCCAGGCATGACTGTGGACGAGCTCTGCAATTATGGCTGTTAAGTCCTGTACTTAAATGGGGGTGCGTGCCCTTGGCGTGAAGTATTTCCGAAGACTCCGGTTCAATATAATTTTGTGCTTGAGATACTATGCCACAAGGTGGCAAATTTCAAGGCACCAACATGCAACTGGAGTAGTCTCACGATGCCAACATCGTCAACAGATGGTGCAAATAATTGTGGGTTAGGTTTGCCTTTGTGAGCTCTGAGGTGCAACTAAAGTACTCTCAGCCTCAGAAGTCCACAAAGACGAAGAGCAATAACAGTGTGGCACATTATGCCCTTATGGGCGCATTCTTTCAGAAGAACTCGAAATACAAGAAGATACAATAAACAAAAATGCAATAGGTAAAGTGTTGGTGACACAAAAGCATTGATTAAAGAGAATTCAGGGAAAATTGTAAAAAGGATGCAGTCTCCTGGAGATTGTGTTGAGGAAATAGCCAGGTATTTGCACATTTGAATTTGTATTGGCTTTCAATCTTGTAAAATGGCAAACAGTTCCAGGTGAGGGCACCTAGAGTTGAGGTGAACTAATCGCTGTACAATTTGCTGAAAACACGAGACACCAGTGAGAAAGTACATGGTATAGGTATTTTCTTCTGGTGACGCTGATGGGGGAGTTTCAAGGCCTGTGGGCCAGTTAAAAGGCAGGACACAGGATCTCTAATTACTACAGTATCCATCCTAATGCACGCCTTCGTCCAGTGGAACACATGGTCTAAGCCTGAGGCAAAGTTGGTTACATTTTTAGAACATTTTGCAGGCAGAAGTGGGTTTGAGTATTGTAGGAAATATCTAGAAATGTACTTGATACTCGGTACTCCTCAAGGAGGTGTGTCAGGGAGTGTACATAGATACTGAAAAGAAGGCATGAGAAGGATGGATCCCTGAGGAGTGCCATAGAAGGTTGAGGAAGTAGAACATTGCATAGTCCCACTTTCTGACTATGGTTGGTGAGAAAGGACTAAACACACTTCATATAGGAGCTGCCTGTCCAATGAGCCTTTTCCGTAGTCTTGCACGGTGGATGGTATCTCGGGCTGCAGATAAGCCAAGAGGTTTATGAGCACTTTTACTGTCCTTATTCAAGGATGGAAGAAGTTCATCTTGCATGTTGTGAGGGTGGTTTCTGTGTCCTTTGCCCGTCAGATTCCAGATTGATGATCACGGAAGAGATGCTTTTGTTCCACGTTCTCTTGCGCTTGTCTTGTCACTTCCCATGATTTTGCTGAGGAAGGGAAGGTTAGAGATAGACTGGTGCTGGCCAGAACCTTCAGGGAGCTTGAGGTGTTTTCAGGAGAGCTGGGATGATGATGTTTTCAGAAGGTTTGGTATGTTTCCCAGGAAAGAGTCTGCATTGATTATGTCAGTGGTATCTGTAGCAAGAGAGGAGGAGAGTTGTTTGAGGCATGCAGCTGAGCATGGGTTATCATCATGTGGGAGGATTTAGTTTTGAGGGCAAATTTTAGAGTCTCAATAGTTTTCTGGGATCTGAATGAGAGGAATGCCCAATGTAGTTTAGGTGCTGTGACAGGAGGGGAATCAGTCACTTTCGGGTGTTAACGTTGGGTTTGAAGATTTCTGTAATAGTGGGTTTTAAGAAATTGAGAAGGATTTCATAATTTTGTGCAACAGGTGCTTTTTAAGGCATCAGGATTCAACAGCTTCAGGTAGATGTTGAAAAGATCCTTTGTTAGCTTGAGATCCACATGAATGAGTTTAACAAAATAAGTCTTTGGCTCTCTGTGGAATCTGTTGTAGCACCTGTATCGCGCAGCGGGTATCATCCACTTTAGGCCATGATTATATCATTTTGATTCCAGGTTCTGCTTAAAACTTTTTATCTCAGCAAGGTTCTCACTAAACTACGTGTTGGTGGATTTCAAGCGCAACCAGGGTTTGCTGTGTCTGGTGGCAGTCAGAATGCTTAGTGTGATGATATGTTGATATAAAGGTTGTCAGGAAGTGTTTGGATGGGCAGATGCAAACAGTGATCTAAAAGTGAAGTGGCTGTGTACAGAAATGAGTGGCCTTACACATGTAGAGGAAGAGGATGTGGATGTTATAGATTTGGGTCAGTGTCAGCGATGGAGGAGAGAACAAGCTCAACCAAATAAAGCTGCATGTGATTTTGGTCAGGGTTCACTAAGACAGCTATTGGAAGACAAAAGAATGGCCTGGGTGACAAGTATTATTAATGTTTAATGTATATTTAATTATTAAATACTCAAAATTAGACAAACAACACCACCCTGTGGCAGACTGTCATAAGTGCTGCTGTTAAGAATTAAGTGCTGGTGCCGTGCACAGGCAAAACACCTGCACGATTTGAGCACTGGAGGGGTGTACTCCTACTACTTTAGAAACACAATCTGGTTAAGCTTAGTTCTAAGTGTATCTGTTTAATGGCTGGTAGCAGTGCGACAAGTACCAGGCAAGTCCTAGTGAAATGTGTTCAAGTTTCAAGTCATACCACACATGCTCCTACCAACTTAATAAACACAATCTGGAAAGGTCACAACACAGATCTAAGTAAATCTCCTCTGAAGTCCTGGGGTTGTAGTATACATTGTGACCCGGGGGCGCAATTGGCGTGTGTTCCTGCTTTATGTGCTCCCTGGGCACAATGGTATTTCAGAAGCGGTTGCAGATGCTTGTGCTACCCCTTCTGTAATACTCGTAGCGTTCTCACACATGTAGCGCCAGCAATATCTGCATGGGGGCGTGGCCCAATATCAATAAGGGAATTTCTCTGCCTCTGCGCCCGCACCATATTATGGATGCGAGTGCAGACGTGACCAGACTATTAGGGGGTGCCCTCACAATACGCCACATAAAGGTGGTACATTGTCAGTGCGCCCCCTGAAGGCAGCCCTCTTGAAAAGTGAAAGGGGGTCCAATGGAACCCCCAGACCTCGCCCTGCAGGTGCGTGCAGTAACTCATGGTACCCGCCCGCAGTGGGATTTCTAATCCCTCCCTGTGCCGCTGGCACAGAGAAACACAGAGCGGCTTTGAATAAGCTGCTCCATATTTCACTTAATGCAGCATATTCACTGTAATAGGGCACACTTTCACAAATCAATTCTGAAACATCTATCAAATCTTAACAAGCAAAAATACACACAAATTGTTGAAATCAGACAAGGGATACCAGAGATAGAGATATTGATTTTTAAAATTGTAAGGTGAAAAGTGCCAAGAAAACCCAAACCTCCACTGAATGTCAATGTTTAAGGTAGACCAAGACCTAGGCACAATTTCATGATAACAACAATGGAGCGGGGTCGGGTAAGCCTGATGGGCCAGACATATCAAAGGACCCATGCACAAAGGTAAACTTAGACGTTTAGTCTTAACTTATGTTATGTGCCCCGGTAAGGCCCATGTAGCGAAGCGGGTCATTTCTTACATTGTCCTATTTTTCACAATAACATTTCGGCTGTGACCTTTTGCACATATTTGCATGCACGACAATGCTGGACTAGTTTCTCTGAAACTACTTTGTTTACACATCTAGCTTCGCATAACATTATCACGATGCCTCAAACTTTATGTACAAGACCCTTCTATGCAACAATGCACAAATCTCATTCTATCTTCATCCACGGGGCAATAGGGCTATCTAAATATCCATAACATCGCTAATCTATACACACATCGCAAGGCTGCTTTCTATTATAAATAAAGAGCATCCCAAAAGATTAGCAAAGGAGACACTTCAGCTGACACTGAGGGTCCCTGCATACTGAAACTTCACCACGCAGCGGTCTGACATCTCCGTGAGGGGGTGTCCAGTTCGTGACCAAGACAGGCTCCTACATTCTCTCCCGCCAGGTAATGGGGTTGGATCGTCCCTTGGGGGAATTCTTGGCTTCACACTTACACACACTCTAGGTACATTCAGAGTATGGTTTGTATGGTAGTAGTACACCTGATTACTGCTTTGTTTCTATGCCTGCATATATACATTGTTTTAGCACCATGGTAGAACTATATCTACTATTTACGCTTTTGCTGCTTGTATTCACTTTCATCTGCTTCTGTCTACTGATTATCGCAGCACATTTATTCTATACCAGAATAACGTTGGTTCAATAAATATATTGAAAACATCCCACAGTGTATTCTTTATACTTCTCTGAGCACAAGAAAGCATGAGTGACTGAGCAAAAGGTTCTGGTCTTTTTCCACGATCCATGAGGGCTCAGGGTTGTCATGTTCAGTGGTTGCCAGAAATGATTCGCTCCCTGGTAAGGTTAGGGGGATTACGGTGGCATTGTGAGTTAGATAGTCTCTAAGCCAGCATATCCTGCGGGGTGCCTGGAATCAGTCTAGGCACCTTGCCAAAAGTTTATGTTGTCCGACAAACGTGCAGATCCTACGGATAAGTAGGAACTACATGACATGGCACCGCCAACATTGGTTGAGTTCTTATTTAACGATCTAACTGAGTAGTTCAGTTGTGCCTTTTTCAGAGACCCCTACTCACCTGCAAACCGGAGACGTCCGTGGTGGGAAGGGAAATCCGTCTGAGCTGAGTAGGTATACCCTATATATTGGCAGTAGGCTATTCAAGCTTGTAGGATAAAACCTTTTCCCACATTATGCAAACCTAACTCCGCAAATTAATTTACTAAATCTCTTCTCTCTTCACACAATGTCCGTAAACGGAGAAGCCGGTGGAGAAGAAGTAGTGGGCATTGGCGCTAACTCCTGCACTTTACCGCAATCATGTTGGGTGGGATGATGAGTCTCATCATCATGAAATCCCATTAAAATCAACTCCTCAACCCCAAAGTCAGTACCCAATAAAATATGAATCTAAAAAACAAGTTAGGGAAATCCTAGAACAACTTGAATATCAAGGTGTAATAGAAAATTGCACCTCGTCCATGAATAATCCTTTGTTTCCTGTAATGAAACCAGACAATTCATACCGTCTAGCTTTAGACTACATACATTTGAACACTTCCACATGCACATTTGCAGTACAAAATGCACATAGTCCGCACTAATGATTAACAATGTGTTGAAGAAATACAAACCAACACTAGATATCTCAAATGTTTTTTTTCTGCCAGAATATAGCGCCTGAAAGCAGATATTTGACCGCATTTTCAGCGCTAAGTTCACACCGACAATTTTTACGTTTACCTCAAGGGCATAGGAACAGCTCTGGGCTGTTCTCAGCCAGGGTAACAGAGTTACTTCAAAATTATGATGAGGAGGCATTGTCCCAGTAGATGATATCTATCTGAAGGACGATGAATTAATGGAACACTTGGCTAGAGAAAACCACATACCACATAATTCTTGGGTTTGCTCACTTGGGTTAAAATTTAATTTGAAAAAATCAAAGATTGCCCACCTCAATGTCCTGTTTCTGGGATAAGAGTTGTCAAGTGAAGGCAAAAGCCTGGAAGCACATTTTTTAGAAAAATGTGCACTGCTCCAACCTTCAACAACTCTGTAAAGACTACAATTCGTTTTAGGATTCCTGAATTTTGACAGAACATACATTTTGGATTACGCAGAACGAATAAAACCATTCTACGATTTAATCTGATCTGATTTTCCAATCAACCATTGGACACAGGAACATACAAACATTTTACATTCAATATAAGCTGACATGATAGCTTCCAAATATTTACACACACGTGTAAACACAACTAACCTTGTGATCCGTGTAATCGCTAGACCCACCGGGTACACCTATTTCACTTTCAATGAAGGTGATACAGTACAGATTGTATACAAGTCACATTTGTACATGAACACTGAAATGCGTTTTGCACCCACTGAGAAAATTCTCACAGCGGTACCGACTGCTGTAGGGAAAGAGAGAGCACTAGCTCAAGGTAAGCAAATAATTGTTGTTACCCCAGTACCAACCTTAGAGGCTGTTACTGAAGCAAGATTTCCAAATGCCAAAGCATTACATCCACGATGGATACAATGGGCTAACTCTCTCACTGCAACAGATGTAGATTACAGATTTGATTCTACATTACAAACACAAGCATTCCTGCAGTGCGAACAAGAATATCCTCTGCCGGATGAAAGAAAGCCTCTAGAACAATATGATTACATAATTTATACTGATGGATCTGCTCAGCCTGCAGTAGGGACAAAACACCAATATTCCGTGGCATGCGCAATCGTAAAGGGGCGCATGAATGATGGAATGTTCCTTCCTGAAAAAACACATACTCAGTCCCTAGGGCACTGTACAGCGCAGCTGGCAGAACTCAAAGCCCTGATACTGGCACTACAAACTACAGATCACAATTTCCCTACACTTATAGTGTGTGACTCATACTACTGTGTCCAGTACTATAATGAATATCTTCACTACTGGGGCCAGAATGGATTTCGAGATTCCAAATGTTGCACAATCAAGCACAAGCTGCTTTGGGAACAGGTGGCAAAGCTGAAAGAATGCTTGCCACGGGCTCACGTTATCCACACATAAGCGTGTTGGCGTTCACGTTGAAGGGAATTCCATGGCTGATAGAGCTGCTAAGGCAGCAGTCCGTACTGCTGCCATTGTTGCAATCACTCGTTCAAGTATGAGATTATACAGAGACATTATGGTGGCTGTCAAGGCTGCCTGCGACAACACCCACCTGCCAAAAGGCTGTCCAATCAAGTACTCCTACAAGTTAGATTCATAAAACCATCCATATACTCAGATTCCAGGAGTGGGGATAAAGTAATACCAAACACTGATGGCAGATTGGGATTAATACTAGCTGCACATGAGGGTCTGCATTCAGCACACGCAGGGATAACTGATACAGTAACGCTGCTGAAGCAGCGCTATTGGTGGCCAGGTCTAACAAAACAGACCAAGGACCTTGTCCTCAAATGTGACATCTGCCAGCAGATGAAAGGCTCAACTGTACCACATCCAGGCTCAGACACCTCTATTGATCTCACACAAGCCTCTGGCTTTGCATTTATTTGGATCACTGCAGCCCCTTACACTCAGGTGGGGCCTACATGTACATCTCGGTGGCAGTGGATTCGTGCTCCAGATGCCTGTGGGTTTGGCCACAGCGCTCGGCTGTCGCTCGAACTGTCATAAAGGATTTGCGAGTCTTCATCAGACATATGCAATTGGCACACTACATTCTGACCAGGGCTCGACGTTTAGCTCTCGGGCTTACAAAGAAGCCATGGGAAGTTTGGGTGTGGCCTTGCGTTACTGCTCTTCCTACCATCCTGAAGGAAATTCATAGTTGAGGGGAAAAACCGTGACTTAAAGCAGTCATTAGCAGCAAGGGTATTAGGCTCAGATGGCAGTTGGTTCAATCACCTATATGGGGTCCAGAGGACACTTAATAACATGCCAAGAAAATCCCTGGGTGGGTCGTACTCCTTACGAACTCCTGTTCAGTGTGAGAATGTGGGTACCAGACCTCGATAATGTCAGCGCAGTGGTGGCAGAAACACGATTTGACATCAATGAACATTTGACTGTTTTAAAGGATCTCAATGAATTCCGAGGTGTTGAAAGCAACGCCCCAGTAAAACGCACCGCCACTGGAGAAGTGACAGTCGTACCGGCAGGAACTGCCTGGGTCTCGAAGATTGGGAACATGGTCAGAGAAAAAATTGTGGACAAGAAAGAATCTGGGCCATTGTTCAGAGCGCCTGTACCTGTCTTGGCTGACGAAGGTACCAGTACTGTACTTCTTTCGCTCCTTGCCGGTCGCAGAGACAAAAGGTTTGTCTCCATTGATCTGATCAAACCACACTATGTGGCAGATTCTCAACAGTAGGCCACGTGGGCTCCTGGGTAGCCGCCGCACTCCTCTCGCTACCGTTCAGGATGTTTAGTTGGAAGCTTTAATAACTACAGAAGATTCCCTTCTCAAACGAGAAACTGCAAACAACAATGAAGTATTACTTCTCCCTGTTGAAACAACTACAACTGTACAGTCAACGAGTACAGAAATCTCAATCCGGAAAATTGACGACGTCTATGTGAATATGCCACAGATCGAGTCAGCACCCAGTTCTACAAAACCTACTGAGCTGCCAAAAATAGGCCGGACGGCATCTGGCTACTTCGTGCATTATGCTGACTTCTCATCGAAGTGAACCTGAGCTGCCACCACCGCCTCTCCCTTTCAAGCTACGAGTGTATGTTCTCTATCTTTGGCTAAAAAAGACATACTTTGTAACTCCTTGGTTACATCTCTGGATTACAACTGGATTACTATTCCTGGTCCTCTGGACTGGTTTGGTGACTGTCTTTTTCCTTATTCTGAACGGGCACTATCTCCCTGAATGCTCTGCAGTACAACTTTTGAACTTGGTTCTGAAACCACATGCATCATTGCACTGTGAACTAAGGGACCTGTTCCTGGTGAACATTACAGCAGTTCCAGTTCCGGCAGGGATAGTTTGGGACAGGGTATCGTATGATGGGTATGGTCCTACTGAACTTTTACAAATACCATATTTGCTTAAAATTTCCTTAAGGGATATCATCACCTCTCGTACTTTCACTGATGATTGAGACATTGAAACTGTGCACAATTTGCTTGCAGATCTAGAGCAATCAGCTGCATCTTCTAATGATAAATTGTATGATGGTACATCTAATTTTGGCAACATGATCTGTTATCAATATTATGGTCACCATTTCTTACACAATGCAAGTATCCCACATGCTGTTTATAATTATACTTAATGGTAACACTTCCCAACACCGCCAAAAGGTAGTTCAAAAACATTTGCACAAATGTTTACTTATTTTCCTGGTTTTGGCACATCAGCCTCTCATTATTATAGGCTTGTACCTACACCTGCAAAGAAAAGTATTTGAACAAATACCAAGTTGATATACTCTGCGTCCTTTATTTCCCAACTGTCTATACAGGGTTTCGACTTTTGGAAAGACACTATATACACAAAATCTATCTGGGGGACAAAGGATTGGCAGGTTCAGGGAACAAAGGCCTTATTCAGAGCATGCCTCATACCGCATCAAATAATTTTCCTGAACAAAACAATGCAACAAACATCTGGTCTTGAAATAGCCAAGATGAAGGATTTAAACACACCTCATATTCCCGCGTTCTTACGCTTTGAGAACTTGCAGCAATACACACAATACAGTGGGGATACATTAGATACCATGATACAAAATGGTTCTTACATTTCATCAGACCCCAATTGAAAGGGATGGTTGGTTTGGCCTGTGGACACAAATTGGTGTCAATCTAGATTCCAGGGTAACAACGAAGGGTTTAGAATCAATAGGCCTGATCAGCGATATGTACAATCAGAACACTCAGGGTAGTGACATCATATAGTGTAGGGAAGTTGTGCCCCGATTAGCTAAAAATCTCAACACTTTCTAGGGTGAAGCAACACTTGTCCCTTCTTTCTGATGACATGGATCTCATGGATTTTCTATTAGGTCACCGGAAGCCACGTCAAAAGCGCTACTTGTATGGAATATACAACGAGCAGTTGAAAATTTCTCAGCAGGAAGCTACTGAGAGACTGCAAGAGATCAATAGGGTTAATTTAGAGAAGGCTTTGGCTGTGGTTGACACCTGTATGACCACTTTATCATCCAGAATGTATTCAATGGGCAACATAGTATCATCTGCTGTTGACATAATACAGCAAGATATGTCTATTTTACAGCATGGACAGTCACAACTACAGTCCATTGTAATCCTAAACTGGACGTTGCAAACACTACGTTCTGGCCACGTGTCATGGCCTTACATCGATAGGACTAGTCTGTTTTCTGAATATGATTTAATGAAAAGACAGATAATGATGGCATGCAGACATGTGAAATATACCATGTTGCACATTGAAAATAGACCAGTTACCTTTCACCGTGGCTGAGACACCATCCACAGACTGGATAATACATGGTTACATCACCCTACTGGTCACGACTTTCCAATTCCGGTATTGTCTCCAATACCAACAGGTAGGCAGATATGAAGCACTAGGGGAAGGTTATGTGCATGAGTACTGGAAATTACCATACAGGTTTAGATGCAGGAATGAGGACACAGAAGTTTTCCTTAATTGTTCCGACTGTGAGGATGCTTTAAGCAGGTCCTTAGTTTGCTAGGACATTTCTCTTCATGGAGCATGCAGTGCTTCGGTTGTGAACTTGTCTTGTTATCTGAAGGGTTCTCCAGCTGCCGTGATTTATCTGGTTTTCAAGCTGCTCTCAAATGGGAGCTATTTGATACTGAATGATCAAGGTTGCTGTGGAATGGAACCGGGCATCGCTTATCTGGTGACAGTTAATGCCATAGTCACTTGTTGCACTCAAGTACTGTTTCCACCTGCCCGCACAGTTAGGGAGGCAACAGTATGGCCTTCAATAAATGTTTCCAACATACTTTGATTCTCTGAGCAAACTGAAAGCCATGTTTTTTTTAAAAGGATGTGGCTTTAATTTCAGCCAGAGAGATGTTTGATCTCCAGGTTGCGAGGTCCTCGTCTTAGATACAGACACTACTCCACACTAACTTCCTGCTGCATTTTAGGGAGTTGGTCCACTGTATCTTTAATATGTCTGATACAAAGGGAATAGTGCACTTTTTTTTAATGTATTGGCTCTGGACTGGTTAGCACCTTTCAGACGATTTTCGGAGTTATGCCATCTTTCATACACTCCGTGTTCTGAAGCCTTTCTGGAGGTCTCCCGCTTGTCATACTACTTGTGGCGGGAATCCTGATTTAAATTTTTCTGCTCCGCAATGTACGTCTCAGTTCAACCGGGAATAGAGACAGATATGCTTGTGCTGCAATGCTGTGAGCGCATGGTACACTGCTTCGACACACTCCGGCTTCGTTAACTAAACGAGGACCATAAGCATGCTTCAAGGTGTGCCTCTGGGAGCGTCACCTGCGGTTGTGGGCAACAGCAATATTGCGTTTACTACCCGGAACACATAAACAATTGTCTTTTCTGCGTGGTGGGAACCCTTTGGCTTGTTTTGTTTTTTTAAAATACTTTTTTATTAAATAAGAAAAACAGAAACAGAACAGTTGGCAATTAAGTGATACAGTGCATTTGTACATCTCCCATCATTTTGTTGCTACCTTTGAACATTTCCATTATGCCACAAACCGTCAACTCTACTTTGTGACCGCCGATCTTTAAAGAGTTATACGTTCCTGCAGAGGGGGATCAGTAAATGGTACACACAACATTCCTCTAGTTTTATTCCACACACCCCCAAATCTTAGTCCATTTTTGTGGCCATCCTCTCCCTTCATATATCACCCTTTCCGTCTGCATGCACCAGTCCATGTCAGCCTCCCAGTCCCGGAGCCTCGGTACCGTGGCTCCTTTCCAAGTTCTGGCTATATTACGTTTCGCTACCACATTTCCAAGGGAGACCCAGATCCTCTCTTTTGCCGTCAGGTCAGTTGCATCCCATATATTGAGAAGGCAGAGCCGGGGGGTGACTACCATAGTTTTTCCGCAAACTTCCCACATTTTTTAGGTTATTTTCTCCCAATACGACTGTACAATCGGGCATTCCCACCACTGATGTAAATACGTCCCAACCTGGCCACAACCTCTGGGGCATAATGAGGAGCTTGAAATACCAATCTTAACCAGCACTACACCAGTATAATAAACTTTGTGGAGGACCTTCAGCTGGATTAGTTTGAACCTGGACCGAATTGCCTTTAGCCTGTTTTTAAACAAAATTAATCAAAACAGCGTTTGCTTTTTTTTCTAGGCTTTCTGAGCGCTTGGGATTTCCAATAGTATAATGACATTTTAAGCTTTTTATATGAATATTTTAAAGGGAAGCTTGCTTTTAGATGATTTTAAGAGTAGTTTTGAACTTTTTTTTGCGCCATTTCATTATGGCCTGCTGGCTTTTAGATAGCCTTTTGTATATCGACTCTAGTATGAGGAGTGGGTGTTATGTGCCCGGGTTAGGCCCATGTATCGAAGCGGCTCATCTCTTACATTGTCCTATTTTTCACAATACCATTTCGGCTGTGACCTTTTGCACATATTTGTGTGCACGACAATGTTGGATTAGTTTCTCTGCAACTACTTTGTTTACACATCTAGGTTCGCACAACATTATCACGATGCCTCAAACCTCATGTTGGGATACATTCTTTACATCGCATACGATACATCGCATGCCATTACAACGCGGTTGTTACAACGACCGCGTTGTTGCATCGCAAACCATTACAACGCAAGTCATTACAACGACTTGCTGTAGGGGGCAGAAGGTGTTGGATTTAAAATCCAACACCTTCCCTACTGTTGCACAGACTGGAGTTGGAATAGTAAATTATACTATCCAACATCCAGCGCCCCCTATAGCAAGTCGTTGTAACGACTTGCGTTGTAATGGTATGCGATGTAACAATGCGGTTGTTGTAACAACTGCGTTGTAATGGCATGCAATGTATCGCATGCATTGTAACAACGCATATTCCTCATGTTCTATCTACATCTACGGGGTGACAGAGCTATCTACATATCCCTAACATCGCTAATCTGCACTGCATCGCAAGGCTGCTTTCTATTATAAATAAAGAGCATCCCAAAAGATTAGTAGAGGAGGCACTTCAGCTGACACCGAGAGTCCCTGCATGCTGAGATTTCACCATGCAGAGGTCTGATATCTCCGTGAGGGGGTGTCCAGTTCGTGACCAAGACGGGCTCCTCCATTCTCTCCCACAAGGTTATGGGGTTGGATCGTCCCTTGGGGGGATTCTTGGCTTCACACCTACACACACGATAGGTACACGTAGAGTAGGGTTTGCATTGTAGGAGTACGCCTGATTACTGTTTTGTTTCTATGCCTGTACATATACATTGTTTTAGCACCATGGTAGAACTATATCTACTATTTACGCTTTGCTGCTTGTGATCAGCTTCATCTGCTTATGTCTACTGATTATCGCAGCACATGTATTCTATATCAGAATAACGTTGGTTCAATAAATATATTGAAAAGGTCCCACTGTGTATTCTTTATACTTCTCTGTGCAGAAGAAAGCACAAGTGACTGAGCCAAAGGTTCTGATCTGTTTCCACAGTCCCTGAGGGGTCAGGGTTGTCATGTTCAGTGGTTGCCATAAACTATTCGCTCCCTGGTAAGGATAGGGGGGCTTATGATGGCACTGTGAGCTAGCTGGTCTCTAGGCCAACATATCCTGCGGGGGTGCCCGGAATCAGTCTAGGCACCTCGCCCAAAGTATATGTTGTCCAACAAACATACAGATCCTACGGATTAGTAGAAACTATACGATACGTAGACCAAATGTCTATGTTTACGACTTTGGGAATTCACAAACGGCATTTACGAGTACTATCTTGATCCCCAGACTCGGGGCGGGGATCCGGCTCGAGTGTGGACATAAAGATAGTACTCGTAAATGCCCTTTGTGAATTCCCAAAGTCGTAAACTTAGACATTTGGTCTAAGTTTAGACCACATCCTTTGTGAATCAGGCCCTAGGTTTTTACTTTGGGACTTTGTTACTTTTCTAGTTCATAAAATCCTCCAGGGCAAGACAGGATGCTGAAGCCAGTGATTGTAAAAGAGAAAACATTACTGTCGAGCTCTGACTGACACCTAATTTTTGGAGCCAAAAGCTCTGAGCAGGGACCGGCGTTTGAGGAGAACATGGCGGCCGCCGCTTGAGCCGGCCGCTGCATGCCAGAGAGAAGCACCCAAACTGATGCCGCAAATGTAGCCTTTTTTGAACAGCAGAGACACGGAATTCACGGTCCGCAAGCCCCCCCTCACCTTCTTTTGGGGCATGTGCTGCATGATTGCGGCACCTCTCGGAGCCTCGGCGGTCTCTGGAGCCAGGTCTCGCTGGCAAGTGGCAGCCCTGGAGCTCAGGAGGAGCCGCAGAGCAGCAGCGCGCGGTCTCCTCTGGGGCAGTAGTGGCAGCGGCAGCACAAGCTCAAAAAGGATTCAACGCTGTGTACAAGCCGGCATCTGCAAGGAGGCAAGGCGAAGGAGATGATCCCACAAGGTCAGATCGGGGAAACACCCCAGTATTTCCCCTAAGATTTTCTGCTCCAACCAGTTCTATTAGACCTACCAAAAACGGGTAAGGGGGTGCTCCCAAATTTGTTCAAACCCCCAGCAGGAGGGAGAAAACGGGGTATAACGAAGGGGAAGGGTGCCAAAAGCAGAGGAGGGAGGGTTTCTCCACCCCTCTCACAAAATCCCACACAAGCCTTAGAGGAAGGAGTAGTCTCACGCACATTTTTGCAGTGTGAGGTGAAGGGCCACAGCAGCAGAAGAGGAGGGGGGAGAAAAAAACTGAAAAAGTAGAAAAACTAAAAATTACTTCCTCTCTAAGGTCCTACTTCAAGGTACAACCCTTTGTAGTAGACATTGCTAAGCAGGCAGAGGCACTTAGAGGAGGGGGTCTAGCACGTCCTAATACCATGGTGTATAAGGAGGTCGCCCCCCCTTGTAATCTCTGCAAACAGTCTGGGGAGACCATTCACTGAGACAAGGGAAAAAAACTTCACCCCAGTGAGTCCTAGCAGATCTCCTCAGATCGGAGAATCAGAGATACAGCTAGTCATAGATGGTTTAACCCCAAGCGACTCCACGAGGAATCCGTCCGTACCCATGGAAGTTATGTTTCATACCCTTTCGGAAGAAATTAAAAAGGGCTTCACAGTTTCCGAAAATAATCAAGGAGAGATCAGGGGTTTCTGCGAGTCATTAGAGAAAAAAAATTGATCTTCTGAGTTTAAGGACTGAAACGCTTGAGAGTTCGGCGGGGGAACTAAAAGCTGAATTGAGCACCGCAAAAGCAGACATACTGGACCTTAAAAAAAGAGGAGCAAGCGGTTCGGGAGAAATTAGAGCAACTCGAGAACAATTCTAGGAGTTGTAACCTTCGCATCCTCAATGTTCTGGAAGGGAAGGAAGGAGAAGACCTCAGGTCTTACATTGTTACTCTAATTAAGGAATCAATCCAGATAGAGGAATCGGAGGAAGATCTATGTAAGGACATTCAAAGGGTACACAGAGATCCTTTCAGAAGAAACCCCAATAAAACTAAACCTAGGAAAATTCTTCTGAACTTCTACACATACTCGTTAAAAGAAAAAATTCTGAATATGGCCTTGAAAGCAAAGTCGCTGAAGGAAAAAGACTTCTCCTTTGAAATTCGATCGGACCTTGCTAGAGCTACCTTGGATAGACAATGGGAGCTGGGAAAAAAGCTGGATGAATTAAAAAAATTAGGAGCAGTGGCCCAACTCAAATTCCCCGCTTCCCTCAAAGTCATCCACAAGAATAAAATGCATAACGTGCAGTCTAAACAAGAGGCAGAAGAGCTTCTAGAGAGCATTAGGACAGGAGAGAAATAGATTTACAGCCTCTTAGCGTGTATTAGAGCGTCTCTCACCGATCCAAAGCTGCTCCTAATTAAGAAGAAAAGACATTCCTAGGTTTTTTCGGCCAATAGGGGTGGGGCAGGTAGTGCAACCCAAATAGATGTACATGACGGTCTTATAGTACAGTAGAGCGGTAACAGACGTTACATGTATGAGGGTGTTAGTCGGGGGTGTCTCCGGCAGCAGCAACTAGGGCTTACACCTAGTCCTGGAAAATGGTGGGATGGGTTCTCCAGGGTGGGGGGTAGGGGGAGGGCAGGGAAATGGGTGCATGGGGTGGGGAGCATCACAGGATAAAAAACAAAAAAAATCCTCTCTCACCTCAGTTAAACATATTTCAGAAAAAAACGCAGTAGCTTGGTTCTTATGGCCTCAAAATCATTTAAACCTAAATAATGATACAGTTCCTATCGTGGAATGTTAACGGGTTACGCGTTAAAAGAAGAAGAGCTAAGATCCTGCAATACCTCAAGGACTCCCCAGCACAAATAATTATTTTACAGGAGACCCATTTGATAAAAAACGAGTGTGAAGCTATCTTTAAAAACTTAAAATGGGTTGATCATATGATATGCACTGACCACAGCGCTAACATAAGGGGAGTGGCAATACTAGGTAAGAAACAAGCTAGGGCACATATAATTGATTCAGTAGTCGACACCTGCGGAAGATGGGTTATTGCAAAAATATCACTCTTGGGAAATCTTTTTACTTTAGTAGGATACTACGGATCAAACTGTGATGACCCAGCATCTTTAAAAGTTTACTAGATTACCCAGACCCGGTAATAATGGCAGGGGATTTTAATATTGTACTAGACCCAAAATTAGAGAAATCTCCAAACAGCAGAGCAGTAGCTACATCTAACTCACGTGCATTTTTACACTTAATGATGAAGCAGTTAGGGTTGAGCGATATATGGAGAGAAAGATCTGGTCGCCAGATGGGAGTATCCTACTACAACCGGAAATACAGTCACAAGTCTAGAATAGACTACGTCTTAGTAAGCCTCAGCGAAAAAACCCAGGACATTGGTTATTTGACGGCTCACTTGTCAGACCACTCAGGGTTGTACTTAGACCTTGACCTGAAAAGTAGGATGACTGAGAGAGTCTGGACTCTTGACCGGACATTTCTCCAGGAGGCTGAAGAAATGAACTATCTATCTTCAGAGATAAAGGTATTTTTTAACCTTAATGTTGGAACTGCCTCTATCCCAGTAGTTTGGGACACCTTGAAGGCGTTTCTAAGGGGAAAAATCTCTGGCAGATTATGCTTCAGAAATAGGAGGTACAGGGAGGAGGTTGCTAAAATAGAAGCAAATATGAAGACCATTGAGGTAGATATGTGGCGTACTAAGGAAGAGGAGAAGAGACAGGAGTACAGGGACAAACTCAAGGAATTGAAAAAAAAGATCAATTCTATATTACAAACGAGGGTAGCCAAGAGATGGGAAGCGAGTAAGCTGGATCATTTTGAGTACGGTGAAGGGGCAAGGAGATTACTAGCCTGGAAAGCAAGAACAGATAAGATCCGTAACGTGATCAGAGAAATCGAAGATGAGGAGAGTAAGGTTAAACTGACCACCAATGCAGGAATAGAGAGTGCCTTTTTTGACTATTTTGAGAAACTATACACAGAGGATAGTAAGGTGAATAAACAGCAAGTTGACGAATGGCTGTGCTCGAACACGATCAAACCCTTGGTAGCATCACAACAGTATATCTTAGAGCAGGAAATATCACAGGAAGAGGTTAGGGGGGCTATATGTTCAAGTAAGGGAGGGAAGGCGGTGGGCCCAGATGGACTGCCAAACGAGCTATACAAAAACTTGGGCGATGTATTAACTCCAGTCATGACCTTGCTCTTTAACGAGATCTTAAGTAAAGGGGTAAAAATCCCGGACTCCTGGGGAGAGGCTACGATCATCCTAATATTAAAGCCAGGGAAAAATCCAGCGAAATGTGAGTCATACAGACCCATTTCCCTGCTCAGCACAGACTATAAGTTCTTCACTAAAATCTTAGCGGAAAGGTTGGGCAGAGTAGCTGGTGACATGCTACATCTCGATCAGAAGGGTGTTGTTAAAGGCAGAAGGTTGCACGAACTCACATACGATCTTATTATGGCGATAGACCTAGCTTCAACATATTCACTTCCTCTGGCAGTGATGACGTTGGACGCCACAAAGGCGTTCGACAGAGTCAACTGGGTGTATCTGTCGGTCGATCTGGAAAAATACAACGTTGGTACGATCTTCCGCAGAGCCATCCAGCTGATCTATCAAAACCCTACTGCAAAAATGTTGGTTAATGGCAACCTAACGAAGCCCATCAAAATTACCCGGGGTACTAGACAGGGTTGCTCTCTATCCTCCCTTCTCTTTGACCTCTATATAGAGCCCTTTGCTCAGAAGCTCAGATCGGAGGTAAACATTCCATCTTTTAAGTACGAAGGGTGGGAAAGGAAGACGGCCCTATATGCAGATGATATACTGATCTTTTCAACAGATCTTGTAGCCACGCTTCCAGCTGTTCTACAACAAGCAGGAGAGTTTGGGATGGTTTCGGGGTATGAGGTCAACGTGGGGAAGACGGAGGTTATGACTTGGAACTTAGAGGCAACTCATCATCAAACCTCAAAAGAGATGAGATATCTGGGGTTGAAAATAGTACGAGATTGAAAAAATCGCTAGAGTCAACATGTCTGGCGTCACAAGTGAGTGCCTGCGGCTTATGAAGAGCTGGGTTCACCTCCCCCTGACGATCTTTGGGAGAAATTAGAGCAACTCGAGAACAATTCTAGGAGTTGTAACCTTCGCATCCTCAATGTTCTTTGATTATAATGATAATCCTACCAAAAATCGCTTTCATCTTTAATACTATCCCTCTTCATATCCAAAAGCCCCTCATTGATAAACTCCAGCAGCCCATAAATTCTTTTATTTGGGCCTAAAGGGGACTAGAATCGCTTGGAAGAAGCTAAGATGCAGGAGGGAGAAGGGGGGGGGGGGTTATCCCTTACAGACATATAGTATTAGGCATGGGCATTCCAGCTAACTCACTTCAGAATGCTGTTAAATCTCCTTATGCTTCTGGAGTAGGGTCCATGTTTTCAGCTATGTTGAAGGGGACTAAATTGGGTAAAGATGGCTTCATGTTTAAATACGGGGACCCCAAGTTCTTTAAAAAAGTAAGACTAAAGGTGTTACAGGCAGCAGCCAGAACTTGGGCCATTATCAGAAAGTTGACGGGACTTAGTTATTATTCCAGTCTCGCCCCCCTATGGGACTCCCCCGGTACACCGGACTGTTTAAAAGACAAATTAGCACAGCCAATAAGGAACGCAGGGCTCAGCATTTGGGGAGACCTCGCCCAAGAGGGCACAATCCAACCATGGTCAACATTACAGGCCACTCTGGAGGGAGAGCTCTCCAGATTTAAATATATCCAGCTGAAAACCTGGGCCCAGGAGAAGTTGAAGTGTCCATTGGGTGGGGGTAATTCCTTAGAAGAACACTTGGTGGTAAAACCGCAAGGGAAAAAAGAAGTCTCCAAGTGGTACTGGAATATTGAAGAAACAATAGATGGAGACTTCAGACTGGCCGAAGAACTATGGAGTGCTTGCCTACCGGGAGTCTCCTGGGAAGATCTCTGGCAAGTATCAATGAATACACTGTTCCTCACGGTTAAGCCAGCTTGGCTAAGGAGGAATCACTTTTTTTCCGTCCACAGGGTTTACTTAACTCCTCAAAAGCTGTCAAAGATAACAACTGGCCCTCCAGTAAAATGCAAGAAGTGTAGACTGGAGAGAGCTTCCGATATCCACATGTTCCAGGAATGCCCGGAAATTTGGGAGTTTTGGACGAAGGTCGGTATAACTATCTCCGCTATCCTGGGGGCCCAAGTCAAGGTAAGCCTCTCTATGATTATCTTCGGAATTTCTAGCCAAGTTGTAGGCCCTGCGAGAGCCTTTCTCTTCTACGCTATATTACTAGCAAGAAGGGAAATTTGTAGCAGATAGGTGGAGAGCTGGCCCCCCCAACATTCAGACTGGCTGGAATCTGTTATCACAATATCAAAGATGGATTTGAGGGGGACTCAATCAAAGAGGAAGACTGCCTTTGGAATCCTCAAATAAGATGGTTGGACTCAGACGTTAGGCAACAAAACAGGCCTCCCCCATCCATCCAGATATGATCACAGTTTAGCCCTATGATTATAGCCCTCTGGATCTCTCTAGACTGCGATGGGCCCCACCCCCGTTTTGACATTATGGGACATCTAAGCAGTATATCGGATGAAGTTTGGAGAGTGACCTTTTCCCGTTATCGGGGTGATACCTTCCAACTCGCAGGTCTACCTGCAGGGGGGAAGACTGCAAGTCTTTACATACCTGCTTCCAGGGTCTGATTGGTACCGGCGTTTGGAGCGGCTATTGTGGTCAGAGGTGAATGAGGACAACAACAAAAAAAGCTCTGAGCAGGACAAAGCAGAATTCAATGATGTAATTTTGTCACCTCACCAAGTTTTACCTTTATCACTTTTTTGAGACTCAGTGTCCAGTAGCGTGGCAAGAGTGGAGGCTGTAGCTTGCAGGGCTCAGTGAGGTTGGATAACTCCACTGAAGGGTCAGACTATGCCTTTTCAATTGCTCCAAAAGGCTCAGAGTAGGACAAACCTGGAAGTTCTGTCCACCAAATTGCGTACTCTCTTAGGTAACTTCAACACCTAAGTCCCAAAAGATTTTTGATGTTTACAAAGTGTCCATGTGACAGCAACAGAAGGCCAACCAGTTGACCCTTAGAGAACAATTCCTTTACCTGAGTATCAGTTGGTCTCAGGGGTTCATTCAATCATTTTTAACTAATGGCTAGCCAGAATCTTCGTTCTTCTTCCAGATGTTTTAATACTTCCAGGAATGTATGAGGAGGTGGTGTTGAGATGCCATGCTTATCTTGAGCACTAACCAATGACTGGAGAATACTGTGGACCTAATGCTGGCAATATTCCTGCTTAAACCCATCCTCCTTATTCAGCACTTCCTTTCTCAACTTATTGTAAAATTTTGCAGAGACCCTCATTCAAAATGGCACTAGTCTTTTGTCCCATGAACGAGCCTTGCATTCCCTTTCAGACACAGCCCTAGTGAAAGGATGGAACAGCTCATCCCTGTGTGCTGGGACCAGTTTTCCATCCAGCTTGGAGCACAGACTAATATATGAGGAGGCTCTCAAAATGAATGGTTTCAGTTCTTGGACACTCATTTGGTTCTCCACTTCAAAGGAAGAACAGTTGGGACATCCTTGTGCCATCTGTCCCTGTCCCCTCCCAGATAACATGTCTATGCTAATACTACTTTAGCCTTCTGGCTACGAAAGGCAGCTCTATTTTCCTCCAGTAGGCCAATCATTATCCCCTATTCTCGAAAGTTTATTACAGCCTCAGGAGTGGGGCTACCAGGCAAACTGGTTTTGTATAGTAATCTATTATCTTATTGTGAGAAATTGGGTTAATGGATGAGGGAGATGAAACCCTTCTCAAGCAGCAACCACAATTCTTGTCAGGGTGAAAGAGTAGCAAAACCGAAATTAACCTGTGCTTAACCGTGTAGTAGGTTGGCACAAAAGCAGTCAGGCTTGACATAGAGGCAATGTGTAAAATATTTATGCACCACACAAACAGTAATAAAGTTAAAACACAATACAAGAAAAATGCCAAACCAATTTACAAAAATAAAGTAAAATGTAATAAATTATTTGAGACCAAAATGACAAAAATCCAATTAATAGTAACAGAGATGGACAATTTTAAAGGGTTTGCAGAAATCAAGTGCTAAGAAATATAAAAGTGTCAACCACGATTATCTTTCTGCGGTGGACCGAGTCCAAGTCACAAGTTCAGGCCGACCGTAATGGAGCACAGGCCGGATACAGGACTGAGTTCAGTCTGCTGAAAAGTACCTGGGGCCTGGGCATCGAGATGCGAAGTCCTTGCATCCAGCTGCGTGAACTGGTGCCAAGAAACTGTTGACGAGAAGTTGCATTGCGAGACTAGGCATCAAGTTGCGTCGCACAGTGTCAATGAAGAGCTGCAATATGAGGTCCTGCGTCGTCGTCGAGGAAGCCAGAGGGGCTTGAGGAGCCTCGCGCTGTGATGCGTTGATGCAGGGGCCGAGATGCGTCATACTGGGCTGGTGTCGATGTCGGGCTGCATCCGCGTCGAAGAAGCCGCTGGAGCTTGCAAGGACTTTAGCTGAGATGCGCCTGCATCGAGAACTTGTTGTGTTGTACTGGGCCGAAGTCAATTGTGTCTGCGTTGCATTGCGTTCAGATGCATGAAGATGCGCCAACATCGATGAAGCCTGTTATGTCCCTATGGCTTGAACAGGGGGCCAGTCGACTGACCCTTGGAGATTTCCTGGCGTTGTGGGACCACACTGGCAGTTGGATTCAGCAGGGCAGCTCACAGCAGCAGAAGAGCTCTGGTGCAGCAACAGCAGGCCTTGGGCAGTAAGCACTCCTTGGTCAGCAGAACAGAGCTTGGGCAGTGGCCAGACTTCACAGCTGGGAAGTTCTTCTTCCTGGCAGCATATACAGGTACAGAAGTGATCTGAAGAGTTGCATGTGAGGGTCTACAACTTATACCTGGTGTCCATTGAGGTGAAAGAAGCTTCTAGAGTCATCCCCCTACAGAGGTGTCTGGAATTTCCTACCTCCCTGCCTTGGCCCCAGCTTGTCTGGGGCACAAAAGACTAGTGTGAAACCTGGTGTGATGTAGTGTCATTTGTAACCAAGGCGCAAGTGATTAAAATACTATTCTGTAGTCTGTGGCAGGTGGGTGGAGAACCCTGCCGCATGGAGTTCTCCACCCGCCTACCACAGACTGAAATTCCCTCCTTCCGAGAGAGGCTACTATTTTATCACTTGTGCCTTGGCTACAAATGACACTACATCATATGGTACGTAAATGTATAGGGCTACCTGAGTGTATATAACGGCGACTATGACAAAGAGGTTTCCCCTCTAAGGTGTGACATACAGTGCTTGTCTTTTGTCTCACGTGCAGTATACGGCATGAAATTTCGTAATCCCTGATTAAGACCTTTGCAAACTAAGTGTCAGGCCCACAGAGAAGTTTAAAACACGTTGGAGTAAAAAAGTGCGCTTTAAGGGCACACCCCCACAAAGGCCAATAAAAGCCAGAGGACAGTAACCAAGTGAAGTGAAACCTCGCTCATAATCAACTAAGAGTGAAATATTGTGCCCCAACCACATAGAGCCCCTCGTTGTACCCATGACAACACATAAGAGGGACACTGATGTATCCCCTCTGTTGATAAAATTTATGTTCAACAATTGTTTTTGTTTATATGGATATATGTGAACTACTATAGGTTCATAAGAAAGAACACCCCGTGTTTACAATGCTTGTGTTTTGATCATGGGCAACTTGTCATGTTTTGGATTAAATGTATTCAGTGTATGTCCTAGTGCAGGTACAGATGTGTGAAAATATCAAAATAACTTTCTAAATATTAGGAAACTTCTGTTTGACGCGGAATGGTAACGCAGCCGAAGTAACTCTTAAACAATTCATGATATATAGAGTCTCTCTTTGTGTATCAACTATTTACAGATCGGTTTCTTGGCACTGGGTGTAGGAGCAGAGCTACAGCATGGAATGTCATTTGTATACTTGTATAAAAAGCCATGTTTTCAAAAGTTGTCTGGATTTAAGGTAATCAACAGTCATTCTGATGATGATTGGAAGAGAATTCGAGAATCGAGGGGCCAATACAGAAAATCTAGAACTTCCTAGTCTCTTCTTCTTAAAGGGCGGACTAGCCAGAAGGTTGAGATGGGATGGCCTCAAGTTACGGGACGGAGTATACTTTTGAATTCCTACAGAAATAAGCTCAGGGCCATTGCCATGGAGGGATTTAAAAACGATACATCCAGGCTTAAAGGCCACAAGCTGTTTCAAGGGCAACCTGTTCTGGAAGAGTGCAGACCATTCGTCTTCCATATGTTCCATTCACAGTCTTTCGGACCATCATCTTTGGAGCTGGGACATTGTCGAACCTGAGGATGCACTGTGATAAGGATTTTGTATAGCCCTGAGACCCTAACTTTGTAGGTTCCCCAGACCTTTAAGTATTAGAGCATTTGGGACCTCAGAAGGTCAATGGGTTTCGGGTCTAAAACTGTAAGCAGGCAATAGGATAGTTGCATTTATCGCCAAGAATGCGTTCTATTGAGATTAAAGGTAGTCTGAGCTTCAGTAAATGTCATTAATCCGCTCTTTACTATTAATTTGTCCAGCGTATAAATGCCTTTATTCATGAACTCTACCCATAAGGGT
The DNA here is from genome assembly GCA_963921515.1 of Calotriton arnoldi. Classification (NCBI taxonomy): domain Eukaryota; kingdom Metazoa; phylum Chordata; class Amphibia; order Caudata; family Salamandridae; genus Calotriton; species Calotriton arnoldi. The sequence goes on along the minus strand of CAWUFW010000636.1, from coordinate 2,205,167 downwards.
TCTCTGAATTTCCTATCCAGATTTTAACATTACTCTAAAGAGGGGCCCCTGCATGTAGTGCAGCATCTGTTTGTAGAAGGCGCTGTACCTTCTGCCACGCAGTGAGTGGCCTATAGAACCGGATGAGCCTGGATAATGTTACATTTCCCCTTCAAGTACAGCTTGCTTATAACACTCATTACTCCCAAGAGCTTGTTCTCTATGGGTACCCATCTCAGCCTTTCTAGTGTGTTTAGCCTCAAATAACAGATGCTGAGGATGTTCTGTTCTTGACTTCACGTTTCACCCCGTTGATGCAGTACCCTGAAAATGTCAAACATTTTGAAATCAGATTTTTTAGATGTGTGATAGAGGTTGCCGGGTTAGATAGGTATATTGTATGCATACAGCAGTGCTTTCAGCTCTCCTTCCAGACTGAGGATACCCTAAATGTCAGTGTTTTGTTTGATGGAGATGGCTAGGAGTTCAAGGGCCAGAGTAATGAGTAGAGGGGAGAGTGGGCACCCTTGCCATGTTCACCTAATAATCTTGAAGTGTTGTGATGTGCAGCCATTACAGGCTACGACTGCTGTGGTCTTTCTATAAAGCCATTGTATTTTGGAAATAAAACCTTTACCCAGTTCCATGCCTTCCAAAGTTCTGAATAAGTAACCCTAATCCACCCAGTCAAAGGCTTTTTCAGCAACTAGTGAAACCACTAGTTTATGGTCATTGTCAAGACATACTTTCTACAACACGTGCTAGTGTCCTTACATGGTGCGGTATGACCCAAGTCTGGTCTGCGGGTATCAATTTTGGGAGCACTCCTTTCAATCTGTAAGGTAATACTTTTGCTAAAATCGTACAATTAGTAGGGACATGGGTCTTTAACTTGCACAGCTATAGTGATCTTGGTATGGTTTAAGGATAACAGCTATTAAGGCCTTATGCTAAGGTTGCAAATAGGACCCATCCTCTTACATTAAACATTTGACATAGAAGAGGGACCATACTTCGTTTATTGATTTTGTAGAATTCGGCTAGGTAGCCATCCATCGCCGTGGCCTTGGAGAAAGGTAGTTAATCAATAACCTGCCCAATTTCATCTTCTGTTCTAACTTCACCTAGACCTGCTGCATCTTCCATGGTCACCTTAGGTAAGAATACCTGAGAGAGGAAGTCATTCCCCTCTTATTGGGTTTCAAGGCACTCTGCGGTGGCCAAGTTCTTATAGAAGGCACTGAAGGCGGATACAGTGTCTAATGAGTGTGTGAGTAGCTCTTCCTGCTCATTTCTGATGGCTGCTATTGTACACGAGGCTTCTTGTTGCTCCAACTGGAAAGCTAATATGCTGTCTATCTTTGCGCCTTTTTCATAGTCTTTGTTTTAAGTCAAACACAGCCTTTTCTGCTAGAGAATTGTATAGTACATTGAGTTCAGACTTCTTTTGTAATAGATCTTTAAGTTTGTCTTGTAAATGTGCCTTGTCATATTGGGTTGTAAGGTGAGTTAATTATCGTTGTAAATATTTTTTTGTTGCAGTTTTATATAGCGCAAACTTGACCCGAATGTATTGGAGCACTTACATGAGCACCAGTTACATTACCCAAGGTCACATTCATGTTTAAGCACAGTAGATTAAGTGATTTGACCAGAATCACAGGATGTTGACCCAAAGCTGAAACTTGAACCTGGTTTCCCAGTTCCAAAGTTGCTAGCTACGCCTCATCCTCTCCTAGCCATAACACCACATCCTCTCCTACCCACAAGTCATATCCTTTCCTTGCCTCAAGCTTTCTGGGTAGCAAGCGCATGTCGCTTAGCAATGGCCTTGACCCACATCAGCACCCTTCTTATGCAGGCTTTTCCCTCTTCCCGTAGGAAATGGGTTTCGGTTCTCTTCAAGTCATCACTTCAGTAGTCCCTTCACTTTACACTTTGCATTAGGTATTTTGAATCTAGAGTTATTGAAGTGCCATTGTCCTAAAGGGGTGAAGAAATACCCAATGCTAATCTGATTAGGACCTGGAAAAGTCATCTTTCACCCCCGATTAAGGCATTGATGGAGCCCAAGATCAGCGCCTGATGTTGGATAGTGGGCTTAATTAGTATGTAATCACCCTCTGGATCCAACCACGTATGAAGTACTCTCAGTGGTAATCCTTTGGGAATCAAAATAGAAACCCCCTTTATGATAAGGTTTTGCCGATGGGCTCGCAATGTCAGGCCTAAATTTACAGCAGGCATGATATTCTCTTCCAACCCAGTCTCTTCGTAATTTCTCACTTTATGTTTGAAAGAGATGTGTCTCCTGAATCAAAGACATGTCCGGTCAGGATCTATGAAGGAATGATAATATTGTCTTATGCTGAATGAATGAGAGAATCACCAGATCTCTTGTGACTTGCATAAATGTGCTTTGCGACAGGTCAATATGGTAGTGGAATGGTAGGTTCCGATAGGATGGTTTACTGTGGGCGTAATTAGGCTGGTGTAGTCGGTGCACAACGTTGGCACCAAAAGATACGGATTTTACATTGTGTCGTCTAGATAGTATCCTCCAAAACTGATCAGTGTTAACTGTATAAGGGTATCCGTTCTTTGTTCAAAAGACCTGTGTCTGTGGTAGATATGTGCTTCTCATGAGGGAACCGCAAGTGTTGCTGGTGAACCCACTGTGACTGGGTGGTACAGTAGTCGGCCAGAGAAAAAATCATGTTCTGCACTATGCCATTGTGCAACTATGCTTGACCTAAATTTTATGGCAAGACGTAGTTTGATATGACCTTAATGGGGAACCCTAAGTGAAAAGGTTGATAAGAATTGTATAGTCATCCTGTCCGCTTCGACTTGACCTGGAACTCCCCAGGTACGACTTTACAAAGTGAGACGTTGAACAAAACATGTGTTTTGCCCAATCAAACCTCGAGCCCTTACCATACTTTAGTACTGTGTGTCATTTGCCATCATTACCAGATGTCCCTGTGTTGTATGGATCTGTCATAAGACCTACCCATTCCATCTCTGCCCTTCAGTGGAGCCTGATTACTGATGGCAATACATAATAGTGATGTTTGTTTCAGTTGGACTTAAAAGGTGATCTGTACCTATCTCTCGCTACCGCCGGCCAGTCTCTGTGTTTCGGTCCTGTTGACCAGTTCCTAGTACCTTCCTCACGCCTCTCTCTACCATGCTGATGAGACTGATTCATCTTGTCTGTGCTGTTTCTAAGTCTGTGATGTATCTCCACTGGTTGTGCCATATCTATGTACACATAACCAAAAATATCCAAGAACAGTTCAAGTTTGCCAGGGTGATCAAATTCTTTTGTGCTAGCATCTTTAGTAATCAGCATGTAGCCGGTTTCTGGAGCCAGCAAGCCAAAGTGGATGTTAAGTTGTTTCAATCAGGGACTCAAAGACAGAAAGCGCTTGAGTTTTAGCATGGTCTCACAGGTAAAGTCTTGATTAATATAAAAAGACCCTGTTACTGGCTTTCTTAATCACATCCCATGCATACTGATGACATTAAAAGCAGGTGATGCCTCTGCTAGCGTTGGTCTAAATCCAGATTCTGTGGGCCCTTTGCAGTTCCAGGGGTGGGTAAAACTCTAGCTTGGTGATTTCTGCAATAACCCGAAGCATAAAAGCCATGTGGTCGTCTGCTCTGTCCTCTTAGGAACACCTGAAAAACATAGGTTATCCTGCCTGTTTCTGTCCTCCAGATCTGTACATTTTGCCTGCATGCACCAATGGTCTTGTTCCCAGTCTGTTGTGGCTCTTAACGTTTGTTTAAAACTTGCCAGCTTGTTCTCAGTCACATTCAGGTGTGAGTTAAAGGCTAGTAGGTCTTAATGTATCGAAAGAATTTCTTTTGAGGTTTTGGAGGCATTTTCTTAAAGGAGGAGATGGAAGTTTGCATTGCTGACATTTCTTTAAAGATGTTTTTTGGTCTTGCATCCTGCACCATCTTTACTCGTTCTTTCCGTTGTTTTTGCAACTTTCCCCTGATCGCTTCTGTAAATGAGAGTTGGAGGGCTGGTTTTAACATCAGGAATTGGGTGTTAGGATTTCAGGAAACGTTTTTTCGCATTACATAAGGTCAGCACTACTTCTAACCCTGAGACTATGGCACTGAGGATCTACAAGAAAATCAAGTGCTAAAACGTCCACTTGGCAGTGTTTTCGTTGAGCCAGATGGGGCTAGTAAAGATCTCAGTGTTCCGTAATGTATGTTACTGCCAGTACTAAGGGCAGCTCAAGCGTATCTCTAAGAAGGCGCCACCATCTACTTCGGCAGCTGTCGCTGACCCCGGCAAAGTGGTTTTAATCAACATTGCTCTGGGGCACCACGCAGTACACTTTTCAAAAGATGCTGTATCACTAATCTACTTTCACCATGGAATCATCTTTTTTGTAGCAGGTGAAAAAGAACTTTAAATTATTTCTGTCATTTTCCAAGGCTGAGAGAGAAAAAATATTTTTTATTCACAATCAGCAGGCCTGTTCATGGAAAATGTAATTTGGCCTACACAGTGACAAGCAACTTTGGCAACTGTTCACTTTTACTTGATATTTAGAATGCCATATTTAGTGTGCCCCATTTTATGTATGTATTTAAATATTCAGCCTTGTGGGATTAAAAGACACACTTCGGGGTGAATTAGGTCAAATATAAAAGTAGGATTCCAATATGGCAAAACACTCTTACTTGCCATATAGTGTCCTAAATATAGTTTAATTATTAATCCAACTGTTGAAACTCTCAGAAGAATGTCAGCACCTTGGCAAAGGTGACCATAACAAATCATATCACATCCATTTGCGCCTGCAAATATGTTTTCCTATTTCACAATAGAGGTGCACACTGTGTACTTATAGTTAGATCAAGTTTCCATAGGAAGAGTGTTTTTTGTTTCACTAATAACTTTGGTCCTGTTTTATTAGGCTTCACAAAACTTTAAAAGAAACATAAACCCCACTCAGCTCCATCCTGGAAAGTTTCACACTGATCCATCAAGTAGGGGCCAAGAAAAATTAAGGTTGCAAAAGTTTGATTTCCATTGTTAATTCCCTTTGAAAATGTTGGGAATCGATACAGAAAAAACTGCTGATTGGAATTACGCCGAATTTGGAAGAAAATTAGAACTTTATATTGAAAGTCTGCTTTTTACTATTTGGTGTAAATCTATTTAACTGTTTTTGAAAAATTCATATTTAAAGAGGTGCTCGGGTGGTCATGAAGGAGTTAAAAAAAAGATATATTTGGATTGTTGGTGTACAGATATGTCCTGATTAGTCACTTTAATGGGGATTAGTCAATCCTGATTGGCTAGCCACAACCTGAACAATATATTGTGGTACCCACTGGAGGACCCTAGGACCAGGTTCCTGTGTCCTGAAAAAGAATACAAAAATATAAGGCGGCAAGTTGAGCATACCCCGAGACCACGGGGCATGCAGGAGGGTCCCAGAGGGACCCCCCTCGATTGGCTGGCCACAACATCACAATGTTTTGGCAGCCATTACAGGACTCAAGGACATGGTCCCCATTGAAATGAATAGTATGGAATATCAGGTTATGAAGGGTTATTAAAGGTAATAACAGATTTCAGTAACAACATAAATCATTTGTTTGTGGTGCCGTACTAATTTTAGAAAATACAGTGTATTCTAAAGTGATTTACTCCGTGAAAAATGCAGACCCTGCTGGGACTTGATGGAACATGAAACATGATTGGAAGAAAACTATTTTCCCTTATGCTTTCCTCATAGAGGTTATATGGCTGTGTCCATTAACTAAAATGAGAACACATTTTCTTTAAGTTTGCACTATCTTCCTCAGCCATGAGAAATGAAAGTCTGATACTCTATATAAAGCATGTACTTCCAACAGCAGCAGCCTGTCTGTTGATTCCCCAGTGTTCTGCTGTAGCTTCACCACAGTGTTCTAATGAACAACCAGAGTGCTAACACTGTGCATTTATGACAAAACTGTGGCAAACCTAATGCCCTCTCAGTGGAATTTACGCATTTGCTTTAGAAATGAACAAAACGAGGGGGTTCTATTTGTCATCGAAATTTTGGTTAGTGCTCTAGAAAGCTAAAATGGGGACACATTTGCTATGAGTTCTCAAATATCTTCCTCATCCATTTCAGTAAAACATTCTGACATGCAGAGTGAAACGCACTTCTAACACCAGCAGCAATCTGTCAGTTAATTTCCTGTTAATCATTTTAAATTTCCACAGTGCTCTAATGAACAACTAGAGCGCTAACATTCTGTTTCGTATTAATGACAAAAGAGTGACACATCAAAGACATTTTGATGGAATAAAACTTAACAAGTAAAGCATTTCCTTTAGAAATGAACAAAATGAGGGAGTTTGTTTTGTCATAGAAATTATGGTTAGTGCTCTACAAATCTAAAATGAGGACACACATTCTATGAGTTCTCAAATATCTCCCTCCTCCATATCAGTAAAACATTCTGACATGCAGATTGAAACATGCACCTTCACTATAAGCAGCATCCTGGCATGATCAACTGCAGGTTTACCACAAAGTTCTGATGAGTATCTAGAGTGCTAACATTCTGTTTTTATGACAAATGTGTGGCGTACCTGAACACCATCTTGATGGAACCAAAGCTGCAAAGAATTTCTTACAGAGGATACAGCAGTAAATGAAAAAATAAGGGATTTCTTTTTGCCATAGAAATTATGGTTGGTGCTCTAGAAAGCTAAAATGAGGTCAAAATGTCTGAGTTCTCAAGCATCTTCCTCTCAATTTTAGCAAAACATTCTGACAGGAAGAGTCAAAAAATGTACATGCAACAACAATAGCAGTCTATCTGTGAACTCCTTAGTAGTCAACTGCAGTACACCACAGAGTTGTAATGAACTAGAGCGTTAACATTTTGTATTTAAGACATTAGTCAGCCACTCCTGAGCGCCATTTTGTTGGAATAGGAGCAATTGAATTTAAAGCCTTTCCTGAAGGGCTGTCTGAAGTAAATTAGCACTGAGATGTTAATGCATGCATTCAACCAGCAGGTTAAAAATGTGAGAGGAGGTATGGGTTTTCAGTAATTTAATGCATAATGTAGTTGTAAGGAGGCTAAAAATAGCTAAAGAGAGAGACGTCTGCATAAATACTGCATCACCTTTCCACATCTGCATACTTACCCTATCCACCTTCCCAATTGTTCAATAGCTCCCAAATTTTACTTGTTTACCAAACATTTTGGTAAACAAGTATGTAGTTATAAATTGGAAAAAAATAAAGGTTACAGTAACATAATAGTTAGATTAGGTCCTAGGACCTTAACATGTGTTAAACAAAAATCAAATATTCACAAAAAACAACAGTTAGAGTGACGTAATAGTTGGGTGCTAGAATGAGACACAGGTTAATGTTAAAAACACCAAAAACACTGAAATAACACCAGTTATAGTTTTGTAAACAAATTATACCTTGCTCCCCATCATGTCCTCCATATGACCTTACATATTACATCACTCATGACATGTTAAATTACATCACTGATCGCATCACTGATTACATCTCAAATTACATAATTGATGACATCACAGATGACATCATCCAGTGAATGTGACAGTTTGCTATACGTTTTTCCCCACATTTAGTAGATAGATAGATCAGATAGAAAAATTATTTATTGAACAATTAATTAGAATCACTACAATAGAGCCACAGTTTATTCAGCAGGTGCATTGTGAGTTTGAGTGCTAACCGGTAGCGGCCCGTGCAGGTAAGCGCGGTGAGGCGGGGTAAGGGTGGGGGGATGAAAGTGACAAACGACGGGATAGGGAATGTAAAATAAATAACTGAATAAAACCACTTACCTTGCGCTCGCCGCATTGCCGACTCCGCGATGTGGCGAGCGCAAGGTAAGTGGTTTTATTTAATTATTTATTTTTCATTCCCTATCCCATCGTTTGTCAATTTTACCCCCCCAACCCTGCCCCGCCCCACCATGCTTACCTGCACGGCCTTCCACTTGTGCTAAAAGGGGAGTGCTAAAAAACAAAACTTCAGAAGGCAGTTAAAAAACATCAAGTTAAAAACTCTCTGCATCCAGTACCTAAAAATGCTAGCTTTGCCTCTGGTGTAAATTACAATGCTAAAGCCTAGGCAATTTGCAGTGTGTTCAAGTACTTCCAATACCTAAAATACTAGCTTTACCTATGGTGTGAATTCCAATGCTGAGGCTTAATTAAAATGATAATGTTTAAAGTGCAGTATTTCTTAACAACATATTAGATTTAAAAGGCCTGCCTTGGAGATAATATTATCTGACCTCCCATGGGCAAGCTTGCCCTATTTGCCTCTGTTGTGTATTCCAGTGTTAATGCCTAGATAAAGTGCAATGTTTTTAAAATGCATTCTTTCTAACAGTATATTACTGTGAAGGGCCTGACTTGGTGATGATATTATCTAACTTCTAAGGGCCAAAAGTGCTCTATTTGCCTCTAGTGAGTAGTCCAAAACTAAGGCCCTAGTAAAGTGCATGTTAAAATAAGTTAAAAGGTAATAAACCTAGTGGATTAAGAGGCCTACATTGGAGATAATATTGTCAGGCCTCATGATCATAAGGACCATGAGGAGCAGGAAGTACTCCGTTCACCTATACCCAGAGTATCTGAAGTGCTAGCTTTGTCTGATATACAAAGTCAGATCTTAATGCCCACGTGAGGTACCATGCTTTTAGTCTGGAAAAGTGCAAAGTTCTTAGCAGCATATTAATTTAACAAAGATTCTAATTCAGAGTCCCCCTCATTCATAGAGAGTGTTAGGGAAAATTTCATAAATTTTAAGAATCAGGCCGCTAGCTGTGATGATTTGCCTCTCAAAAATGCTTGCACGGCGCGTTGGCAGGTCCTAATGTTTAGGGTGCGCCATATTGGTCACAACCAGAACTTGCTTAACGGGAGCAGCTTTTCGCAAATGGAGAGAATGTGGGTCAGAGATTCCTCTCTTTTTGCACACATACAGCATTGTCTATTGGTGTCATCAAAGCTCCTCCGGCCATTCCAGTAGGTTTTCAGGGGGTTTAACCCAAATCGTAGTCTCATCAGTTGTTTTTTCATGACCTTACCAAACAGCAATGAGAGGTAGGTCAGCAGAACCCCTGGATCGTACAATGTTGCAGCCCAGGCACCATGTGCCAGTTTATAATTTAGTAAACTAATTATAGCTTGCTCCCCATCATGTCCTCCTTATGACCTCACATATTACATCACTCATGACATGTTAAATTACATCACTGATCACATCACTGATGACATCTCAAATGACATAATTGATGACATCACAGATGACATCATCCAATAAATGTGACAGTTTGCTATACATTTCTCTAACTGGAAGCTATTCAGCAAGCAACACCTAGATCCATTTTTCTATCACCTCCTTAATACTAATGGACCTGGAATTACTCAACATGAAGGACATGAAGCATATTTGTGAATTCACCCTCATTTAGTAGATATTATGGTCTGTTTTAGTGGTATTCGGGTAACGAAGAAATGTAATGACTCTCTAGACGTTAATGCAATGAGCAATCTTTTAAGGCTTGAACACCACTCTAAAAGGTGTTCGGTCATTATTTACCTAAAGAGATGTGCCTGTTAAATAAAGAATTTTAAATCAATGGCTTCACATCTATATTTTAGCCAATCATAAGGTATGCTCAGACCCTATGGAGTACTTTCCGTAGTTTGTTAAAGTACCCCACAAATATTCCTGAAATGAGCAGAATGGTATACACAATCAGAGCTGCGCTGAAAATTGTACTGCAGTTTGAACCGACTGTAGGTGAGTCACCCATATATTATACATTCTACAACAATGTATAATGTCTCAGAAATTAAATAAATATCTGCACTTTGTAAATCTCCAGTTTATACAGAAATTTGTGCTAGCTCTTAATGACCACTCTTTAATTTTAGTATGTGCACAGACATCCACAGATGAATACTGAATTTTAAGGAGAAGCTTTAGTATTTCACACGTTTTGGCAAAAGGCCTTTGACTTAAGCCACAAATTATTTAAAGCATATATGTGCAACTCACACTAGGTGCACTCAGTCATTACTTTGTTTAAATGAATTACTGCTTGAACTTAAAACTTGACTGGTAGCTAAAGTGTGCACCATATCACTTGTACCACATTGAATGAGACTTGTCTCCAGTACTACACTGTTTCTATATCGCACAGGTACACATGCACGTCTATAGTCAATTTATGTTGAATATATTTGTGGACCTTTACTACCTACTTAGTTTTTTTTTTATTGATCTACCAATTCATAGAGTAATTTGAGTTGCAGTAGGTGGGATCATGTCATCAGTGATGTCATCCGTGATATTATCAATGATGTCATTTGAGATGTCATCAGTGATGTCAAGAATGATGACATTTAGCATGTCATGAGTGATGTAATATGTGAGGGGGGGCGTGGCCAGCACGGGCGACATGGCGGACGTGTCCTAAGACTGCTCCACCACTAATCCCCGTTATCCGCTACACTTATCTGCTTTCACTAGGCATCCACAGCGAAGAGCCTTACCGGAGTGTGGGGCGAGCCTTCCGGACACTGAGGGAGCGGTGGCTTCGCTTTGGCAGCTGCAGTGTGGACACTGGTGGCGGGAGCCGGGCCTCGGCTGGATGAGGCCCTGGATCTGCTGAGTCATTGTCGCTGCCTCTCGCCATTCCCGCCGCTGCGTCCCCTGCGGCCCCGCCCCCCTGTCTGCCCATTCGCTGACCCTGCCTCCCGCCTCCCAGCTGCTCCTCCCTCCCACCTCCCCATAAATGGCGGCTGCTGCGCGGTGAGGAGAGCGACCCTTGACCTTGCCAGGTAGGTCGCTCCCCCACCACACAGCTCCGCCTGTGTTGGCCGCCCGCTGCTGCTGCTGGTAAGATCGCCGTTCCGCTTGTGGCCTCGGTGCCCGCATTTCTTGCTTGTCTCCCCTTTTCCTTCTGTACCCCTCGCTGCCCCATTTGCATTGTGCCCGTATTTGTGTCTGCTTTTCTCTCCCCATTTTCCCTTCTGTACCCCTCGCTGCCCCATTTGCATTATGCCCGTATTTGTGTCTGCTTTTCTCTCCCCATTTTCCCTTCTGTGCCCCTCGCTGCCCCATTTGCATTGTGCCCGTATTTGTGTCTGCTTTTCTCTCCCCATTTTCCCTTCTGTACCTCTCGCTGCCCCATTTGCATTGTGCCCGTATTTGTGTCTGCTTTTCTCTCCCCATTTTCCCTTCTGTGCCCCTCGCTGCCCCATTTGCATTGTGCCCGTATTTGTGTCTGCTTTTCTCTCCCCATTTTCCCTTCTGTACCCCTCGCTGCCCCATTTGCATTGTGCCCGTATTTGTGTCTGCTTTTCTCTCCCCATTTTCCCTTCTGTGCCCCTCGCTGCCCCATTTGCATTGTGCCCGTATTTGTGTCTGCTTTTCTCTCCCCATTTTCCCTTCTGTACCCCTCGCTGCCCCATTTGCATTGTGCCCGTATTTGTGTCTGCTTTTCTCTCCCCATTTTCCCTTCTGTACCCCTCGCTGCCCCATTTGCATTGTGCCCGTATTTGTGTCCGTTTTCTCTCCCCATTTTTCCTTTTGTGCCCCCGCTGCCTCTCGCCATTCCCGCCGCTGCGTCCCTGCGGCCCCGCCCCCTGTCTGCCCATTCGCTGACCCTGCCTCCCGCCTCCCAGCTGCTCCTCCCTCCCACCTCCCCATAAATGGCGGCCGCGCGCTGGCGCGCCGAAGGCGCGCCTAAGGCAAGCCCGTCTGCGCCCGTCCGTGCCTGGACCGCGCCCAGCGCCAAACCTCTGGCCCCCGCAGCAGCCAACCCACCCACCGGACTTACGACACCGCCACCCTCAACGCACTCAACACCGGCCGTATCCCCGGCTGCCACCGTGCCACCCCAGGTCGCACCCACGGACCCTTCGGCTGCCAATCCTGCAAGTTCTCCTGCCTCCGGACCTGCACCGCACCCGCCAAGCCGAGCACCAGCAGCAACCACCTGAAGTGCATCCTGCTCAACACCCGCTCCGTCCACAGACACGCCGTGGAACTTTGGAACCTGCTCGACTCCACATCACCAGACGTCGCTTTCCTCACGGAAACATGGATGAACGCCTCGTCAGCGCCCGACATCGCCATCGCCATCCCGGACGGATACAAGATCACCCGAAGGGACCGCGCCAACCAGACCGGAGGAGGCATCGCCATCGTCCACAACAACACCATCCGCATCACGACCAACTCCGACGACACCTTCACAGCCGGCGAACACCTGCACTTCCAGATACACACCGACCCCAAGACCACCCTCAGAGGCACCCTCATCTACAGACCCCCAGGACCACGCACACAATTCAGCGAAGACATCGCCGACCTCATCAGCCCGCACGCCCTCCCCTCGGCTGACTACATCCTCCTGGGGGACCTCAACTTCCACCTAGAGAACAACAACGATCGCAACACCACCACCCTGCTGGAAACCTCGCCAACCTCGGACTCAAGCAACTGGTGACCACCCCCACACACCACGCCGGCCACACGCTTGACCCCGTCTTCTCCTCCAGCAAGGACATCTCCTTCAGCCACACCACCGGACTCCACTGGACAGACCACAGCTGCGTCCACTTCAGCTTCAGCAGGATCACCACGCACCACCACCCGCAACAGTTTCCGCGCAGAAGCTGGAACAAGATCACCACCGACCAACTCACCACATCCCTGAGCCAGAACCCTCCCGCCAGCTCAACGAACCCCAACCAAGCCGCCAGCAACCTCACAAGATGGATCACCAACTGCGCAGACGACCTCGCCCAATTGAAGACCCCCAGTCAGACCCGGCAACAAGAAAGCATCCTGGTTCACCGACGAACTCAAGAAATCCAAGAAGAACTGCCGGGCCCTCGAGAAAGCATGGCGCAGAGACCCGACTGCAGACAACATGACCACCCTCAAGCACGCCACCCGAAAACACCACCAGCTGATCCACACCACCAAGAAAACCGCATTCAAGGAACGACTGGACAACAACGCCCACAACAGCAAGGAACTCTTCATCATCGTCAAAGAACTCTCGAACCCCAGCGCCGGAAACAACGACATCACTCCCTCGCAAGACCTCTGCAACTTGCTCGCCTCGTTCTTCCACAGCAAGATCGCAGACATACACAACAGTTTCAGCACACAGCCGACGTACCCTACGACCGTTCCAACGTCCCCCACCTCCACCCTCCGAGCCTGGACCCCGATCAACACCGAAGACACTATCCGCACGATGAACTCCATCCACTCCGGATCACCAACCGACCCCTGCCCTCACCACGTCTTCAACAAGGCCGACGCCGTCATCGCATCCCACCTCCGGGACATCATCAACACCTTCCTCGACACCGCCACCTTCCCAGAGAGCTGGAAGCACGCCGAACTCAGCGCCCTACTGAAGAAACCGTCAGCGGATCCCACCGACCTCAAAAACTACCGCCCCATCTCGCTCCTTCCTTTTCCTGCCAAAGTCATCGAGAAGACCGTCAACAGACAACTGGCCGCCTTCCTCGAGACGAATGGATCCCTCGACCACTCGCAGTCCGGCTTCCGGGCCAACCACAGCACTGAGACCGCCCTCATCGCAGCCACCGACGACATCCGAGCCCTGCTCGACAACGGGGAAACAGCGGCCCTCATCCTCCTGGACCTCTCCGCAGCGTTCGACACAGTCTGCCACCGCACCCTAGTGCAACGCCTGAACAACGTCGGAATCCAAGAGAAGGCACTGGAGTGGATCATCTCCTTCCTCGCCGGAAGAACCCAGAGAGTCCGCCTCCCCCGTTCAGTTCCGAGGCCACCGAAGTCATCTGCGGCGTACCACAAGGATCATCACTCAGCCCCACCCTCTTCAACGTCTACATGAGCCCCCTCGCAGCCATCGCACGCCAACACAACCTCAACATCATCTCCTACGCCGACGACACCCAGCTGATCCTCTCCCTCACCAACGACCCCACAACCGCCAGAACCAACCTACATGAAGGGATGAAGGACGTAGCCGAGTGGATGAGGAACAGCCGCCTGAAACTGAACTCAGATAAGACGGAAGTCCTCATCCTAGGATCATCACCCTCCGCCTGGGACGACTCCTGGTGGCCCCCTGCCCTGGGCAACGCACCCAAACCAACGGACCACGCACGCAACCTGGGCTTCATCCTGGACTCCTCCCTCTCAATGACCCGACAAGTCAACGCCGTCTCCTCGTCTTGCTTCAACATCCTACGCATGCTGCGCAAGATCTTCCGGTGGATCCCCACCGAAACCAGGAAGACGGTCACCAGCCGACTGGACTACGGCAACTCCCTCTACGCCGGAACCACAGCCAAACTTCAAAAAAGACTCCAACGCATCCAGAACGCCTCAGCTCGACTCATCCTGGACATCCCCCGACACAGCCACATCGCCGGACACCTGAGAGACCTGCACTGGCTCCCCGTCACCAAGAGAATCACGTTCCGACTCCTCACCCACGCACACAAAGCTCTCCACAACCAAGGCCCCAGATACCTCAACGACCGTCTGACCTTCTACACTCCCACCCGCCAGCTACGATCGACCAACCACGCCCTCGCCACCGTCCCCCGCATCCGAAGAGCCACAACGGGAGGAAGATCCTTCTCCTACCTGGCTGCCAAGACGTGGAACTCCCTACCCATCCACCTCCGCCTTACCCAAGACCACCTCTCCTTCAGGAAGCAACTCAAGACCTGGCTGTTCGAACAGTAGCGGACCCCCCCCCCCAAGCGCCTTGAGACCCTCCGGGTGAGTAGCGCGCTATACAAATGCTTGATTGATTGATTGTGCCCAGTCTTGCCTCCCGAACACGAGTGCAGGGGTGAAGGAGCGCAGCATTGATCGGTGGTGGCAGGAGCAGGCGACGCCGCCGCTGGAGAAGATCGGAGGTGGCGGCCGGGAGCGCTCTCAGCATTGAGCGGAAGAAGCGGAGTTCTGTGCTGCTTGGTTGCGGTGGACACCGGCGGGGCTGCGCTGCTCATTGGGCGTGGTCTGAGCCCGGTTTGGTTGATGTTGCGGCCCGCTCCGGGCCTGGATGGATTGGGGGCTGCCCTTGCGGGGCCTGTTGCTCTACGTGGCCCACGGGGGAGTGCTGGATTTCGGCTGGGAGCGGCCCTGGACCTGGGGGGCTGCTGCTCTGATCCCTGGCCGCTGCATATGCACGATTGAGTAGAGGAGCTTGCCTTTCGCTCCCGAGGTGGACCGAGAGGGGCCCAGATGCCGCAACGCCACTTGAGGTGGGCTGAGGCGAGTGCCGCTGCCGCAGGGGGGATCGGCTGGGGCCCCGCTGGCTGCAAAGGTGAGGGGTGAACCGACCCTAGACGAGGCCCTGTGTGGAGGACTCCGGGGACTGCTGAGGGCACTGGTGGAGCTACGCTGGCCGAAAGCTGGGAGCCGCCGCTTGCCTCAGTCGCCGCTATGCTTTGATTGCGTTGGGAGAATGCTGCGGGATGGTCTGGCGAGTCAAAGAGGAGCACTCAGGTGGAGATTGTGAGGCATGGCGCAGCGTCGTCACAGGAGCTCTGTAGGGGGTGCCTAAATGATAGCAGGTGGAACCGGACACTGACAAGAGCGGAATTAAGGAAGAACTGGAAGTGACAAGCGAGGCCTATCTCTCGCTGGGCCGGTGATGCAGAGGTACGACCTATATGCGAGACAGGTGCATAAACCTGTGGGCTTTGGCGCGTTGTGGATGGAATGTAAACGTGACATGAGCGTGAACATATAGTCGTCTGTGAAGAGGACACACCGGGGAGCAGGGGTTTGCAAGTCCTTATCCGGAGAAGTGATGGGAAGGGCCAGTTGCTGACCATCTGTCACCTAATTTGAGAGTGTAGGAGAGGAGGAACAAACCCAAAAAAAAAAAAAAAAAGAACGCAGAGTCACAACTGCAGGGTATCAACGTACGGTCAACAGGATGGATCACGGTGGCAGCTTGATCTGATTGTGGTCGAGGGGAGCACCTCTCACAGTCTCGTCACTGGGTGACTTGTGGGAACCCAACTTTTACCTGGCCCTGTCCCATTGGAGGTTGGGGATAGCTGGGATATACTGGGGATCCTTGCTGGACAGATGGGCCGTATCAGGGGAACTGGCTCGAGGGCCTCCTCGCAACACACTGGTTCGGCTGAAATGGACCTGGCACACTCCCTTACGCAACAAGACCCCCCAAAAGATCGGCTGGATGCCATCTTGACTGCTATAGAGCGCTGTAGAGAGTCAGTGGAATCTAAAATCGGTAAAGTTGCAATAGACCTCACGCTGCTCCATGCAGATCATCGGAAGCTGTCGGACAGCGTTGCTGATGGTGAGCAGGACGTCACGGAACTGAAACCCGGTGCGGAGTTCTTGGAGAAACAACAAAATGCGCACGAGGCCAGGATACGCCAGCTGGAGGAACGGGTGGAGGACGCGGAGGGTCGTTCCAGATGGAACAACGTCCGTTTGAGTGGGCTGCCGGAAGGAGCGGAGGGCCAGGATGCAGTGACCTTTCTTGAACGCTGGCTTAAGGAGATACTGCCCCCCTCTGCGTTCTCCTCCTCCTTCACTATAGAGAGAGCGCATCGTATCCCAGGTCGCAAACCGGCGCGGGGTAGTGGGGCGCGCCCCCTTATATTTAAGCTACTACACTTCAAGGACCGTGATATGATCCTGCGGGAGACCAGGAAACTACCGGAGATTAACTTTGAGAATGTGAAGGTCCTTTTCTTCCCGGACTACACACTAAAGGTACAATGCCAACGAGGATCCTTTTATCATGTCAAGCAGCAGCTCAGACAGCTAGACATTACATATTCACTGTTCTATCCTGCAAGGCTCCGAGTGGTTTCGAGGAGAAGTCGAGGTTTTTTGATACGCCCCAGGATGCATGGGACTGGCTAGAGGTAACGGGGCGGTTCACGGGGCCTAGGCCTTCTGGGGTCCCAGGTGGCAAAAAGAAAGAGACAGATGGCATGAAAGATCGTCGTCGAGGGTCCAGGCAGCGACGCCGAATTCTGTCAGTGGTACCCGATCTTGGTTTGATCAGGCAAGAGCAGCAAGCGGCGGTCCGAGTGGCAGAGAGAATGGCGGAGACCACTGAGACTCACAGTAAGGAGGAGTCTCCGGTCCACACTTCGGAAGATGAGAACACGTCAGCGGCTGGTCTATAAGATGTCCTGTCTTTGCGGATGCTGGATGTGACGCCGCAGACTTCGGATGGTATTGTATAACAGCTGAGGTCTCAACACTGACTTTGAAGGCTGGATGTAGAACTGTTTCCTTGTGACATTGGAGCTTTCCAGCAATACATTGCCCAATGTAAGGTGGGGATGGTATAATTGTATGGGCACGTGGAGTGGCGGGCACTGCTGGTGAGCCGCTCTTGTGGAAATGTATGGCCTGATGCTAGGATTGGTGTTAATTGGGGATCTTAGGGTGGCAGGTTTAGTGTGGCCTTACTTCCCCTCATACCTTTCTTTCTGAGGGTAACCAGTTAACTTGTTCTGGCGAACTGTTTACTCGTCAGGGTTTGGGCAGTACCTCTATTCTCATGGGGCCCGCTCTAATACTGTTTTTTGATTGTTGGATTGGTTCTTTTATGTTTTTTGTTGTTGCAATATTTACGTTTTTTACCGGGGGATGGGCGGAGTTGACATGCTTCGCCAACTTGCATATGCAGTTACACAAATGGGCCAGGTTACACTAGTAGTTCGCTTACGGCACTGTAATGACTGATCATACCATACTTACTTGGAATGTGAGGGGTCTCCGTACACCATCCCGCAGGTATTCGGTTTATTCTTACATCAAGCGGCATAATGTGCGCATTGCCCTATTGCAGGAAACACATCTAAACAAAGTCGAAGTGTCCCGGCTACAAAGAAAATGGAGGGGAAGGGTATATGCCACTGACTATTCTCTGTTTGCGAGAGGGGTCCTCATCTGGGTCCGCCCTGGCACGACATTTGCGGCAGAGGAGGTCCTTGTTGATAAGGACGGCAGATATGTTTTTTTGAAGGGTTGTCTGGATGGGCGATATGTACTACTGGGTAATGTGTACGCCCCTAATGTGGACCAGGGAATTTTTCTTGGCTCTCTCTCTCTGATACTAGCAAAGTTGTGTGATAACCCGTGGCTGATTGGTGGGGACTTTAACAGTGCCTTGGACATAAGTCCGGACAGATCCTTTCCCCCCCTTATGGGTACGTCTGCTTCAGCTAACTCTACGGTGCTGGGTACCTGGGTGAGGGGGTGGGACTTGGTTGACGTTTGGAGACACCGGAATCCTGTAGGAAGAATATATTCATTTTATTCAGCACCCCTTAACCTACATGTACGCCTGGACAGGTTCCTGTGTTTACCCCCTCTACTCCCCTACAAGAAGGGTTCGGACTATTGGGGCCGTACGCACTCTGACCACAACCCGCATTACATCACGCTGGCGTGGGAGGGTGGAACGCCTGCTATCCCCACATGGAGATTGCAACCGGCAATGTTGGAAGACCCCTTCTTTCAGGAATCCATAGGGGAGGCCATTGACGACTATTTTACTCTGAATACGGGGTCTGCCTTGTCCACTATGGTTGAGTGGGATGCCATGAAATCCGTAATACGGGGAAAGTGTCTGGGATTGGGAGATGGCCTTAAGAAACAGATAGACCTTGAATTAAAGGAATTGGAAAAGCAGCTATTGGTATTAGAATCCCAGGTTGTGGTGGACATATTGGACTCGGCTCGGCTTTTAGAGGCACGTAAGAAACACACGGAGCTCCTTGAGTGCCAACGGTGCCTGAATTTCACGGCGCACTCACGTCAGTACACGCTAAAGCCGACAGATCTGGGCCTTTACTGGCTTGGCTGATTAAACAAGACAAAGCTATGAGGCTCATCACTGCACTCTGGTCGCCGGACGGCAGCCTTAAATACGCACAACACGAAATTCATGGTATATTGACCGCTCATTCCACAAAATTATACACGTCAGCCTCAGAGGCCTCTGAGACAGAAATATGCTCTTTCCTGGATAACCTTCCATTCCCCACCCTCACTGCTGAGCAGCGCAGGGAGCTGGAGGCACCAATCACGTTGGAGGAGGTAAAGGGTACTATGCGAACCCTGCCGACTGGAAAGGTCCCCGGACCGGACGGCTTCCCTCGCGAATTTTATAAAGCCTTTGCTGACTTGTTGGGTCCCCACCTCCTGAAGGTATTTACTGAAGCCTTAGAGGGCGATCCTCTCCCGACCTCCCTGACGGAAGCGACGCTGATTACACTCCCAAAACCAGATAGAGAGCCCACACAAACAAGCGCTTACCGGCCACTGGCACTGCTGAATGGTGACTATAAGATTCTGGCGGACGTTCTAGCAGGTCGTCTGGCACTCCTTACTCCACACCTGGTCCATCCGGACCAGAATGGTTTCGTCCCGGCCCGCAACACTACCTTAAACATCCCTAGGCTCTTTCGGGTGATCGTAGTGCAGCTGCGACATGGCCAACAGCGGGCTGTATGGTCCTCGACCTGGAAAAGGCCTTCGAAACGGTGGAGTGGCCTTACATGTTCGCAGTATTGCAACGCTTTGGGACATATTTTCTCAGTCTCATCAAACTACTGTATGATGCTCCTTCGGTGCGGGTTCGACTTGGAACCTTGTTCTCGGGGCCCATCCTGATAGGGAGAGGGACTAGACAGGGGTGTCCCCTTTCCCCATTGATCTTTTCCCTGGTCATGGAGCCTCTGGCTATGGCACTACGGGGATTGGCAGAACATCAGGGTATACCTCTGGGAGGGGAAACACATGCCGTATCACTTTATGCGGATGATATTCTGCTTTATATCAGGGATCTGCAGGCGGTTCCTCCGGTCATACCAGACATACTTAGGCAGTTTGCTTCAGTGTCGGGCTTGGGTGTGAATTGGGGAAAATCATGTCTGTTTCCCTTCACTCCTCACGCAGAAGCTCCCCACGTAATGGTGGACGGAGCGTTGGTGGTTTGGCAGCCGGCTGTGTTTAGGAATCCGGATTTATCATACTGACCGGGATCTTCTAGATGGGAACCTATCCAGAGCAATTGCGGCCCTGCAATCGCAGTTAGTTTTTTGGAAGTCACTTAACCTCTCTGTGGCAGGCAGGGTTGCGCTGATCAAAATGGTGATGTTGCCTAGATTGTTGTATTATTTTGCTAATCTTCCGTTGTATCTACCAGCCTCGTTCTTTCGTCCATTAGAGGGCATGATGAGGGATCTCATATGGAGCAATATGCATTGTAGGGTGGCGTTAGTCAAGTTGTATTTGCCAAGCGCGAGAGGAGGTTTAGCCCTACCCAACCTTGAAAATTACTACCTAGCGTCCCAGATACAATGGATCACGACATGGGTAGCAGAATTACATCTCACGGATACGGCAGAATGCACTCCTCCATATACGTTGGAGAGGATTCTCTTTCTGTTCCATCCTTGCACCAGGCCACACACTTCTCTTCCCTTACTGGTGGAAGTGGCTCAAAAATGCTTCCATAGAGCCCTACGTCTTACAAAACATGTCACACCCTATGCGCTAATGCTCCCGCTATTGGGAATGCCAAGGGAGGGGGGTAGGGTTCGCATGGCTGATCTCGTGGACTGGCAGGATGCAGGCATTTGCACATCAGGAGATCACTATGAGGAGGGTGTACTACGACCCTTTCTCTCCCTGATTGACGAAGAGGGTATCCAACCTGGGCAGTTCCTGAATCACGCCGCATGGATGGCGTCAATGGGGCGACACTGGGGCAACATGTCACAAGAGTTCCACTTGCGTACCACATGTAAACAGCTAGAACGGGCCTGGAGAAAGGATTATGACCTTGCAGATAAAAAGCTGTATCATGATGCTATCAAACGATATCATAAGGCTATACATCTGGCACGAGCGGCCTATCTTACTAACGAAATTAAGTCCAGCAATAACCCTGTGAAGAGCATTTTCAAAATTCTCAATGATTTCAAAAGTAGGAAGGATCCCCCTACCTCGACGATTGCGTCTGGGCAGCAATGCGAGGTTCTGGCCACCTTCTTTGTTCAGAAGGTAGAAGCCATCTACAAATCCTTCCCCACTTGCCCCCTGGATCTTGCGGCCCCATTAGCGTCTCGGCCTATCGCTACTCTGGCAGTAATACCCCTTATATCTCAGGATGAGCTTCTCATATTGAGTACGAAGGTCAAATCCGGTTCCCCTCTGGATCCCATGAGGCCTGCCCAATTTAGAGATTGCCTACCTATACTTCTCACGCCCTTATGTCAGACGATTAACTCTTCTTTCATCACGGCGGTGGTCCCCTCGGCATGAAAGCAGGCAAGGGTGATCCCCCTGCTGAAAAAACCCTCATTGGACCCCACCAAGCCGGAAAATTTCCGACCTATTTCACTCCTGCCTTGGGTTGCTAAAATCGCGGAGGCCCACACCAATAAAGTTCTTTCGGACTTTCTGAACAGCAGTGGTATCTTAGACCGCTCCCAGAAGGGTTTCCGCCCCGGTCATAGCACCGAGACGGCGCTATTAGCAGTGAGTGAACACCTGCGGACCATTCTGGATGAGGGTCGAACGGCGGCTCTGATACTGCTCGATCTCAGCGCCGCGTTTGACACGGTCTCCCATCAGATCCTCCTGCGCCGTTTAGAGGAAGCAGGGGTAGTCGGCTTGGCACTGGAGTGGTTCCGGTCCTTTTTGTCCGACAAATCTTTTCAGGTCTCCGCCCCTCCCTTCCTCTCTCACGCCCATTCCATCAAACAGGGGGTCCCCCAGGGCTCTGCGCTAAGCCCTATTCTTTTTAATCTCTATGTCCAACCCTTGGCAGGAGTGGCGCGGGACCATGGCTTGACCATGGTCTCCTATGCTGATGACACTCAGCTGGTGGTAGCCCTCTCCGATGAGCAGTCTCAGGACGCCATCCAGTTCCGGAATGGACTAGAGGCGGTTGCACGCTGGATGACCACGAACTGCCTTCAGCTTAATGCCAATAAGTCTGAAGTGCTGTTGGTGGGGAACGACAAGGGGCTTTGGAGTACACAGTGGTGGCCGGCATCTTTAGGTTGCGCCCCAACCCCTAAGTTGGTGGTAAAGAATCTAGGGATCTGGTTTGACTCCACTCTTGGATTTCAGGATCACACTAAGAAGATCGCCGGCACCTGCTTCGGTCTTCTACGTGGTCTGAGGCCTATATTGGGGTTCTTCGACCCAGCCACACGTCAGCTGATAGTTCAGGCGACTATTTTATCAAGACTTGATTATGCCAACTCTTTATTGCTAGGTGTCAATAAGGCGGAAGTGAATCGCCTTCAACGAGTCCAGAACGCAGCCGCTCGAGTTTTGCTCAGGCTCCCTAGAACATGTTCTACGTCGGGCGCTTTGCGCTGCCTCCACTGTCTTCCCATCTCCAAGAGGATTGAATTTAAGACATTGTGTTTGGCCTTCAAAATTCTAAAACTTTCTTCTCCTGAGATTCTATCCAATTTGCTGGTTCCCTATGTCCCTGCTCGCCAGCTACGTTCCGCTGAGCAATTTTTGGCCACTGTCCCCCGAGTGAAACGCATTCGGGCGGGGGGCAGATCCTTCCGTTGTCTGGCTGCTAAGCTATGGAATTCCCTCCCTGTGCAGATTCGCCGCATAGACTGCCTGTTATCCTTCCGTAAGGCCATCAAAACTTACTTGTTTCCTACAGTCTAGCCCTCGTCCTCTTTGACACTGCATTAGCGCCGGGACGCCCCTTCGCTGGGGCAGCCGTGCGCTATACAAGTTTACTTAACATAACATAACAGTTCTAGACGCATCTCTTGATACAGTACATACACGTGATGGGCACGGGGCGTCACCTTACAAAATGGTTTGTGGAATCCATTCGCGAGCATACCATGACTGATCTAACACCACTGCGTAATAAATGGGAGGCGGATCTGTCCCGGTCTTATACGTCTAAAGAATGGGACACGCTGTTGGAGAGCCCCAAACATATCCCTAGAAATGCAAGGTTCAAGTTAATTCAATTTTACATAATCCACAGAGCGTATTTAACCCCAGACAAAATTAATAGGTAGTTTAATAGAAAACACGCTTGTTGCCCGCGATGCAAATTAGTGGATGCGGACCTTCTACATATGCTTTGGTCGTGTCCCCGGCTGCGTGATTACTGGCAGGGTGTTACTAGGCTGTTACAATCTTGTACTGATAGGGCGCTACAGCACACATGGGAGGCTTGTATCGTGGGAATATTTCCCAGAGATAAAAAACATAGAGCATCTTCGCGTTTCCTGGATCTGGGGCTGGCGGTGGCTAAGCGGCTTGTCACGAGGCAATGGAAAGCTGAGGACCCCCCACCACTTAAGCCTGGATACAATCCATACTAAATTGGGCCAAAGCCGAGGCTGTCTCTCCATCGAGGGAGGACACACTTGGGCTGCGTAAATATCCTATCTTGACTGCCTGGAGCATGATTCTGACGTCGCTCCAAGTAGCTACAGCTCCGGTAGACCCCATAGACATTTCCAACATCTCTTAAACATGGGATATGCATACACTGTAGTGTATTCGGTCAATGAAGTGCTAAGAGGTATATGTTATGATTGTAGAATACTGGCCCACTGCGCTGCGGTTCGTGACTCAAGCAGGCATGCCTGGGTTTGCCACACTGGTATTTTTAAGGTGGACGTGGAAGTTCTACTGTTTTATTGTGCCGGTCTCGCCCTCCCTTCCTTTCTTTTTCCTCCCTTTATTTATTTATTTATTTTTATTTTATTTTTCCTCTCCCCCTTCCTAATTTCCTTTTTTTCTGGACTGTTGTTCGATATTACATTGTTATCTATACAGTTGTTTGATCAACAATCCTGAGGAAACGGCTGGGCCGGCTGTAGTCACTGGAAGAAATGCAAATGGAGCGTAATTGTTTACAATATAAGTCCGATAATTTTGTCAACTCATTTGAATATTGAATTATATTGATCGATGTGACGAGGCTTTATTGTATTGGATTTTCTTCATTATATGACCTACACATGAACAAATTGATTGATTTTTGCTATTACTCTGTTAAGATGGCTGCAAGTGACCTGATTGTTGTAAAATGTACACTGGTTCCGAACAATTTATATGTTAAGATCTTATGTACCTCTAAATATGAAAATTCAATAAAACAGATCAAACAAAAAGAGTGATGTAATATGTGAGGTCATAAGCAGTGCTAGACAGGGCGCAGGTTACAGTTAGCTCAGTAAACTATAACTGGTGAATTTCTGTGATTTTCTGGTTTTGAAACATTCGTTTTGTGTTATTTCAACATTTCAACACCTTATAACATCACTTTAAAGTTTTTTTTCCCAGTGAATATGATATATATATATATATATATGTACATATATATATATATACACACACAATGACCATGAAATGTGCTCCATACAGCCTCTAGGTGAGTGTTACTTTCCTTTGTAACCTGTAAATAATCTGCCAGCATCCTTTTGGTGCAGGTACTTTCTTAGGGGGTATTTTTAGAACACAGGAAATTACCTTCTTAAGAAAAATTACTATGTTGAAAATATTAGATGCACACAAGTTGTCACTTATATTTCTTGTTTGCCATTGTCAAATACTCATGCTTATCGGCTAAGAGTAGTCATGAAGGTGCCGTTGTAATTGTGAAAGGAAGGTGTTATACTTAGAACGCTGCTCGTGGCATCAGACGATATGGGATCTTAAGGGTGTCTTGGGAGTATTTTAAAGAAGCATAGGTATGTACTGCTAAGAATAGTGTGCTCTCGTTCAGTCAAACAGTATTACTACCTTAACAGTGCTGTAAAATCTACTCGTGGCTGTAACGGAGCCTGTTTCTGTTTTCCATAAAGTGATATAGAAAGCGTTCAAATGTTGCAATGCAGTCTCAAAAGTACAAACTGCACCGTGTGCTCTTACGTCATGAATCTAAGCTATAAATCACTCAGTGTAGAAATTAATTCTCTCTGTTGGGGTGGCTTTGCCAGAGTCAACATGAGCACTGTTGCATACGGTTTAATTTAGAAAATTCCAGAACAACACTACCTGAAGCTGTTCAACGGTATCTGCCTGGTGTGTGTGAAGCCCAGTATCCGCACCAGGGAAGCAGCTTTCAGGATCTTCATGTTGGTGGCTCGAGAGGTCGCGGGCTGAGTTTGCCGAGGTAGGTAATGTGTGAATAATGTTTAGTATGTATGCTTCCGTGCGTGGGCGTGGACGTCTTGTTCCTAGAGCTGGTACTGGTGCCCTATAAACTGCTACAGACACACCTCCAGAGGGAAGCGCACTGCTTGTTCCAGCTTGCACACTTTCCTTCCTTTACCGACGCTGCAGCTGTAAACTAAAGCAACTTTGTGGTAATCTACGTACACCTTCACAGTTGTCTGTCAACATGAAGTCATGAGAAAAAAAAGAAAGACAAAGTAAAATTCAGTTTAATGTAAGACAGGCAGCCACTTTAAAACAAGCATGTCAACTCCCTCACAAAAATGAGTCAATTTAAAACATTATTTCTGTAAAGAAAATAACTAGATATGCGAAGCAAGCAAAAACGCCCTAAGACTTTTTAATTCACATAACATGGAATTGATGAAATGTCGCCATGCCTATCGAATGCACAAAATGTATGGGGAAGCAATGCAGACAGGGGTACAACTGACAGGTCGAAGTGTCAAGAAGACCAAAGTTATTGCTGACCTATCAATAGCGTTAACAAAAGTATCACAGAGTTCTTGCTGTTTTTCAAACACTGGAATCTTCAGGTTTTGCGCCCAAACGTTCATTAGGCTACCAGCAATGCCACTGCCACGCCCCATCCACTTGCAAGATTAAAGCGGCCATCTTGGATTGGGTACCTTTACGTTACACTAAATAAAAATTGTGGTGCTGTTTGTGGGTCTAGTGTAAAAGCTCCAGAAGGGATGATGCTCAATCTGTGAGAGTTGCATTGCTGTCTCACTACTACCTTTGCTGCACACAACAACGTTCAGCTCATTGGTGTGCTGTTGTGTGGTGTGCTATGGTGGTTGCTGGAAAAGGACTCCTTTATTTATTGATGCTCCACAATCTCAGTGCAGACTTGGACATAAAGATGCAAAATGCCGCCATTCATGACTGCTGACACTCCAAACTCAAAATGTCTGATCTGTGTACAGACTCAAAATGTGAATGGTACTGCCAAAAAAAGCAACGGATAGAGGGCATGATCGATTGATACATTCTGTGTATATTTTATGGGTAGATCCAAAATGTTAGTGGCACTCCAACTGAGCAATGGCTGAAGGGCGGCGACTCAGTGCCAACGGGTAAGCATTCATGAAAAGTAATTACAAAAAATAATAAATGTATGTGAAAAACGCAATTGCAGATGCTGGCCTTGAACCACAGCCCTTTCCCAGTTGTGGGCCTTGCCCATTTAAGCTGCATCACTGTATTATGATCAGCTATTGCATCTATATTTCTGACATTCTGCTTGGGTTTGTTTTAGATGTGCTGAAGGTTCTTGAGTTTTGTGCTGCGGCCCTGACAGCCATTCATATGGAGATTACTGTGCTACATATACACACTGTATGCAGGGAATTGAATGGGTTATGAACTGGTCCTAACACCAGCTGAAGAATATTCAGTGAGTTTCCATGAATGCTCCTGAAATACTAAACCAAGCCTACCTCACTCTCCCACGCCTAAACATCAGAATAGCAAGATCACTGTGAGGGAGATGGTGGTGTCATAACAACGGCCAAATCATACTAAGTGGCCAATGCAGTTCATATGATTTTCAGCTAATGACACTTTTTATATATTAAATATTCTGCATGAATATGACATTAATTCATAGACGTGCTAATGCAATATGAGAGAATTATGTTCATGTATGTTTAGAATGACTATAGCTAATGTAGGCCTGCATTTTACAATGGTTACCAGGGTTTGCTATCTTGCTTGGTTACACATAAACATTTTATTTCTAGGTGAAGCTGGAGTTCTAATTAGTGAATGTAATGTTTTTAGCTTTCTTTCTTGTGTGAAGAAATGTTTTCTTTTCTTTGTGATAATCATGGAATATTTTAATGAGCAGTGCCTTCACAAAGACACCTGCAGAGTACAGGCTGGTCATTGTGTATCGTCTTGTTGCAGATATTGTAAGTTTGAAGGATGCTGAAAGAACATGTAACATGTAAGGATTGTGTGATTTAAGTTAGTGCAAATTAGATTATAGGGCAGGGTTTTTCGGTGTAGCTTACAGTAGAGCAGAGTAGGAGATTTAGAGGAACCCTCTTAATGAGAGAATTGACTTTCCTTTGTCCTTCCTTTGAGGCAGCCCAGTCTTTGGATTACTGACAGCTTTCCAGCATTCCTGAAAGTAGTTGCAGAATAGAGTTATGCAGTTTCTACTGTGAGTTGTTGAGAGTCAGGGTGATTGTGATTATTGATGTTATGTTATGTGTATTTGTAAAGCACACTATCACCTGTGAGGGTATCCTGCCACTGAGCAGATGTGTGTGGCTAGCCCTGCCTATAGTAGGTTGGTTAATTTACAAGCCAGGTCTTCAGTTTCTTGCAGAATTCAAGAAGAGAGGAGGAGGCTCTGATGTGGAGTGGGAGGCCATTCCATGCTTTAAGACGGATGTAAGAGATGGCCCGTCCTCATGATCTGGTTTTGTGTATGCGTGAGATGTATGCGAGTAGGGGTCCTGTGGAGCAGAGCAGAGCTGTCTGGGTGGTTGGTGGAAGAAGATGGGATGGTTCACGTAGGATGGCTCTAAGTTGTGTAGTGCCTTGAATGTGTGTGTGAGGAGTTTCAAATGAGCACGTGTGTGTATCGGGAGCCAATGGAGGTCCATGAGGTGTGGTGTGATGTGAGTTCTGTATGGGAGGTGAGGGCGTGTCTGGCTGCAGAGTTCTGAATGGTTTGTAGTTTTGTAGTGAGTTGCTTGGTGATCCCAGCGTAGAGGGTATTCCTGTAGTGTAACTTGCTGGTGACTAGGCCATGAGTGACAGATTTTCTAGATTTGTTTGGGAGCCATTTGAAGATCGCCTCAGCATCTTCAGGGTGTGGAAGCTGGATGTAGTGATGGTGTTGACTTGTGGGGCCATGTCCAGTTTGCTGTCAATGATTATTCCAAGGATCCTGGTGTGGGTGCTAGGAGTGGGTCCGAGTTCCAATGATCACCAGTTGAAGTCCTGTGGTGAGGTGTTCTTGCCGAAAATCCCTCCTTCTATCTTGTCGGTGTTGAGCTTAAGACAGTTGGCTTTATGTGTGTTGGGAGTCTTATCTGAGATGGAGAGTATGAGTTGCTTGTCGTGGGCGTAGGAGAGGATGTTATTGTTTTGTGCGTGGATGACATTGGCCAGAGGGATCATGATTGTTTGTTTGAGGGATAGGTGATTTTTTAACATTTTGGGTTGTGGAGTCTAGTTAGGTCCAAGAATGCTTCATGTTATTGAGATTAAGGCGCTTATGGTTCCAAGTTGAGGTTTCGGTTATCAGATTTGTTAAAATCCAAGATCCTGGTACAGATATATTTAACTGGCATTTGACTTTTTTGTTAAGGCTGAGATGCTGGAGTGTGAGGTGCAAAGGCTGCACCTAGATACGTTCTTATTAAACTTCTGTTGTGAGATTGTACTAACTGAGATTAGTGTTTGGTTGATCCTTTGTGCACAGGAGTAGACAACGCTATTCAAAGTTGGATCCCGCGAGTTGGAACTCGCTTTGTTTGTTTGGTAGTACTAGCAGGGTACTATTCCCCTACTTCCCTTAGAGCGATGGCCGATTCTATTTTTCTTTATGTAAGCTGACAAGAGTTGTAGTATTTTTGCTATTTTGTTTATGCGAAGCAGATCAATGTGTAGTGAGCTTTGCTCTGTGCTGACCAGCAATTTCTAACAAATTCCTAGGTGGTATTCAGTGATGCAAACTTCCAATCCCAGAACGACTCCACGGAAGTAACCAATCGCAGCGCAATACTAACTGACGTAACAATTAAAAAAAATTAATTTAAAAAAACATGAGCTACATCATTAGGTGTCTTGCTGAGATTGGTTGATTAGCTTGTATGACGCACTGGGATTGGTTGTTACGTCAGTTAGTATTGCGCTGCGATTTGTTAATTCAGTGGAGTCGTGCTGGGATTAGACGTTTGCATCACTGAATACCACCTAGGAATGTGTTAGAAATTGCTGGTCATTTTTATTTGGGCTTTACAAATTCTGGGTTTATTTTGTGTGGTTTACAAAGATGAAATTCTTTAAGAAAATAAGAGCTATGTTGAATAACAATGATGCACATGTTTGTGAGGGTGAGGAGGCTACTCCAGAGGGCACACCTGCTTAACAAATGGCCACTAATGGAGGCTTCATACATGTGCTTGGGTCAAGCAATGGAATAAGTTCACAGCGAAAGATGGGTGCTTACAATGTCCTTTTTATGCCACGTTTAGTGTGAGAAAGAATTACTTTTCGATAAGAGTAATTGTGGAATTAACCCCTAACCAAGGCCTGTACAGTTTGCAGCGCTTGAATGCATGGGAACATGCCGCACACAAAAGGGAAAAGCAGAAATATAAAGTCCGTAATTGGATGGTGTCAAGAAGCAATGTAAGCCAAAAGGCGTGGCAAGAGATTGTGCTTGAGGATGTGGGTATTTATCCTATGATTGTAAAGGAAGAGATGAAGGTGAAGATGTCAAATGAGGAAAGTGGGAGTGACAAGTGAGAGCCTAAGAATGACAGATATACGGATGATGAGTTCTCGATTGATTTGTTGAATTCCAGGACACCTCCATACAATGTTGTCCCTCAACTTCCAGTACAACATCAACCACAGTTGAGAGCCGTGGGAGGGGTGACAGCCACCTGTAGGAAGTGCAAGTGTGCTAGATAAGCAGGATCCCATAGAGGGAGGTTTGCCCCCTGCCACTTCTAGTCTATCTCTGGGCGCCTCTATTACATCTGTTATCACTACAACTCTAATTGGTGGATCGCAATCTCTGGAAGCTCTGGATACCTCTGTCATCACTACAGCTTTGGCCTCAGAATTACAACCTCAATCTGAAGAACCTGTTGTACAGTTTCCACTTTCTCATTAGGAACTGTACGTTTGATTGGGCAACATAAATGTTGCTATGGTGCTAGACTGATTCCATACACCCCCTCAGGATATGTTGGCCGATAATCCTGCTATGCTCACAGTGCCCCCATGAGTACCCCTAAATCTAGTCAGGTAACAAATGGTTTGGGCAACCTTAGAACATGACAACTCTGACTCACCAAGAAATCGTGGTAACAGATCTAGTACCTTTTTTGCTCAGTCACTCATGCATACTCGGGTAGATACACAAGTAATACACAAAGGGGAGTTTCAATATTTATTGAACCATTGTGATTCTTTTATCAAATATATGCGCTGCAATGATTATTAGACAGAAGAAAATGGATGTAATTAGCAAGATGAGGACAGTGAAAAGAATAAATAATTCCATCATTATGCTGAAGCAGTATATATTTGCTGGCATATAAATACTGTGTATAGTGTATTCCTACTATGCTCTCTAACCTAGTTGTGTAGGTTGGATGTTCTGCCAAGAATCCCCTACTAGATGATCTAACTCCCCATTACCTGAAGGTAAGTGTGTGCCGGTCCCCGTCTTGGTCACAAGTTGAACATCCCTCCTTGCAGAGGGTAAACAGGAATCAACTGGGATGAGACTCCGACAACAGTGACCTCACAACGACAGCAGAGTGCTCCACTGATTTAAACATGGACGTGCATGTGTATTTATATTAATATATCCATGCTCCTGTATTGAGGCTTCAGCCAGGCTGACATTGCTTATTCTCTTGTGATAGCCATGTCGCCTCATGGACGAATAACAAACAACAACATTTACACAATGTGTATTGAGGTCTTGTACTAAATGTTCAAGGTGTCGTGATAGTGTACTTACAAAGTGGAATTTGTAAGCAATGTGGATTCAGAGAATCTAATCCTGCAATGTCACCCAAGCAAATGTGTGTCAAAAGTCATGGTGTCGAAAAGAAGGCAACATAAGAAATGTGTACATGTAAAATGGAAGTGTTTCTTCATGGGCCTAACCTAGCCATGTGACAAACCTTTCTCCTAAGAAATTAATGTACAATTAAAAGCAGAATTTGAAGAGCTTTTAAGAGGAACTCTTGAATTGGACTTCATAAACACATACAATAGGGGTGAACGTTTGTTTTTGAGTAGAGAGGCTGCAAGATTCACTTGCGAGGCGCATGACAGATTGGAAGAGTTGGCTGATGAGTTTAAGATTGATTTGACTGCAATTGGGGTGGACATTCAGTATGGTGTTGAGGGATGATGAATTTAAGGATATAAGAACATCAAGGTAATGGATGCATGTCAAGGAATAGTTGTAATCCATGAGAGAATTAGGGAAGGTACAAAATTATAAAGGCGATGTTCGAAGCATTACACTACAAGGAAGAAAAAGACGGAAGGCAGGGGAGGAAAGGAAGCGAGATCGAGTGTGACTGACTCAGAGGTTGGTGAGTTCCAGTTGAGAGAGGTGCATGGAGGTGCGTACAATCATGAGCCCTGGAGTCATGGTGATCTTTATTCATTCACAAATCAGTTTACGAACCTAAGGTAGAACCCCAACATATGGTACACTGAAGTGGGCAAGACTGTGAAAATCTCAAAAGTGCTTTGAGTGGATTTGAATACGTTTTTTAAAATTGTCCCCAAGGATTTGTGAGCAGAATGCAAAGTAGTTGTAGGCTGACCTGCTCAAAAGCCACAGAGAGATGCTCAAACGAACGCTTCTTCTCCTATTGTGATGGACAAGTACAACTCCCTTGAGACTCAGATCAAGAGAGTTGCAGGCAGGTGTTTCGGAATCCTTAAAATATTAAGGAAAACCCTAGACATTTTACCTATGGCGGCGAGGATAACCTGACCCATGCTCTCGTCACAGCAAGACTAGATTACGGAAATGTGATGTACCTAGGTGCAACCAAAAAGGGACTCCAGAAGTTGCAATCCGTCCAGAATGCAGCAGCCCACTTGGTTTTAAATCTGCCAAGACGGGCATCCTCGAAGAATGCACTGGATACATTACACTGGCTGCCCATCCAGAAACGAACTACATTCAAGGCACTTTGCCTCGGCCATCGTATCTTGCAGGGCAGATGCCCTATGTACCTGCGTAATCTTATGACCCCCTACAATACATAAACGCATCTGAGATCCACTGGGACCCATCTGGTGACAGTCCCGAGGATAAAGAAGGCACGAATGGGGGCCCGCTCTTTTGGCTACTTGGCAGCAAAAAGCTGGAACTCCCTACCCTTGTCCCTTCGGGAGGAACCATCAGAGAGTCTCTTCCGTAAGAAATTAAAAACA
Organism: Calotriton arnoldi; assembly: GCA_963921515.1. Taxonomy (NCBI): domain Eukaryota; kingdom Metazoa; phylum Chordata; class Amphibia; order Caudata; family Salamandridae; genus Calotriton; species Calotriton arnoldi. Next base: position 2,172,702 of record CAWUFW010000636.1, on the reverse strand, counting down.
TGGCTCTTTACACAATAGGGAGGGGTCGTTCCTGGTCTTTAGATGTATTGATTCCCGGAATTGCAGTGAGTACAAATAGCGCGGGGACACACCAGTGGGTGTAACCAGGCGCTCTACAAATACAGAAATAAAACCATGTGATTACTCATTTGCAAACGAAGGTCCCACAGAAAGAGGTGGGTTAGCCTAAAATACTCAGAATGACTCAAGGATCCAAAGAGTCAGTGCATGTTTGTTATGAGAGGTTGATGCAATTTTTCAGCCAACACAGTGGTGTCAAAAATCCAGAAAAGGAGAATCGTAGTAGGTTCTTGTCTCAGTTTGTTCTTGGTTACTGTCCAGAAATTAGTTCTCTTCTACAGTAGAATGTGATTTGCTGGCAATTAAAGTCCTTAGAAGAGATTCTCAGATATGTAAAATATAGAGGCTAAGCAAAAGAATCCATGCTATCACAGATTAGATTTGCAGAGAATGGCAGAGAAGGGCTGACAGAATTATCCTTATATAGCAAATTCATGGTTTAATTCCCCTCCCGGTGTTAGTTCAGGATTGCAGGGAGTTGGTTTTCAAGTTGGTCGTCAGATGGCACAAATGGGGAACTTTGGTCCGCAACACAGAGGCTGAGGGCTGGCTGTCAATTCAAATGCTAGGCTTGTCATCAACTCTATGTTAGATCGCCTGGATTCTCTGTTGAGTGATTCACAGTATATATACGTGGTATCTAGCGGATGATACTCATTTATTTCATTGGAATTAGTATCTGTCTAAGATGGCCGCCTCGGCCGCAATCACGGGTGATACGGGTCTTCTAACCCTTTTTTTCTGTCTATTACAAGTGAGGACTTATCCACACGTTGCGTACACAGGAAGTATCTTTTCCTGTTGAGACAGACGCTGAGTACGCGGGAATTATCGGTCTTGCTCTTGAGGTAAGACGCCGGCGGTTTTCAACCACGCGCTTTGATTACTTGGGTATGCGACCGGTAGCTGACGGTTTCATTATTTTGGTTGCAGCTTTCCTGATTATTACGAGGTTTCTTAGCGGGATACGCCCGCAAGTGAATATCTGCAGAACCATCAAAATCACAGGTAACTCGTGGTACTTTTTATAGCGGAGGGAGCCGGCACGCGGTATTGTTGTTTACTTGGGCTTTACGTACTCGTATTGACAGTATTGACATTCTGTTTCACAGACGTGGTTCAGGAGTTCAATTCGGGATATGTGACGAAGCGTATTTTTCTGGATGTAAGTTTTGCATATAGTCGGGCATAATATGGTTGGAGTCCCTAGCATGCATGCAGTTTGTCATTCACATGTCATTGGAGGTTGACTTGAGAACTCTGTTAGCGTTGGAGATTGAGACACCATATTTGTCACTGAAGCACATCACCATGTCTATATCACACAGTGTGGCAGTTGAGCACTTCTGTTACGATCCTAGTTCTACAATTGTTTGTGTAACGGTTCTCTCCCTGTGTGTCTAACATTGGCATTTTGTTTTATTCCTGTTTCCCTGACGAAGGGATAATGTTATCCCGAAATGCATTGGGAAAAGATCACAGAAATCTATGTTTGTTAACATTGCGCATTCTATATATTCATAATTAAATGTCCTGTTATGTATATTTCAAGCATGAAATGAGAAAAAACAATGAAGTAATTGCGGAGAATGTTCCGTAATAAATTGTTTAATGTTTTGAGACAGTACGTGTATAGCATATGTTAAAATTTATGCAAAGGTGATTTTGAAATACAGTGTATTTTGTGCAACAGGTTCAGTTTCACCCCAGCAGTGCGGGTAGGAGCAAGTGTACCCAAACACTCGCATCTCACACTTTAGATCAACTTGGGGCTGGCTACCTCATTTCCACCCAGCACGCCTAACTATTGATTTAGAGTACACAGGAGTAAGTGGATTACATATAAATTGGAGTGCGCGGTTTCACCCCTTATAATTCATCTTTAAAGAACTGCCAGGATGTCCCTGCAACTGACCAATGATAGGTGATTCTGCAAAGTGGTAAGTTTGCAGAAACCAAACAAGAAATGGAGGATAGTTTGGGCCCTGAGAAAGGTGAATCAAATTGTAGTCCGTTTGTAGCAAACCATGCCGTGATACTCTTTCAAATTCCATGTGACGCTGAGTGGTTCTCGGTCATTGATCGGTATCAAGCATTCTTTTCTATTCCCTTACATGAGGAAAGTCAATTTTTTTTCTGATTCCGATTTTTAAGGAAAATCTTTGTGTGGTGTCACTTTGCAGAGAGGGGACACAAAGTGTTCCCTATAAAACTTCAGTACTGTGAGGAGGGAAGTTCTCTGCCTAGGAGACTACATTAAGAAAGCAGCTAGGAAATTGTCCCAAGAAGATATCTCCACAATCTTGAGAATGAACCCTCCTACATAAAAAAGAGAAGTCAGGATGTTCCTAGGAATGATGGGCTACTGTCATCGGTCGATTCCTAACTTTTCCCGAGTGGCCAAGACTCTACAGAGACTTACACACAGTGATGTGACTGATCCACTACCCTGGGACAACAAATGCATGAGAGTCTTTAGGCTCACACAGAAACTCTGTTGCACACTAGCCCTAGGAATGCCTAATTATGACAAGGACTTTGGGCTAGAAATACAAACATTAGGCATACCAATGTCCTAAATGCGATTCTCTCCAAATCGCAATTAGGAAATCAGTATTCCTCATGTATGAAACTCTTTTGAGTTTCATTAGCAATTCCTAGTGGGTCGCAAATAGCCCTACCTCGTGTATATTGATGAGGTAGGTTGCAATTTGCGACCCATTAGGAATCGTAGCCATCACTGGGATGGTGGCCTGCTGAGGCCACAGACCACCATGTCTGTGATTGCTTTTTAAAAAAGCAATCTTTAAAAAAAAAAATAAAGCCCATTTTCTTTAAAGGAAAATGGGATGCATTTAAAAAGCCAAAAGGAAACTTTGTTCTGTGGGACTACTTCCTGTACTCCTTAAAAAATATTTTGTTAACATTCTTAAAGGAGAAGGGGTTCCCAAGTGACGCCCTTCCCCTTTGCAAATGGGTTACCACCAGTTTTAAACTGGTGGTAAAGTATTACTATTGTACGACCAGAATTTGGTCGCAAAACATGAATACATACCAATCTGATTCGGTATTTGGAAGGGACACCCCTTCCAAATACCGAATTGGTATTTGGTGACGAACGCAAATTGCGATTCGGTAACAAGTTATCGAATCGCAATTTGCCTTTTGTACATTGTAAAAAGCTTTTTTGAAGTCTCAAACGGCCCGATTCTGCAAATCAGGCCATTTGCAACCGCTCTGTCCCTAAGTCCTTTATTGCTAAGAGAGAAAAGGGTATGCCTTGTCCATACCGAAACAGACCCACAGGGAAGCAAATGGTCAGTGGCTTACTTCTCTGCCATACTTGACCCAGTGGCTGTGGTACTTCCAGGATGTCTCAAAGCTATAGCCATAGTGGGTGTTAGTATCCAACAATGGGTGGGCATAAATATGGGCTATTTGCTTATTGTAATGGTTCCACATTCAGTACAGATCTTATTGACCCGCACTTGAACTAATCACATGACAAAAATGGTTCTCTTAGGTGCAGAGTATAAAACCCTGCTACTCTTTTGCCCCTTCCAGAAACTGATTCTGATAATCATGAGGTTGACCATGATTGCATGATGCTGCAGAGTTGTGCACCAAGACATTAGAGATATTCCCTTGGAAAAGCCTGATTGTAAATGTTGGTGGATGGATCTTGTTTAAGAGACAGGCGAGGAATTTTGAGAACAGCATATGCCGTTTTCACCATAGATGGTGTTGTAGAAGCCTCCTATTTGCGCAAAGTAACTTGTGCACAGGTGGCTGAACTGATCGCATTGACCAGTGTATTCTACATTTTTAATAGCCTGAGTGTCTTCATTTACACTGATAGTCAATATGGTTTTGGTGTGGTTCACGGTTTTGGGCAGTTGTGATCATTGAGGGATTTCCTAACCTCTTCTGGTTCCTCAATCAGAAATGTGAAATATGTTATGTACTTAGTAGAAGCGTTGCAGATTCCTAGAGAAATAAATATCAGTTGTGAAATGTGCAGCATACAAGAGTGGATCTGATTTTGTCACTGCAGGAAACTTTTATGTGGACGAAATGTCTACATGTTGCGCTCTTGAGTCCTGTACATGTAATCAAGAGGAACCATGTGAAATTGACAATGACCTTCTTTCAAACATGCTACTGAGTGCTGTAAACAACTGGTAAGATTCGAGAGAACTACGGAATGAAGCTCCAGAGACAAAAGTGGGTGAGGTCTGGATGTGTAAAGAATAAGAGTGAGACTTGTGTTTCGAGGGATGGGAGACCTGTTTTACCTGATGCAATGCTTTTTCCAATTGCCATGGTCATGTTTAGACAGGAAGAGATGCCATGTTTCACATCTTTAGAAACCAGCGGTGTATATCTCATATATATTGGTGAGAATTTGTGTCAAAGGTGCATAACTTGCCAGCAGTTAAATGTGGGCAAAAGAACAGTTGTGACCATGAGTCTTATAGGGTGGCCCAATGGTCCCTTTAATCGCATGTACCTGGACGTCGTTAAGATGTCCTTATGCAATGAGCTTCTCTACATTCTGATGACTGATTGTCTCTTTGCCCATTGGGTTGGAGCGTACCCGACCAGGAGGTGTGATTGCCTCATTGTGGTCAAATTATTGTTACGGGAATTAATCCCTAGTTTTGGACTTTCGGTTTCTCTAGAGTCAGATCACGACACACATTTCAAGAATGAAATAATGAGATGGTGCATTCTGCTTCTCATCAGGTTGACTTGGCAACACCACCTACAAGATGATCTGTGCCATGACCTTAGTCCAGGTGTTTGTGTTCTGGTGAACAAACACGTCAGGAAATCGTGTTTGAGCTGCATTTGCCAAGACCTTTTCAGGGCATCCTTGTGACCAACAATGTTGTTCAGTATAGTGGATTTCCACACTGGGTACATGCCTCTCATACCAAGAAAGTGAGACAAGCTAGTGAAGAAGTGGTGACAACAACCACCGATTCGTAGAGTCAAACTCAACCCCAGAACGAATGTTTGAAGAGAGGACAAGAAAGTACACCAGGGTCTCATAGCCAAGTTGTGATGGAGAAGACAGTATGCAAGGGTCTCATAGCAGAAAGTATGCAAGGGTCTCAAAGCCAAGTTGTGATTAAGCCTGGGCATAGTTCGCAGAGTATTGCTACGCGGAACTTCGTGAAGTTACAAAAAACTCTGCGAAGTTCCGCAAGTGGCGGAGTGTAGTGCGAACTGCTGTTCACGCTGGTCTTTCTGCTGCTCGGGTAGAAATTCTACCCGAGTGGCAGCTTGCGCTCGCGAACTTACCGTTTGCGAGCGGGGAAAAACTCTGCTGCACTACGCGAAGCAGGGTTTTCTTGCACTCTGCGAGCTCCGCGGAGTGCAGAAAACTCCGCAAACTCAGCGAACCGAGCGGAGTTCAACGCCCAGGCCTAGTTATGATAAGAGCACAGCCTGTAGTGAATGAGCTGAGAGTAACCACAATCAGTCAAGCAGCTGAGAACGAGAGTGTGCACCATGAACTGGAAGAAAGTGTAAGCACTTCAGATCGTAGAGCGCACTAGGAAGAGAAGTGGCCCAAAAGTGTTGAGAGACTGAGAACCATTGTGTCAGAGGAACAAATCCCAAAAACGATGAAGGAAGAACTAGAACCAACCAAACAGAGTGCTAGTGAGAGTGAATAGCCAGAAGTCAGAAGAACAAAAAGACGAAGAGTGCCAAACTGAAGATATTCAGCTTGTGAGAGGACCTACTTTTCTAAGAGGAATCTTGAGTCAAGTGCTTATGAAACTGAGAGTCATTGAAGTGTTTTTGAAAACCCACATGAACAATTCTACCACAGCTAAAGAATGAGCAATATTTTTGATCATTGAATGATGAAACATGACATTTCAACCTCTGGACGTATGTCCAAAGGGACATACGTCCAGAGGTTGAAATGTCATGTTTTGTACCTTAGGTATCCAGCTACCACCCAAGGTTGTTAAGGAATAATTTACCCTACAAACAGTTGCTTCGGATCTGGAGGAGCTGTACCCAGAGAAACAACTATTTTAACGAAGCAGGAATTCTCACTACAAAACTGATTGAAAGAGGCTACCCTAGGATGATAATATGGCGAGCGCTCGAATGGGCTGAGTATTGCCTTAAAGAGACACTTCATACCCCTAAGGACAGGGACAATGATAATTGAGCGTGTAATCATAGGCTCGCCCTATAGCCCCACAAGCAATTCCATTAAAAACATCATTGTGAGACACTGGCACATTTTGGAAGACATATGTGGCAATAACCCATTATTCTCATACAAATGGAACAGAGCACAAAAGACCTCGTAGTGTGGGCATCCAGGGAACCCCAGAGGTTAGAAACTATAACAGAAATATAGGAATTGCCACCAATTGTAGGACATTTCAGGCATGGTAAATGTTCAGCTTGCAATTTACTAATTTGTGGGAAGCCATTCACAAAACGGAAGGGGTCCCCAAGAGATCCCTTTGCCTTCGTGAAGGGGGGTGCCAACATTTATTCAGAGGAGGCAGTGGTCCCACGGACCACTGCCCACTCTCATTTTCATTTTCATTTCTGGAATGCATCCCATTTTCCTTCAAGGAAAACGGGCTGAATTTAAAACAAAATGCATTTAAAAAGCAGTCACAGACATGGTGGTCTGATGACCCCAGCAGGCCACCATTCCTGTGAATGCCGGCCATTCCCAATGGATCACAAATTGTGACCGGCCTCATGGATATTAATGAGGCAGGTCCCTTGCGACCCATTTGGGAATTACAAACAGTGTCTGAGACACTGTTGTACATCAGGTTTTGCGACTTGCAAATTGCAAGACATTAAAGTTCCCAAGTTGTGAGTCGCAAACTCTGACTGTCATACATGTGGCCCATACAAAATACAATTACTGTCACATTGTAATTCTAACAGCAAGAATGGGCAGGGTATGCCCAGACGTGGGTCCCTTGCTCACTTTGCCACTGGATTCAAGATAGCCTGGCTGATGACGGCTGTAAGCCAGAAACCGGTCCCAGGATGCTTGTTTCCGGTTCAGGGAAGACATGGCTTGGCAGTTCGGGCTGGACTGTTCCCATGAGGCACAGGGTCAGACTGATTTGCATATGGCCATGTCTGAACTGGGGTGGCGGAGTGAGCTAAAGAATGATGATGGATTAAACCCAGATCAGTTGACTGGGGGTGAGTGCTTGCAATGTTCAACACTCCGTCCATCATCCCCTTTGGTTTTGCTATGTTCGCCCTAAGTTGGCAGGGTATGCCCAGACGTGGGTCCCTTGCTCACTTTGCCACTGGATTCAAGATAGCCTGGCTGATGACGGCTGTAAGCCAGAAACCGGTCCCAGGATGCTTGTTTCCGGTCCAGGGAAGACATGGCTTGGCAGTTCGGGCTGGACTGTTCCCATGAGGCACAGGGTCAGACTGATTTGCATATGGCCATGTCTGAACTGGGGTGGCGGAGTGAGCTAAAGAATGATGATGGATTAAACCCAGATCAGTTGACTGGGGGTGAGTGCTTGCAATGTTCAACACTCTGTCCATCATCCCCTTTGGTTTTGCTATGTTCGCCCTAAGTTGGCAGGGTATGCCCAGACGTGGGTCCCTTGCTCACTTTGCCACTGGATTCAAGATAGCCTGGCTGATGACGGCTGTAAGCCAGAAACCGGTCCCAGGATGCTTGTTTCCGGTCCAGGGAAGACATGGCTTGGCAGTTCGGGCTGGACTGTTCCCATGAGGCACAGGGTCAGACTGATTTGCATATGGCCATGTCTGAACTGGGGTGGCGGAGTGAGCTAAGAATGATGATGGATTAAACCCAGATCAGTTGACTGGGGGTGAGTGCTTGCAATGTTCAACACTCCGTCCATCATCCCCTTTGGTTTTGCTATGTTCGCCCTAAGTTGGCAGGGTATGCCCAGACGTGGGTCCCTTGCTCACTTTGCCACTGGATTCAAGATAGCCTGGCTGATGACGGCTGTAAGCCAGAAACCGGTCCCAGGATGCTTGTTTCCGGTCCAGGGAAGACATGGCTTGGCAGTTCGGGCTGGACTGTTCCCATGAGGCACAGGGTCAGACTGATTTGCATATGGCCATGTCTGAACTGGGGTGGCGGAGTGAGCTAAAGAATGATGATGGATTAAACCCAGATCAGTTGACTGGAGGTGAGTGCTTGCAATGTTCAACACTCCGTCCATCATCCCCTTTGGTTTTGCTATGTTCGCCCTAAGTTGGCAGGGTATGCCCAGACGTGGGTCCCTTGCTCACTTTGCCACTGGATTCAAGATAGCCTGGCTGATGACGGCTGTAAGCCAGAAACCGGTCCCAGGATGCTTGTTTCCGGTCCAGGGAAGACATGGCTTGGCAGTTCGGGCTGGACTGTTCCCATGAGGCACAGGGTCAGACTGATTTGCATATGGCCATGTCTGAACTGGGGTGGCGGAGTGAGCTAAAGAATGATGATGGATTAAACCCAGATCAGTTGACTGGGGGTGAGTGCTTGCAATGTTCAACACTCCGTCCATCATCCCCTTTGGTTTTGCTATGTTCTCCCTAAGTTGGCAGGGTATGCCCAGACGTGGGTCCCTTCCTCACTTTGCCACTGGATTCAAGATAGCCTGGCTGATGACGGCTGTAAGCCAGAAACCGGTCCCAGAATTCTTGTTTCCGGTCCAGGGAAGACATGGCTTGGCAGTTCGGGCTGGACTGTTCCCATGAGGCACAGGGTCAGACTGATTTGCATATGGCCATGTCTGAACTGGGGTGGTGGAGTGAGCTAAAGAATGATGATGGATTAAACCCAGATCAGTTGACTGGGGGTGAGTGCTTGCAATGTTCAACACTCCGTCCATCATCCCCTTTGGTTTTGCTATGTTCGCCCTAAGTTGGCAGGGTATGCCCAGATGTGGGTCCCTTGCTCACTTTGCCACTGGATTCAAGATAGCCTGGCTGATGACGGCTGTAAGCCAGAACCCGGTCCCAGGATGCTTGTTTCCGGTCCAGGGAAGACATGGCTTGGCAGTTCGGGCTGGACTGTTCCCATGAGGCACAGGGTCAGACTGATTTGCATATGGCCATGTCTGAACTGGGGTGGCGGAGTGAGCTAAAGAATGATGATGGATTAAACCCAGATCAGTTGACTGGGGGTGAGTGCTTGCAATGTTCAACACTCCGTCCATCATCCCCTTTGGTTTTGCTTTGAAGTGGTGAAACCATACTCCAGAGATAGAAATCTGAATAGGCTATTCACACTCATGGATGCAAGTAGATGGACTGTCTCAAAAACACTGAAGTTGGATTGGATGACACATGTGACGTTGCATACCACTCAGGGATGGACAGACATTTATGGACTTGTTAACACACCATCACTACCCTCGCCACGGACGTTGCATTCATCACCGAAACATGGCTGAACTCCTCCTCGAACCCCGCCATCACCACTGCCACTCTAGAAGGCTACAAGATGATACACTGTGACTGCGCCAACAAACCAGGCGGAGACATCGCCATCATCTTCAAGGAAACCATCAGATACACCATCACCAACGACGACCCCACACCTCTCATGGAACACCTCAACTTCTTACTAGAAACTGACGTGAAGACCATGATAAGAAGTACCCTCTCCTACAGACCCTCGGAATCCAGAGCAACATTCTGCGATGCCATGCCCAACCTCATCGCCCCCCTGGCAGTCGACTCTCACCACTACGTTCTACTCAGCGACCTCCACTTCCACATTGACAACACCAACTCCATCGCCCTCCTGGAGAACCTGAACAACATCAGCCTCAACCAGCTGGTCACCGAACCCTCACACAAAGCCGGACACACACTGGACCCACCCTGTTGTCACCTCCAGCGACAGAAATAATTTCAGCCACACCACAGAAGTCACCTGGACTGACCACACCATTGTACACTTAACCGTAATCGATGCCTACAACACCAGGCATCAAATCCCCTCCCACTGCAGCTGGAGCAAGGTCACCGAACCTCAGTGGTCACAGGCCCTCACCACCTCCCAACCCAAGGCCTCAACAGACCTCAACCAGGCTGTCCAGAACTTTGCAGCCTGGATCACCGGCAGCTCCGACAGAGTCGCCCCACTGAAACCTACAAAATCCAACAAGAGCCCCAAACATGCCAACTGGTACTCCCCAGAACTCAGGACCACTAAGCGCTACTGCCACCAACTGGAGAAATGATGGCACACCACCAAGAACCCCACCGACAGATCAGCTCACAAAACAGCCCTCAGCAACTATCACCAGCAAATCGAAGAAGCCAAGAAAACAGCCATCACCAGTCTAGGGGTGGGCGGAATTTGCGTAGTCGCGCTACGCAAAGCTCCGCGAAACGGTACAAAATCTCCGCGAGCACGCAAAAGTTCCGCGAACACGCGGAATTGCTTGTTCCGCCCGTTCGCGGTGCTTTTTTCCTGTTTGCGAACGCTGTTTGCGTGCTCGGGGAGAAATATCTTGCGAACACGCACTTTGAAAGCGCGAACAAGCAAAAAATTCCGCGAAGCTGCAGATCGCGGAATTTTTGGCAATTTCGCGTTTTTCGCAGAACGCGAAATTACCCAAATTCCGCGAGCGGAACGGAATTTACCGCCCAGGCCTAATCACCACCCACATTGACTCCACAGCCAACCACACAAAGGAACTCTTCTAAAGAATTCTCCAACCCGACAGCCATAGAGAACACCATCCACCCCTCCCAAAAACTCTGTGAAACCCTCTCAGACTTCTTCCACAGCAAGATCACCAACATCTACAACAATTTCAACATCCAACCTGCCACCCTCAACACCGACAAACGCAACCAACCAGCGAACACCAGCCAAACCATCACCACCTGGTCACCGCTCTGACCACCTCAGCCATCATGTCTTACATCCACTCCGGGGCACCCACAAACCCTTGCCCCCAACACCCCTACAACCTTGCAACAACCCAATCAGCACCCAAATCACCAGCATCCACAACAGCAACCTTTTCAGACAGATGTCAAACCTCTCCTAAAGAAAGCCTCTGCTGACCCCAACGATCAAAAAAATGATGGTCCCATCTCCCTGCTCCCCTACCCGGCCAAAGTTCTCGAGAAAACCATCAATCAGCAGCTCACCAAATTCCTGGATCCCTCTCAATCAGGATTCCGTGCCAACCACAGCACTGAGACCGCGGAGAAACTGTAGCCGTAATCGTCCTTGACCTCTCCAAGGCGTTCAACACAGTCTCCCACAACGCCCTCATCAACAGGCTCTACAACATAGTCATACAGCAAGATGCCCTCAATTGGATCACCTCCTTCCTTACAGGATGCACACAAGGCATCCGACTGCCTCCCTTCACCTCCGCACCCAAAGACATCATATGCGGCTTACCACAAGGATCAACCCTCAGCCCCACCCTGTTCAACATCTGCATGACCCCCTCGCAGACGTCGTCAGATTCCACTGACTCAACATAATCTCCTACGCAGATGGCACTCAACTGATCCTCTCGCTTACCGAGGACCCCTCCAACGGCAAAACCACATCTGCAACACCATGACCAACGTAGCCAAATGGATGAGAGACAACTGCCTCCAACTCAACTCCCACAAAACTGAAGTACCGATCTTCGGAAAGAAGACATCCGCATGGGCCCACAGCTGCAGGCCTGCAGAACATGGACCCACACCGACCGACCATGCACAAAACCTCTGCATCATCTTCGACAGCCAAATGACAATGAAACAACAAGTTAAAGCAGTCTCCTCCTCCTGCTTCCACACGCTTCACATGCTCCACAAAATCTTCAGATTGCTCCCAACCAACACCAGAAAGACCATCACTCAGGCCCTCATCATCAGCCACCTCGACTACAGCAACGTCATCTACGCCAGCATCTCAACCCAGCTCCTCAGAAGACTCAAGACCATACAGAACACTGCAACCACACTCATTCTGGACCTCCCCAAACGAATTCACATCGCCCCTCCCCGTCTTGGTGCTGCTTTTTGCAAAAAATGATACTAGATATAGGCGTACTGCAGCTAGTTGTCAAAGAGCCAGGTTTTTAAGGATTTTCTAAAAGAGATTAAGTTGGAACTGTTTTTTAAGTTTAAGGGGAGCATGTTCCAGAGTTTTGCTGTTCCTGCAATGAAGCTCGTCCCCCCCAGTGTACTCACTTTTTTCTGGGAACCACCAAAAGCTTGTCAGCATAAGATCGTAGATTTCTAGCTGGAGTATACTGGACAAATTGATTTCTAAAATAGTCTGGACCGACCTTGTTTAATGCCTTATAGGCTAGGCATAATGATTTAAATGTAATTATTTTGGTGACTGGGAGCCAATGCAATTTGGTCAGGCCATGGGACACAGATTGATGCCTGGGAATTCTCAGAAGCAATTATGCAGCTGCGTTTTGAAGTACCTGGAGTTTCCGCAGGAGTCCTTTTAGTATGTTTAAAAATAGTGCATTTCCATAGTCCAGCTTGGACAGAGCAAAACAGTGACAACTGTTTTTTGACGTACTATTGGAATGAAGGGACATATCTTCCTAATCATCTTTAGAAAGATGAACACTGCTGAAGTTAGGGCATTAACCTGATCTTTAAAGGTTAGTCTGTCATCAAAGATGATCCCCAAATTCCTCACCTTTCTCACAGGTGACGGAAGGGATCCCAGCTCGATCGGCCACCAACTTGATGACCAAAAGGAAGTGTTGTTGCCCATAAGAAGGACCTCTGTTTTCCCAGAGTTCAACTTTAGGCAATTAGTCTTCATCCATTCATTAATCTGGGCCACACAGGAGTTAAAATGTTCTGCTGTTTCGTTCACATTGCTGGATTATGAGACAATTAGCTGGGTGTCGTCTGCATACGATACGACTGCAAAGCCGAAGGACCTAATGAGTTTGGCCAGTGGCACGACATATAAATTAAAAAGAGTAGGGCTCAGCGATGAGCCCTGTGGCACACTGCAAAGTAACCTGAATTGTTCTGAGGAGAATGCTCCCATCAGCACATATTGTACCCTATCTGTTAGGAATGACTTGAGAAGTTTAATAACTAGTCCATTTATTCCTGACTCCGAGATCCGGTTGACCAGGATATTGTGGTTGACAGTACCGAAGGCCGCAGACAGATCCAATAGGATCAGGGCGGCCTTCCCTCCTGAGTCTAGAATAGATCTTAAGTCTTCGGATGCCATAATCAGAGCATTCTCTTTGCTGTGAGCTTCTCTGAATCCAAATTGAGTTGAATCTAAGATTCCAATAGCTTTTATATAGGTTTCTAATTGTTCATTAAGAATCTTTGAGAGAAATGGCAGTCTAGAAATAGGTCCGTAGCTGCTAGGCTCCTGTGGATCCAGATATGGATTTTTTTAATACAGGAAGATTAGACGCCATCTTCCAATTAACTGGGAAATTACTTGTTTTGTTGATTTCATTGAATATGTTAGTCAGATGATCACTTATGATTCCTGGTGCAAAGTGCACTATTCTAGGAGGACAAGGATATAAAGGTGAGCCTGAGTTGGTTGTTGTTACCAGCTTGAGAACCTGCTCTATAGTCAGGGGAGAAAAGGTCTCCAAACCTTTGTCATAAGGACATGTTTCAGGAGTTGTTTGATGCTCTATGTTTTTAAAACAACTATTGGTAAATGTATTAAACACATCTTGTAGCATTTAGAACAGCGGGAGATAAGATCATACATGTTTTTCCGGTAGCTTTCCCTGCTTGAAGTGAATTATGGGTGGATGGTTTGAGCACACCGCTTAGCTTCCAACAATTCAATAAAGAAATTTTGGGTTGTCTGTTGTTTCAATTCAGGTGAGGAATTATGTCACGCAATATTACATGCAGGTATTCAGTGAAAATCTCGAACTGATTGCGTGAGCATGCTAATCTGGTTTTGCTTAAGAGTTTGACTAGTGCATTGAAACTTAAGTAAACAAGGTTTTTTCATGAGGTGCGTCCCATTACAACTTTGAACTGGCACTTGGCTATGCGAGACAGTTACAGTGTTGTTGTTCCTTCAGTAGCTCACACAGAATACTGTAAAAGGGGTTTACACACAGTAGCAGATGGATCACTGGAGCTTTTGAATCGACTGATATCATAATTGCAACACCAGGAAGACCCATTGTTGTCACTCTAGGTTAGTAGGATCCTACGAAATGATGAATACCCTTTCCCCACGTGGTTTAAATTTGACGTGGAATGCATGGCCTTGGTAAGGAAGAAATTTGTGACTACATACATTCTGGGGTCCCGAACAAATGAACTTCATTTCCCATCAAGCTAAGGGCTTTTTGTAGTTCAATGTACACGTTGGACACCGGTCACGCCATGCGCTGCTCACGTGGTACGTAAATAATCAACTCTACCACGAAGCATGACCACTTAAATAACGGCGTCTCCCGGCATTATTCCATCGAAAGCCGGGAGCGACGGAGGGCAGTTTAGGCAAATAGCCCAGGCCACCCCTGACGAAGTAAGTAACGTGACTGGACCTCTCAGGTCTTCAGACGGGGAACCGCTCGTACCTCATAAGGTAAGACCGCTGGTGTCCCATGGCTTCTAAATACCTCCCGCCTTTTTTCCACTACTTTTGCCCGCAGTGTGTGACTAAAGGGAGCCCCAACCCCGCTCCTGAGGCATTTGATACCCATAAAGTGTGGGTGAGTACTTTCGTACACACAATCGTAAATTACCACCTTAAAATATGCATGATATGAAGAGAATCTAACCAAATAAGTAGTTTTTTTTTAAAGACTGTATGGTGTCCGCTTTCGTCTGGGGGATAGTTATTTTCCTCTCTCCACATAATATGCATAAGATCGATACACTGAAATGTGATTACTAGGGCTATTATTCTATTGTTCTAGAATGGAATATCCACACAATCTGTGTGGTTGAATGTATTGCGTCATGAGAATGAATATATATTATTAATAATGATGTGCACAATCAGTAAACATAATTGTTTCTAATTTGAGACTTTTTCAGAAACACGCATGCAGTGGGATATGCATGCTTCGTTACATCTCACAGTTTTGTATACGAACTAACACCCTGTACAAGAGTCAGATGTGAACTTTACGTAATACCTGCAGTGGATTTTTCTATTGCAGGTGTTTTGCAACAAAGACCATTGACGGGCAAGTATTAGCACTGCCCCTGTATTAATGCATGACATTACTCTGCTGGTTATTATTTTTTGACCTAATCACCAGGGAGGTATTGATCTGATACCCTGATGAAAGCCCTGGGCCTTGTTAGGCCTTAGAGTAGGGCTGAAACATGTCGGTTTAAAAATCTATGGTCATAAGACCATAATAGTCCACATTACCCACGAGCCTTATTTTAGTTTCCACACCGTCTCCACGAGTTAAGGGATACCTAGAAGAAGGTGAGGGATTTTTAATCTCTAGTTAAGCCCCCTGGTCACCTTTTCTTCAAGTGCTCCCTGAAACATGGTTGAGCCCACCCTGACCTTTAGGAGTCAGGGTGAACCCGATGATGAAGCATGACACTACTAGAGTGTGTGAGTGTTATATATAAAAAAATTATTTTTTCCTTCCCCGCACAAGTCATGCGGAGCTAGCATTCCCACCCGGGGTGACCCACCCCTCTAGACCGTATTCCGTGCATTTGTATCATAATTCCCATGACCCCTGGCGGGATACCTTTTTGTTGAATTGTTCTATTAATAAACATTGTCATTCAGAATTGATAGTTCAACATGCAGGTGAATAACCTTTCTTTTATCTTCTCTCGTAGGTGTTTTGCCAGACGGCATGTTTTGTCCTGAGGAGACCCACTGTAATCAGAGTGTGGGTTTAAACATCAACACATTCTTAGGGATTGTTTAATGTTGATTCAATCTAACACAGAAAATGGAATCTGTACTGAACGGTGTACATTTATAAATTCGGTGACATTCCTCATGAATGCAAATGCATCATATTTACTATCCATATCACTGCACCTATGAGAACTGCGCCGTATGCACCAATGTAAATTAGAAACACGTATCTAGAGATTTAAAAATAAGACATTGCTGGTTCCCAGAAAGGCTATATTGTTCTTCATGTCTTGGAAATAAGCATGAGAATTACAGGTGTTCATTGAGTGAATAGCCATGTATTGATACTTAAATGAGACACACGTAACTGTTGTTCTTTTTCTATAATGTACCATGGTTCCGTTATTGGGAATAGTATTTACCTTTGTGGTTATTCGCAGCTTCACCAGAGGGAGTGATTAGTTACACTATTTTATATATTAAATATTTAGCATGAATTCAAAATTAATGCATAAAAAGGCTAACGTTATATGTCGAGAAAATATGTTCATTTCCGTTTAAATTGACTATATCTAATGTAGGCCTGTATTTTAAAATGGCTACCATGGTTTGTCATCTTGCTTTGTGACACGTGAACATTTTATTTCTAGGTGAAGCTGGAGTTCTAATTAGTAAATGCAATGTTCTTTAGCTTTCTTTCTCATGTGAAGAAATGTTTTTATTTCTTTGTGATAATTTTGGAATGGTTTAAAGAGAAGCACATTCACAAAGACACCTGCAGCGTACAGGCTGGTCATTCTAACTCATCTTGTTGCAGATATTGTAAGTTTAAAGGACGCTGAGAGAAGCCTGTATTGTGAGGAGTCCTGAGAACCTAACAAGCATATAATTGTATCATCTTTCATTAACAGGATTGCTTAGGCTCATGAGAACTGCGTGCAGGTGTGTAAAATGTTAGAATTGTATGATTTAAGTGCAAATTTAATTATAGAGCAGACTGTTTTTTAATGCAACTCAGAGCAGAGTACTCCCTTAATGAGAGAAGTGACTTTTCTTTGGACTTCCTTTGAGGCGACACTATGCTGGTTCGTCCACTGAATTATATGATTTTGATTTATTTGAACTGCATATTAAATGAAGCAAATGCATTTTGGTTAATATTTGATGCTAACCTGATTTTTGCCTTCTGTAAACAAATTTAGTTTTAAAAAACCTCTATCGTTTGAAAAAGAAAACTTAAATTTTCTCTGTCCTTTTTGTGGAGCCTTATGTACTTCACAAATTATTGAATGTATTTCAATTTTTTTTCCAAGTTCAGCAGTGAAGCTCAATCCATCCGATCGCTCTTTATGGTACCGAAATTTGCACATAGAAAAAAGCGCCAACAGAGCTACCAGCATACCTCAGACTACTCCTATTAAAGCATGTGATCCGCAGAATCAACCTAGGGGAGTCGATCATCCTGGTTTTATGTTAATCAAGATGTACAGGTGATGGATCATGCCTGCATCAGTACTTTATAATCTATATTTCAGTCTGTAAAATTCCACAAATGTGGCCACTTTAACGACATTGGCGTTTTAAACATGCATCACCAATGAAAACAGCATGTCATATTAGCATTGTGCAAAAGCTAAACTTCCAATATTCAGCATAACACTTGAATTCCCAGATATTCACCCGAGAGAAGAAAAAGAAACATTAATTCCATTATGCATTTCTGATTACCGCGTCTTTCTTACTCCCGTGAGCTTCCCTGTAGTATTGCTGCCAAGACCCTACTACAGACTAAACTAAAATGACTGCCGACTGTGATATAAAAGATGTAATATGATAGCCACTTACAAAGTCGCGTGTTACAGCAGTATTAAAAACAGAAGAGGAGTTGGCCTAACGGCTAGAGCGGTCGACCTCGGAGCCTGGGAACCAGGTTCGAGTCTCAGCTGGGACGCACAACATCCTGTGATTCTGGGCAAATCACTTAATCTCCCCGTGCCTAACAAAAATGAATGTGTCCTCATGTAACGCAACTGGTGCTAGTGTAAAGCTTTCAGATACCCGAATCGGGTCAAGTTCGCGCTATATAAAACTCTGTTAAAAAAAAACAAAAAGAAGAGGCATTAAAGGATGTGTGTGTCTCTGGCAATAATGTGTGTTGGTAATACACAATATTATATTTATTCTCGGCTGTCCTCATGTAATCACATTCAGGCATTGTTTGGGGAAGCACAATCCAGGAGGTGAAAGTTGTGTCCATTAAATGTTAACCTATCATTTTTTTTTTTTTTTTACAGAGTTTTATATAGCGCGAACTTGACCCGAATCGGGTATCAGAGCGCTTTACATAGCACCAGTTGCATTACATGAGAACACATTCATTTTTGTTAGGCACGGGGAGATTAAGTGATTTGCCCAGAATCACAGGATGTTCAGCGTCATTGCCGAGACTGGAACCCAGTTCCCCAGATTCGAGGTCGACCGCCCTAGCCGTTAGGCCAACTCCTCTCCCCAAATCATTCAAATAATGTTCAAATAAGCGCATTCTGCACAAGTAAAATAATCATAAACAACTGTACATATAAAGGGCCACTTTACATCCTTGATAAATTTCTTTGGAAATGCGATGAATTTCTGCATTCACCCAGCTGGCCACACCAGACCAAAGCAATATTATTAAAGTAAAAGAGTGAAATGTCTTTGATTAGTTTTAGTTCCAGGTTGTTAGAAATTGGGTTTGTAGTTGGTAGAGGTATGCACCCTGTCAAAGCAGGAACCACAATCCTAGCCAGGGTAAGTCACAAACACACCCTAAATTAAACTGAGCTCACCCTCTGGTAGCTTAGCACAGAGCAGTCAGGCTTAACTCAAATGGCAATGTGTAAAGTATTTGTACAACACTTAAAACAGTAAAACAATGAAAACACCACACAAAAATAATCCACAACAGATTAGACAAATAGAGCTTAATTTAATGAACAAAACAAGGTAAAAACGACAAAAATCCAATAAGTAGTCACCCCTCATCAGCCCTAAGTGGGAAGGGTATGCCCAGACATGGGTCCCATGCTCACTGTGCCACTGGATTCAAGCTAGTCTGGCTGATGAGGGGAGATGCCCCGAACCTGGTCGCAGAATGCTTGTTTCCGGTCCAGGGAGGACCTGGCTTGGCAGTTTGGGTGGACAGTTCCCATGAGGAACAGGGTCAAGACTGATTTACTAATGGCTGGGTCCAAACTGGGGTGGTGTGGTGAGTGTGAGAAGTTGGCCTGGCATATGTGGCCACTAATTAAAGTGGGCACCTTGCACCAGTCCAAACGGCCCTAATGATGTATGAGGTCAAAGATAACCTTTAGAAAGCTATCCTAGGGGTAGCTAGGGATGTATCATCCCAAAAGGCCCTCGCAAAATAGGGAATCGCGATTCCTTAAATGCAATGCAGGAAGCACCCAAGTTGTGCGATTTCTCCTTAAGACATCGCAATTTACCACCAACTTCAAGTTGGTGGTAATTTGCGATTTCTTTGAAAAGTGCACTTTTTGGCATTTTTCAAAGTGCCATGTGGCGCACATACATGCCCTTAGGGCATGTATGTGCACCACATGTGCACACATGCTCATTTCAGGGGTGCAACAGGGCGTCCTCATGACACCCTTGCACCCTTGAAATTGCATTCGCAATTTACGAGTACCTAATGGGTACTCGCAAATTGCGAATGTCTTACCATTCATTCCTATGGGCCTATAGCCATTCCTTAATTGCGACTCGCAATTTGCGAGTCGCAATTAAGGAATGCTAAGGAATCGCAAAATATTTGCGAAATTTTATTTACATCTCGTTTTGCGATTCTCAAATAGCGATTAGCTAATAATCGCAATTTTGAATCGAAAAAACATTCTTTGATACATATGCCCCTTAAAGGTTAAGGACCCTTCTAGGAGGACTTCGAGCGAACCCGTTGGAACTTAAGAGTTTGAAGAGCCACCCCACCCGTGGATACCGAAGTACCCGAGTTACCTATCCCAGAGGAGCCGGGTGCGTAGGTCTGAAGTGGAGTCGGAAACTGCCGTTGTTCTCAATGGAGAGCTGCAAAGAGTACTGTTGCCGTGAAGGTGAAAAGGGTCCGGTAGAATCCAAGCCTGGATTCGGGAAAGATGGAACCTGAAAGCAGACGGGACAGAGTCTGGGTCACTTCAGAGTGACCAGGGGCTCGGTAGACGAATGCCCACCGATGTCGGTTGCTTCAGGTGCGAAGAAGGGATGCTTGACTCTGCAGGCATGAGGACCAGGAGACGTCGAGGATGACCAGGAGCTGGAGGTGAGCTGTCCCACGAAGGATGTCGAGTGCTGAGGGGTCGGTGTCCGGCTGGAACACCAACAAGCCTTGGCAAAAGCAACCCACGCAGTAAGGTCAAGCAGGTTACGGTGTGGACCAGCAAGGTCCAGGGGACTCACCAAGCACTGGGGAGTCAGGGCACGTCTAGAGCAACCAGGAAAGCCCAACAGAAAACAAGATGACCCTCAGAGGGACCCACAGGCCGAAGGACCAGGAGTCACAAGGGGACCTCGGGCAAGATTGCAAAGTACCAGCCCACTGAGCACTCGGTGCGAGGAGGCCGGAGTTCTTTCGTGCAAATACTGCTCAGGGTCAGGACTACACGGAGTCCAATGCACAAGCTCGGGAATCGCCAACAAGCATATGCACTTGCAAATGGACGCGGTGCACAGGGGTTCGGGTTATGCAGTCCCCACGAGGGATACTGGCCTCAAACTCGGTGAGGTGGCAGATCAACCTCAGGGACCTTCAGAAACCCACCTCCTGTGTTGCTGAAATCTTCGGAGTCCGCAGGAGCTCAGGAGCAGCAGACCGGTCAGTTGCAGTTAGGTGCCTGCTAATGCAGGGGAGTGCCTCCTTCACTCCAAGGGAGATTCTTCAGTTGTCTTTAGTGCACCACAGGTCCTGCACGGAGCCTGTATGGAGCACAGGCACGCACTAAGCTTCGGACGGAAAGGGGGACGAAGTCGAGCCCAGTCGAGGTCCAGAGTGTCCAGACGGTCGAAGGTCAGTGGTTTCTTCTTGTAGAATCTTGTCCACGTAAAATCTAAAGTCTTACAGCCAGGTAAGCCCTTTTGTACCCACGGGAGAGGGTTGGACAGATTCAGGGGACCCTCCTAGGGGAGGGGCAGGACAGAGGGGTGGTTACACCCATGTCCTTTGTCCAGTTTCGCGCCAGAGCAGGAGCCAATGGCTCCCAGAACTGGTTTGAGCTGGACTATGCACAGGGACACCAAATGTGCCCCAGGTGCAGACTTTCAGGCACTCTCAGAGTGCACCCACCCAGCCCCAATACACTAAACCCTGTCTGGGAGGTGGTCACACCTCCCTGTGACAGGATGCCTATTGTGCTGCCTTCCTCGGCTTGAGCTTGGCTCAGCAGCAGGAGGGCAGAAATGTGTCTGGTCGGCAGCATCCCTTTTGTGCTGCCGGGTCGAGAAGGCTGGCACCGGTTAGACCAGTGACCCCACGAAGCTCGCTTCTGAAGGGTGGAATCATACCTCCCACACCAGTTACTGGTGTGGAGGTATAATTCCAAGGTGTTTGATACACGATATGTTTCTATGCAGCCGTTTTCGAGATGGCATTTACTGCGAGGTTATAATGCACCTCTACCTATATGTCTGGCTGAGCCACAGACAACCCGGGAGAATGGTCTCCCCAAGGCTGCAGAGAGGCTCTGCTCATGCAGGGGCACCCTCTCACTAAAAACCCAGCACCCTGCCTTCAGGATTGATAAGGCCTGCTATAGGGGTGTCATAAGTTTTAAGTGTAGTGACCTATAGATATAGTGAACCTATATCTAAAGTAAGTGGTGCAAGCACCAACTTACACGGGCTGCTGTAGCAGACCTGGAGATCCATTTTGCATGGCCTCTCATGGGTGGCATAATACATGCTTCAGCCCATGGGAGGCCTCTGGGGTACCTATGCCCTAGGTACCATATACAAGGGACTTATAAGGGTACCCCAGTATCCAATCTGGAGTGTACCAAAGTACATGTATGTCAATTTAAGGGAGAAAGCAGATAGACTGTGGTCCTGATTAGCAGGATCCCAGTCAGACTAGTCAAAAACAGTGAGACATCAAGCAAAAAGTGGGGGTGACCATAAGAAGCAGATCCTACTTTCCTACACAACCCCCCTCCCCCAAATGAAAGGACATGAGACTAACCTAGACCAGTTGAGTCTTCAGTTTCTAAGTGGAAATATCTGGAGAGTCCATCTGCATTGGCATGGTTACTCCCAGGTCTATGTTCCACTGAATAGTCCATCCCCTGTAGGGAAATTGACCACCTCAAAAGTTTGGGGTTTTCACCCTAAATCTGTTTTAGCCATAAGAGGGGCTTATGGTCTGTCTGAACAATGAAGTGAGTGCCAAACAAGTATGGCCTCAACTTCTTCAGAGCCCAAACCACAGCAAAGGCTTCCCTCTCAATAGCTGACCAACGTTTCTCTCTGGGGGTCAGCCTTCTGCTTATAAAAGCTACTGGCTGATCCTGACCCTCTTCATTCAGTTGTGATAACACAGCCCCTACCCCCAACTCAGATGCATCAGTTTGAACAATGAATTATTTGGAATAGTCAGGACTTTGCAGAATGGGAGCAGTGCACATGGCCTGCTTCAGGTCATCAAATGCCTTTTGACAGCTAACTGTCCACTGAACTTTCTTAGGCATTTTTTCAGAGGTCAGATCATTTAAAGGGGTCACTATGGATCCATATCCTTTAACAAACTTCCTGTAGTACCCAGTCAGGCCCAAGAAAGCTCTGACCTGAGTCTGGGTAGTTGGAGCAACCCAGTCCATGATGGTCTGGATTTTGCTCTGCAATGGTTGAACCTGGCCTCCACCCACAAGGTGCCCCAGGTACACAGCCTTACTCTGCCCTATCTGGCACTTGGTGACCTTGATAGTGAGGCCTGCTTTTTGCAGGGCCTCTAGAACATTTCTTAGGTGCACCAGGTGATCCTCCCAGGTGGAACTAAAGACAGCAATATCATCAAGATAAGCTGCACTATAGTCTTCCAGGCCTGTGAGAACTTTATTCACCAACCTTTGAAATGTGGCAGGTGCATTTTTCAAGCCAAAGGGCTTTACCACAAATTGATAGTGCCCACTAGGGGTTGAAAATGCTGTTTTGGGTTTGGCATCCTCAGCTAGTCTGATTTGCCAATATCCAGCTGTGAGGTCAAATGTACTCAAGAACTTGGCTGAGGCCAAAGTATCAATGAGCTCCTATTCCTAGGATGCTCATCCTAGGAATAGGATGAGCATCAGTCCTAGTGACTGCATTGAGCCCCCTGTAGTCCACACAAAACTTCATTTCTCTCTTACCACCCTGGGTATGAGGTTTGGGTATCAGGACCACTGGACTAGCCTAAGGGCTATCTGAGGGTTCAATGACTCCCAATGCCAGCATCTTTTGGACCTCAGTCATGATGCAGTCCCTGACATGGTGGTCAGGTTGCCTGTGAATCTTATTTTTAACAGGCAGACTTTCACCTGTGTCCACTTCATGGGTACACCAAGTGGTCTGACTAGGAGTCAGGGAGAACATATGTCTGTACTGATTGAGGACCTTCCTGCAATCAGTCTGTTGCTGCTCAGTGAGGCTGCCTGCCAAGGCTACACCATCAACTGAGCCATCATCAGGGTTCTGTGAGAGGAGGTCGGGGAGTGGGTCACTCTCTTCCTCCTGTCCCTCATCAGTAGCCATGAGCAAGCCCATGTCTGCCCTGTCAACATATGGTTTGAGCCTGTTCACATGGAGCACCCTGTGGGGGCTCCTGGGAGTTCCAAGGTCCACCAGGTAGGTGACTTCTCCCTTCTGCTCAAGAATGGTATGGGGTACACTCCACTTGTCCTGGAGAGCTGCTGGGGCCACAGGCTCCAACACCCATACCTTCTGTCCTGGCTGGTGCACAGTCAGCACAGATTTACATTTTGGTCATGCCAAGCTTTCTGGAATTCTTGCCTAGCCTCAAGGTTTTTACTTGCCTTTTCCATATACTCAGCCATCCTGGAGCGGAGACCAAGTCCACCACTATGTCGCATTTAGGTGGTTTGAGAGGTAACTCCCATCCCTCCTTCACTAAACATAAGGGACCCCTAACTGGATGTCCAAACAGAAGTTCAAAAGGGCTGTAGCCAACCCCCTTCTGAGGAACCTCTTTGTAGGCAAAGAGAAGGCAGGGCAACAGGACATCCCATTTTCGCCTAAGCTTTTCTGGGAGGACCATGATCATGCCCTTTAGGGTTTTGTTGAATCTCTCAACTAACCCATTGCACTGTGGGTGATAGGATGTGGTAAATTTGTAATTTACTCCACACTCCTTCCACATAGCAATAATGTAATTAGACATGAAGTTTGCACCTGTCAGTTAAGGAAAACCCACTCTGGAAAAAATTCCCAGGAGGGCCCTGGCCACCACAGGAGCTGTGGTAGTTCTAAGGGGTATGGCTTCTGGGTACCTAGTGGCATGGTCCACCACCACTAGAATATATCTGTGCCCAGATGCAGTTGGAGGATCCATGGGACCAATTATGTCAATCCCAACCCTCTCAAAGGGAACCCCCACCACAGGTAGTGGTATCAGGGGGCCTTTGTGGTACCACCTGCCTTACCACTGGCTTGACAGGTGGTACAGGAGCGACAAAACTCCTTTGTGTCCTCTGACATGTGAGGCCAGTGAAAGTGAGAGACAAGCCTGTCCCAAGTCTTGCTATGGCCTAGGTGTCCTGCTAAAGGGATATCATGTGCCAGTGTCAGTAGGAAGCCCCTAAACTTCAGAGGTATAACCAACCTCCTGGTAGCACCAGGCTTGGGGCCTCTACCCTCTGAGTAAAGGAGTCCTTCATCCCAGTAGATCCTGTGGGACCCACTGGCACTCCCAGCAACCTCAGCAGCAGCTTGCTGTCTGAGGGGTTCAAGAGAGGGGCAGCTGTGCTGGTCCTGACTCAGTTCTGCCCTGGAAGGGCCCCCTGTCCCCAAGAACTCAACCTGATCAGGCTCAAGTTCCTCTGGGACAGTTCCTTCACAGGGACTGGAATCATCTTCCTCAGGAGACTGATCCTCACTCTGAGTCTGGGGGGAAGACACTGCCTTACCCCTACTGCTCCTTCTCTTGGAAGGCCCCTGGTCCATTTTTCCAGGATCCAGGGCCTGTTCAGTGGAAGACATTTTTGCCTGTGACATAGTCACAGCAAACACATCTGCAGAGATGCCCAACATTGCTGCATGTGTCCTGAGTTCCACTTCAGCCCAGGCTGAAGTTTCCAAATCATTGCCCAACAAGCATTCCACAGGGAGGTCTGAGCTAACCACAACCTTCTTAGGGCCAGTTACCCCTCCCCAGCTGAGATTCACAACTGCCAAGGAATGATCTGTCCTGACATTGCTAGCATTGGTCACTTGGTACATCTCACCAAGTATGATCTGGTCAGGGCTCACAAGGTCCTTAGTCACCATTGTGACACTGGCTCCTGTGTCCCTATATAGCATGGCCTCCTTACCATTTATTAAGGGCTGTTGTCTGTATTTGCCCAGATTACTGGGACTGACAAATAGGGAGGCAATATCCATGCCCCCATCACAGACTAAAACAGCCTGAGCTGGAGTTCTGACTAGGCCAGAACCCATCTCAGATCCCAGGGTTAACCCTACTATACCCTTGTTCCCTGTACCACCACTTGGAGCTGAACTAGGGGGAACAGTTGCCTTAGGGGCAGTGGTGGTGGTAGGAGGATCTTTGGCCCTTGGGCAATTGGCATCTCTAGGCCAATGTGTTTTCTCCTTACACAGGAAGCACCAAGGTTTCTTTCTGCCTTTTCCCTTGTTAGATTGTGACTCACCCCGAGATGCAGGTTTTTGGGGCCCTGAAGAAGACTTCTGGTCTTTACCCTTCTTCCCCACCTTTATCTGCTGGTTTAGCATCTTGCTTCTTTTGGTCACCACATGTGGTCTGGTTTTTCAGCTTCACCCTGGTTCTGACCCACCTATCTGCCCTCTTTCCCAATTCTTGGGGAGAAGTCAGATCAGAGTCAACCAGGTACTGATGCAACAACTGATTTTGGCAATTATTAAGGATCTGCTCCCTCATAATCAAATTGTACAATCCTGTAAAATCATTCACTTTGCTGCCAAGCAACCAGGCTTCCAGAGCCTTAATGGCACTGTCCACAAAGTCTACCCAGTCCTGATTCTGTGCCTTCTGGGTATCTCTGAACTTAATCCTGTACTGTTCAGTGGTTAAGCCAAACTCATCAATGAGAGCACTCTTCAGGACTGAATATTTGTCAGCATCCTTTTCTCTAACAGTGAGGAGCTTATCTCTACCTTTTTCAGCAAAGGAGAGCCACAAGATAGCTGCCCACTGCTCTTGAGGGACCTTTTTTCTGTACCTTACAGGCCCTCTCCAAAGCAATTATCCATTTGTGGATGTCATCCCCACCATGGTAGGGAGGGACTATCTTGCTCAGGTTCCTATGATCATAAGTATACTCCTTAATCCTAGGGACACAGTTGCTGCCACCATGGGACTCTAGTCCCAATCTCTTCCTAGCCTTCTGGAGCTCTAAGGATTCCTTATCTAGTGCCAATTGCTCTTGCCTGAGCCTAAGCTTGACTTTCTCAAGCTCTAGAAATTGGCCCTCTCTGTCATAAGAGCTATCTCTCTTATGGGATATGGAGGTCCCTATAGAAGTTCAAGAATGGTGAGATTCAGCAGAGGGAGATCTAGATCTCCTGGGTAAACTCTGCACTCTTCCTGGAGGAGTAAAGAGGGGGCCACTGGGTCCTTCTCCACCCCCTCCTGGAAGATCTAAGTTGTCCAGGTGGGAATCATTTTGATCCTCCTGGTCAGGGTTTGATTCTAGGTCAAAGAAGGTTTCACTTCCTGGCCTGTCCTCATTCCCTGCCCCACTCACTCTCTCTACCTCATCTGACCCTGGGGTCTTCCTAAGGTCATCTAAGAGTAACACCTCAATGAGACGTTGGGTGTTGGCATTTCTCCCTGTCTTCAGCTTCCTAGAAGCACACATGGCTTTCAAATCCTGAAAGATGAGACCATTGTACCTAGAAGGCAGAGAGCCACTGGCTTCTCCTTTAGAAGACATACTAAGTGTGGTGTGGTGTATGCACCTACCTAACCTAGTGGGAACTAAACTCTCTTAGGTTGGAGAAACGGTGTGCTAGACCCTTGAATTACCCAACCCCAAGTTCAGTAGAACTTACTTATTCTAATCTAGAAGTATTATATGTGCCTAATACTTTAGTGGTTTTCAGTTAATCACTCAATGAGATTTATCTGGTAAAACAATAGCAAGCTTGAATCCCAACCGCTGCACACCAATGTGAGAAGTTGGCCTGGTATATGCTGTCCACTAATTAAAGTGGGCACCTTGCACCAGTCCAAACGACCCTTATGATGTATGAGGTCAAAGATAACCTTTAGAAAGCTAGCCTAGTGGTAGCTGTGGAGAGCAGCCTTTCTGGCTTAATCTTGAAGGAATGTAAAGCAGCTTGTTTTACCAGAATATCACCTCCTGAATGACTAAATGAAGGAGAACAACACAGTAGTTATATAAAAATATGTATTTATTAACATAACACTCTCTACTATCCTCTACATGAGGATAGACCACAAAGCACACAATACAAGATCAATAAAACAGTTGTAAGTAGCACAATACACAGTGGGCTCCAGGGGGAGACCAAACCATATACTAAAATAGTGGTATAACATTCACGACTGAGATCAAGACAAGGTCTGGAGCACCTAGAATCGCTGGGACCCCAAGGAACCACCCATGGTGAGTAGACGGGGACCCCACAGAGGCCGGGTGCAGTGTGGGAACACGACCGCGGGCTCCGTACAATTCTAAGGGGAAGTCGCGGTTAC
Organism: Calotriton arnoldi; assembly: GCA_963921515.1. Lineage (NCBI taxonomy): Eukaryota > Metazoa > Chordata > Amphibia > Caudata > Salamandridae > Calotriton > Calotriton arnoldi. Next base: position 2,144,842 of record CAWUFW010000636.1, on the reverse strand, counting down.
ACTTTTAAAGTTTAAGGACCCTTCTAGGAGGACTTGGAGCGAACCCGTTAGAACTTAAGAGTTTGAAGAGCCACCCCACCCGTGGATACCAAAGTACCCGAGTTACCTATCCCAGAGGAGCTGGGTGCATAGGTCTGAAGTGGCGTCGGAAACTGCTGTTGTTCTCAATGGAGAGCTGCAAAGAAGTACTGCTGCCGTGAAGGTGAAAAGGGTCCGGTGGAATCCAAACCTGGATTCGGGAAAGATGGAACCTGAAAGCAGAGGGGACAGAGTCTGGGTCACTTCAGAGTGACCAGGGGCTCGGTAGACGAATGCCCACCGATGTCGGTTGCTTCAGGTGCGAAGAAGGGATGCTTGACTCTGCAGCCACGAGGACCAGGAGACGTGGAGGACAACCAGGAGCCGGAGGTGAGATGTCCCGCAAAGGATGTCGAGTGCTGAGGGGTCGGTGTCCGGCTGGAGCACCAACAAGCCTTGGCAAAAACAACCCACGCAGGAAGGTCAAGCAGGTTACGGTGTGGACCAGCAAGGTCCAGGGGACTCACCAAGCACTGGGGAGTCAGGGCACATCTGGAGAAACCAGGAAAGCCCAACAGAAATCAAGATGACCCTCAGAGGGACCCACAGGCCGAAGGACCAGGAGTCGCGAGGGGACCTCGGGCAAGATTGCAAAGTACCAGCCCACGGAGCACTCGGTGCGAGGAGGCCGGAGTTCTTTGGTGCAAATACTGCTCAGGGTCAGGACTACACGGAGTCCAATGCACAAGCTCGGGAATCGCCAACAAGCATATGCACTTGCAAATGGACACGGTGCACAGGGGTTCAGGTTATGCAGTCCCCACGAGGGATACTGGCCTCATACTCGGTGAGAGGGCAGATCGACCTCAGCGACCTTCCGAAACCCACCTCCTGTGTTGCTGAAATCTTCGGAGTCCGCAGGAGCTCAGGAGCAGCAGACCGGTCAGTTGCAGTTAGGTGCCTGCGAATGCAGGGGAGTGACTCCTTCACTCCAAGGGAGATTCTTCAGTTGTCTTTAGTGCACCACAGGTCCTGCACAGAGCCTGTATGGAGCACAGGCACGAACTAAGCTTCGAACGGAAAGGGGGACGAAGTCGAGCCCAGTCGAGGTCCAGCGAAGTCCAGAGTGTCCAGACGGTCAAAGGTCAGTGGTTTCTTCTTGTAGAATCTTGTCCACGTAAAATCTAAAGTCTTACAGCCAGGTAAGCCCTTTTGTACCCACGGGAGAGGGTTGTACAGATTCAGGGGACCCTCTTAGGGGAGGGGCAGGACAGAGGGGTGGTTACACCCATGTTCTTTGTCCAGTTTCGCGCCAGAGCAGGAGCCAATGTCTCCCAGAACTGGTTTGAGCTGGACTATGCACAGGGACACCAAATGTGCCCCAGGTGCAGACTTTCAGGCACTCAGAGTGCACCCACCCAGCCCCAATACACTAAACCCTGTCTGGGAGGTGGTCACACCTCCCTGTGGCAGGATGCCTATTGTGCTGCCTTCCTAGGCTTGAGCTTGGCTCAGCAGCAGGAGGGCAGAAATGTGTCTGGTCGGCAGCATCCATTTTGTGCTGCCGGGTCGAGAAGGCTGGCACCGGTTAGACCAGTGACCCCACAAAGCTCGCTTCTGAAGGATGGAATCATACCGCCCACACCAGTTACTGGTGTGAAGGTATGATTCCAAGGTGTTTGATACCAAACACGATATGTTTCTATGCAGCCATTTTTGAGATGGCATTTACCGCGAGGTTATAATGCACCTCGACCTATATGTCTGGCTGAGTCACAGACAACCCAGGAGAATGGTCTCCGAAGGCTGCAGAGAGGCTCTGCTCATGCAGAGGCACCCTCTCACTAAAAACCCAGCACCCTGCCTTCAGGATTGATAAGGCCTGCTATAGGGGTGACTTACAAGTTTTAAGTGTAGTGACCTATAGATATAGTGAACCTATATCTAAAGTAAGTGGTGCAAGCACTAACTTACACAGGCTGCTGTAGCAGACCTGGAGTTCCATTTTGCATGGCCTCTCATGGGTGGCATAATACATGCTTCAGCCCATGGGAGGCCTCTGGGGTACCTATGCCCTGGGTACCATATACTAGGGACTTATAAGGGTACCCTAGTATCCAATCTGGAGTGTACCAAAGTACATGTATGTCAATTTAAGGGAGAAAGCAGATAGACTGGGGTCCTGATTAGCAGGATCCCAGTCAGACTAGTCAAAAACAGTGAGACATCAAGCAAAAAGTGGGGGCAACCATAAGAAGCAGATCCTACTTTCCTACAGCGAGGAAAAGAACAATGGATAAAACCCAGATCTTTGTGACTGGGGGTGAATGTTTGCATTGTTCAGCATTCCGTCCATCATTTGTTCCTTATGCTTTTGTTGCCCTAAGTAGGAAGGGTATGCCCAGACGTGGGTCAATTGCTAACTGTGCCACTGGATTCAAGCTAGCCTGGCCTATGAGGGGTGATGTCCCGAAACCGGTCCCAGGATGCTTGTTTCCAGTCAAGGGAGGACCTATCTAGGCAGTTCGGGCTCGACTGTTCCCATGAGGAATAGGATAAAGACTGATTTGCATATTGCTGGGTCCAAACTGGGGTGGCGTGGTGAGCAGAAGAACGATGGATTAAACCCAGTTCTTTGTGACTGGGGGTGAATGTTTGCATTGTTCAGCATTCCGTCCATCATGTGTTCCTTTTGCTTTTGTCGCCCTCAGTGGGAAGGTTATGCCCAGACGTGGGTCCTATTCTCACTGTGCCACTGGATTCAAGGAAGCCTGGCTGATGACTGGTGATGCCCCGAAACTAGTCCCAAGATGCTTGTTTCCGGTCCAAGGAGGACCTGGCTTGGCAGTTTGGGCTGGACAGTTCCCATGAGGAACAGGATCAAGACTGATTTACTCATGGCTGGGTCCAAACTGGGGTGGTGTGGTGAGGAAAAGAACAATGGATTAAACCCAGATCTTTGTGACTGGGGGTGAATGTTTGCATTGTTCAGCATTCCGTCCATTATTTGTTCCTTTTGCTTTTGTCGCCCTAAGTGGGAAGGGTATGCTCAGACATGGGTCCCGTGCTAACTGTGCCACTGGATTCAAGCTAGCCTGGGTGATGAGGGTTGAGGCCCTGAAACCGGTCCCAAGATGCTTGTTTCCAGTCAAGGGAGGACTTGTCTAGGTAGTTCTGGCTGGACTGTTCCCTTGAGGAACAGGATAAAGACTGATTTGCATATGGCTGGGTCGAAACTGGGGCGGTGTGGTGAGCAAAAGAGCGATGGATTAAACCTAAATCTTTGTGACTGGGGGTGAATGTTTGCATTGTTCAGCATTCCATCCATCATTTGTTCCTTTTGCTTTTTTCGCCTTAAGTGGGAAGGGTATGCCCAGACGTGGGTCCCATGCTCACTGTGCCACTGGATTCAAGCGAGTCTGGCTGATGAGGGGTGATGTCCCAAAACCGGTCCCAGGATGCTTGTTTCCGGTCCAGGGAGGACCTGGCTTGGCAGTTCGGGCTGGACTGTTCCCATGAGGAACAGGGTCAAGACTGGTTTGCATATTGCTGGGTCCAAACTGGGGTGGCGTAGTGAGCAGAAGAACGATGGATTAAACCCAGTTCTTTGTGACTGGGGGTGAATGTTTGCATTGTTCAGCATTCCGTCCATCATGTGTTCCTTTTGCTTTTGTCGCCCTCAGTGGGAAGGTTATGCCCAGACGTGGGTCCTATTCTCACTGTGCCACTGGATTCAAGGAAGCCTGGCTGATGACTGGTGATGCCCCGAAACTAGTCCCAGGATGCTTGTTTCCGGTCCAAGGAGGACCTGGCTTGGCAGTTTGGGCTGGACAGTTCCCATGAGGAACAGGATCAAGACTGATTTACTCATGGCTGGGTCCAAACTGGGGTGGTGTGGTGAGGAAAAGAACAATGGATTAAACCCAGATCTTTGTGACTGGGGGTGAATGTTTGCATTGTTCAGCATTCCGTCCATTATTTGTTCCTTTTGCTTTTGTCGCCCTAAGTGGGAAGGGTATGCTCAGACATGGGTCCCGTGCTAACTGTGCCACTGGATTCAAGCTAGCCTGGGTGATGAGGGTTGAGGCCCTGAAACCGGTCCCAAGATGCTTGTTTCCAGTCAAGGGAGGACTTGTCTAGGTAGTTCTGGCTGGACTGTTCCCTTGAGGAACAGGATAAAGACTGATTTGCATATGGCTGGGTCGAAACTGGGGCGGTGTGGTGAGCAAAAGAGCGATGGATTAAACCTAAATCTTTGTGACTGGGGGTGAATGTTTGCATTGTTCAGCATTCCATCCATCATTTGTTCCTTTTGCTTTTTTCGCCTTAAGTGGGAAGGGTATGCCCAGACGTGGGTCCCATGCTCACTGTGCCACTGGATTCAAGCGAGTCTGGCTGATGAGGGGTGATGTCCCAAAACCGGTCCCAGGATGCTTGTTTCCGGTCCAGGGAGGACCTGGCTTGGCAGTTCGGGCTGGACTGTTCCCATGAAGAACAGGGTCAAGACTGGTTTGCATATGGCTGGGTGCAAACGGGGGTGGCGTAGTGAGCAAAAGAACAAGAGATTAAACCCAGATCTTTGTGACCGGGGGTGAATGTTCAGCATTCCGTCCGTCATTTGTTCCTTTAACTTTCTAAAAAAAAAAAAATAAGTGCCATTTTTAAAGTTGTAATCTTAAATCCCAATTTACAAGAGGATTTGTTATTACAAGTCCACAGGTACCAAACATGACAGTTCTACTCCTTCTCAATCAGGAATTACACTTAATAAATGTATTAAGGAATCCCCAATGTTAACCTACGAGAGGAGTAGGTCACACAGTAGTGAAAAACACATTTGGGAGTTTATTACTACTAGGACATGTAAAACTAAAGAGTATAGTCCTGCCTTTTACTTACACAGCACCCTGCCCTATGGGCTACCTAGAGCCGACCTTAAGGGTGACATATATGTAATAAAAGGGGAGTTTAATGCTTGGCAAGGGGTTTCAAATTCCACGTTGACATGGTAGTCAAACTGCACATGGAGATTCTGCAGTGGCAGGCCTGAGGCATGTGTAGAAGGCCACTTCAGTGGGTGGCACAACCAGTGCTGCAGGCTTACTAGTATCATTTAATTTACAGACCCTGTGTACATATAGTGCACTTTACTAGGGAGGTATAAGTAAATTAAATGTGCCAATTGTGGATACACCAATGTTACCATGTATTAGTGAGAACATGCACTTTAGCACTGGTTAGCAGTGGTAAAGCGTCCAGAGTCCTAAGGCGAACAAAAACAGATCAACAAAAAGTGAGGCAAACAGGCAAAAGGTTTGGGGGAAGACCACCCTAAGGCAGACAGGTCTGACACAGGTGCTCACAAACTGTCATGAGTAAGTGCCAGTGGTGTAAAAAAAAACTTACAGGACCCAGCAAGGTACAGCGAAGAGCCCTCTATGTAAAATCATCCTGTCATCCATTATGGTCAAGTACCTCAAGTCCTTTAATCCACACTAGAGATCTTGTCAGGAGTAGATCTGGCTAAAGACATCTGCGCAGGTGCTAGTTCTACAAGGTAATAGTGGTCTGCACTCATCCTCTAATGGTCAAACTACTCCAAAACCATAAATACATTAAAACAGAAAAAATACACTAGAGGGTGTGCCTCAAGAGTTCAACAATTATATTGTAGAGTTTCTTCTCTTTGTTTCTTCTCTCCTCCTTTCACGAAGTACACATAGTTCAATGTTGTCAATAGCAATGTACTCTTCTCCAATATCAATATAACATGGGAGCCGTGGTATGAAGTCTCAAAACAATTCTCTTTATTAGTCTGCAATACATAAAAAAAACAGCCCAGCCAACGCGTTTCGTCCTCCGAGAGGACTTCATCAGGGTTAATGTATTTCTTTACAGCAATGTCACATCGAAGTCTAAGTGTAAAATGGATCAGTTCTCCCCGAAATTGGAACACTCATACTGCTCCTATATTGTTGTAGGGAAATACCAGATGCCCATAAATAAATATTACAGCTTAATATCCACACCCCATTGGGTTCTGTAAGCTCAGACCGGATAATCCGACACGACACCACCGTCACTGACCTTCTTCTGAGGTTGAGAGAAGAAACAAAGAGAGCAAACTCTACAATATAATTGTTGGAATCTTGAGGCACTCCATTTTTTGTGGATATTTTGTCTTGTCAGGAGTGTTAGTGCACATGCCCATGGTGAAAGCACAGTATACCAAAATCTAATATATAAAATAAGTGTTGAGGGGCTAACTTTGTGTATTCCAGGCCTCAAAAAAACATAAATCAATGTAGCCCTATAAAAAAGGGTTTTCAAGGGATTATTTTGTGAGGGACATGCATACACAAGTGAAATCCATAAAAAATAAATGAACCTTGAAGTGATATCCTCAGATTTCAAAATATGTTACCTTCTTTCTTGTTTGCAGTTCTGAAATGTACTTTTTCATAGAAATGTTCACCTGGTGTGAGGTCACTCATGTGCCACTGGTAAAAAAAGCATTCTCATGCCTGATGTATAGGGCTCAGCAGACCCCTTTTTGAATCCTAGCTCACTATTCACCAAATTACACATCCATGTTACTTGGGTCCCTTGTTCAAAACTGAGAGTACCTAGAGGTGATTCAGTTTTCATTTGAGAGTGCTCACGTTACTATGCAAGCGACCACATTGCAACAGTCTGCAGAAAATATTAGAAATGACAGAAGAACACATTTGAATGGCTTACTGCCAAACACACAGCACAGTACAAACAGTTAGTATGCAAAATCACTCTGCCATTTATATGTACCCTAAAATAAGCGTTATCAAAGCTAATGGTTCCTGCATTTATAATATGCGTGACAAGCTATTGGCTTTGTCATTTCTTGTTTTGAAAGTATTGTAAAGAAAAAACATATTTAAAAAAACGAAAAATGCTTGGCAAGGCCCAATTTGCTTTCAACACAACTCTGAACTGGAAAAAATGCTCAGGCCTGTTGGTCCTATGCAGACATTGTGGGAGCTATTTTATGAGCGTCTGGGTGTAAAAGATATTTCCAGCAGAGATGGAGTGCACTAGCCAACGCACTCCATCTATGCAGCCTATGTGTGCAAAGACCTGGGCTGTGGTGCAACATGTTGAGAACATAGGAGATAAAACTAAACCAACTTGATAAAGTGAGTGTTTTTGTCAAACCATGGCAAAAATATACTTGTTTGCTGGGCTGTTATGGAGACGCCAGTATTGGAGTGAGGAGTAATATGGATAGCGTGGGGGAAGGGAAATTAAGTGGAAACAGCTCATGGGAAATGGGCACAAACGCACATGGACTCACAGGGAGTGCTCCGAGAATAATAAATAATTTCCCTGATTGAAACTGTGGAAGGATACAAGTCATCCAATATCAAGGATCGGTGTGAAGCTATGCTCCAGGGGAGGGATAAACACAAGAAGAGGAAGGATAGCTTTTGAATTAGCAAGCAAACTAGATGAACAAAAAAGCCAACCAACACCAAACAATAGTCTGCCAAAAAACCCACTGCAAATTTTGGTAGTCTCCACAATAGGTCTTTCTGAAGGCCATGTTTTCAGAAGATAGTTACTTTTCTAATATTCTTGAATTACTTCTCAAATAAACCTGAACAATTTCATTATCTTTACCTTATGGGTGGAACTAGTCTCTATATTCTAGTGGGCCCTGGAACACATACTTGTAAGTGCTCAAGAGAATTATTCATTGGTAGAATGTAGGAATCTCATGGTGCACACATAGGAAAGTGAATGAATGAATGAATCTTTATTGTTTAAGTTAATTAAAACCATAACAATATTTCGATAAAACCAAACGAGTTGTAAAAAGTATAATATACATGTTAAAATCATTGGTTGCCGGTAGTATGTTTACGGTTGAGAAAGTCATGTCAGGACAATTTTATCACCAATGTAATATACATATTAAAAACTGATGGTCAGCAAAAATACGTTTACTGGCAGACGAGACAATATTTAGACAAGTTTCTCAAGGGTTTATCCTTTTTTTTTTTGATAAAGTGCTATTGTGCTAGTTAGGATACTAGTTCAGATTAATTTCTCATATAAGAGTAAAAATTTTACCAGATTCCAGTTAAGTTGCGGGTCGTTTGGGTCAAGACACTTTAGTATGGCAGATCTGCAGGTGCGAATGCCCCTAACGTTAAAAAGATTTTTTAACAATAAAAGCCGATTTGATTTTAAAACGGGACATATGCAGATCAAATGAACAAAGTCCTGCTTCGGTGCACCGCATAGAGTGCAGGACGGCGTGCCATTATATTTCCAGGTTGGTTGATCAGCATTAGTCGGTAGTGACCCAAGGCGTATTGCTAGCAGTTTCCTTTTTAAGTGTATGGAGTATGTTATACTCGGGTATGCCGCAGGTTGTAAAATCAAATATGATTGCAGTACCATCCATTAGGCCTGGGCGGTAAATTCCGTTCCGCTCGCGGAATTTGGGTAATTTCGCGTTCCGCGGAGAACGCGGAATTGCCAAAAATTCTGCGATCCGCGGCTTCGCGGAATTTTTTGCTTGTTTGCGCTTTCAAAGTGCGTGTTCGCGAGATATTTCCCCCCGAGCACGCAAACAGCGTTCGCGAACAGGAAAAAAACATCGTGAACGGGTGGAACAAGCAATTCCGCGTGTTCGCTGAACTTTTGCGTGCTCGCGGAGATTTTTTACTGTTTCGCGGAACTTTGCGTAACGCAACTACGCAAATTCCGCCCACCCCTACCATCCATGCGTGAGAGCGCTTACTGAATATAGTTTTGTCTTCCATTAGCGAATGCCTTTTTTCTACTTTATTCAGTGTTTGTCGAAATGTTGCGTACGGTAAGTTCTGTTGCCAAAGATCTGTCACCTTCGTTGACTTTATTGATAGCTGCAGGTACTTGTTATAGGGAAGTGAGGGTGAGTGACGGAGTGAGTGAGAATGAGTGTTCAGCAGTGTGAGAAAGTGTGAAGTATTGGAGAGAAAGATAGTGTGATTGAGAAAGAGAATAAGTAAGAATATACATGAGTGAGAGTGTGTGTCTGAGTTTGTCACGCTTCTGAGTCGGTCACTGGCCCTGGCACACTGGAGGAAATTCTTGGCTTCTGGAGGCAACCATATCAAAATAATGGCATATTATATGTAATTATTGGTTTAAGAGGAGCACCTGGCAAATTGCTGGTACTGGCAAACTAGAGATAATTTACATATGTTATGTTAAATTTATTTCTAGAGCGCGCGATTAGCCGGAGGTGTCTTCGAGATAGCTTGACAGAACCTGAAACCCAAAAGGTTGAAGAAAATCGCCTATTGTCAGAAATGGAGCAGAAAGAATTTGACCGAAGTTCATAGGGAACTGAATATCCAAATTTTTAAGACTTTCCTGAATCCAAACAGATTGTTCATAGTTTTTAGATGGAGCAGTAGGGCGTTCCAGGATCATGATGCGCAGATCACAATCGTCTTCCTCCCCATGAGGCAAGTCTAAATTTTGGGACTATTACTTTCTGGGCTGGGGAGGACCACAGTGTTCTTGGTGGCCTGTTACAGTTGAATTTGTTCTTTAAGTAGACAGGCCCAATGCTGTGCAGAGCGTTAAAGGCCGTGCAGAGAGTCTTAAATGGTATTCTCTGTCTTATTGGCAGCCAATGTAACTGCTTTAGTGCCATGGAGACAGATTTGAATTTAGGGATGCCTAAGAGCAGCCATGCTGCTGCATTCTGCAGAATCTGTAGTTTGTTCAGATGCTGTTGTTGCACATTGATATATAGACCCTTGCAATAGTCTAATTTTGAAAGCACCATAGAGGTAACTACTGCTTTCTGCAGATTGGACAGGAGGAAAGGTAAGATCTTCTTTATCGTCCTAAGGGTGTAAAAGAAGTGACCGAGTTTACCCGATCACTATAAGTAAGTCTATCATCAATGATCACTCCAAGATTACGGGCCTTCCTGACCGGGGCGGAAGGGTTCCCAACACTTGTAGCCACCAAGTATGGGACCAAAAGTCACAATGGGTTCCCAAAGAAGATGGCCTCAGTTTTAGCTGCATATAACTTTAGGCAGTTGTTGGCCATCCAATCATTGACTGCCCGCATGCAGTCGTGGAATCTGGAGTCTGTATCAACAGCACTCTTAGTTATAGAGACGAAAATGTGTGTGTCGTCGGCATAAGACGTGAGAAATGTCTGATCAAATCAGCTAGGTGTGACACATAAATGCTGAACAGTGTCGGGCTCAGCGAAGAGCCTTGCGGCACTCTGCAAGGCATGGAGAAAGGATCAGAAGTGAACTCGTTTAATGAAATGGATTGCCTCCACTCGAACAGTAAAGGCAAGCACCACTCCTCTGATTCTGATGTCATATAATCGGCCAGTCAGCAGCTCATGGTTGACAGTGTCTGTAGGAAAGTAGGATCTGCTTTTACGGTTACCCCCACTTTTTGCTTGATGTAACACTGTTTCTGACTAGTCTGACTGGGATCCTGCTAATCAGGACCCCAGTCTCTGTGCTTTCTCCCCTAAATTGGTATGGTAAGTACTAAGGTACATCCCAGATTGGACACTGGTGTACACTTATCAGTCCCTAGTATATGGTACTAAGGTACCCAGGGCATAGGTACACCAGGGGTCCCCCATGGGCTGAAGCATGTATTATGCCACCCATGAGGGACCACTTAAACTGTAACTACAGGCCTGACAGTGCAGCCTGTGTAAGCTGGTGCTAGCACCACTTACGAAAGATATAGGTAGGGTCACTGCACTTAAGAGCTATAAGTCACCCCTAAAGCAGGCCTTTCAGTTCTGAAGGCTGTTGTGTAGTTCCTATAAATCTATATAGGATCTTCACGTTTAGACAACATAAACTGTGGGATTGGTGTCCAGACTGATCCCAGACACCCCCACCGGATATGTTCGCCTGTATACCAGCTAGCTCACAGTACCACTGTAAACTCCTCTTACCAAGGAGAAAATAGTTCCTGGCAACTATCGAACATGACAACTCTGTCCCATCAGGGATCTTGGAAACAGTACAGTAAAAACTTTTCTCTCAGTCACCCGTGCTCACTTTGTCTCCGGAGAGATACACAGAAAAAACGGTGGGGACGTTTTCAATAAGTATTTATTGAACCAGCGTCATTCTAGTGTAAAATAGGTGTGCTGAAACAACCATAAGACAGAAACAGATATAAATGATTATAAGCACCAACAAAGTAAATGGATAGTAGATTTCTACCATAGTGCTAAAAACAATGAATATATGCAAGCATATAAATACATGACAGTAATAATACGTACTCCTACGATGCAACCCTAACTAGATGCACCTATGTGTACCTAGCATGTATGTAGATATAGAGCCAAGAATCCCCCTAGGATGAGGTCAAACCCATTACCTGGTGCGAGAGAATGAAGGACCCCGTCTTGGTCTCGAGATGGACACCCTGCGAGGGATGTCAGACCACTGCGTGCTGGACTGCCTGCGTGCAGGAACCTCAGCATCTCGCATCAGTGTGTCAACATGGAAGTCTTTCTCCTCTGCCTACCCCGGCAAAGATGTGGTGTATATATATATATCAGGGGATTCTACCTTGCTGTGTCATGTCGCCCGAGGATGACGGAAGGGGTGACCTTTATACATAGTTATTATGCAGAAGTTGGTAATCCTGCTGTGATTCTGAGAATCCTTATGCATAATTAATGAGGTTAGTTTTTGGGGAAAACCACTCGACATTTATGCAGCGCTTAACTAGGTAAAAGTTCAATACCAAAACCTGTTAAGTAGTACAATGGTACGGTAAATGTAGGTGAAGGGTCAGGTGACTACTCAAGCCTATATTGGGGTACCCTACGAAACATAACACCCACTCCTCATCCGACCGGACGACATATTAAACAACAGGGGAATGTCCTTCGAATCAAGCATTAAACATTGTTTAAAGGATGTTTAAAAATTTCTAAAAGTTAATAAAATCTCAAAAAAAATAAACTCTAAAAGTCCCTTAAAATATGTTCATATATATAGTCTGATCAACTGAATACGTCTGAAAGCCATAGTGCTCAGCAAGAGAAAATAAGAGAGGAAAAACAAAATTTTGTTTAAAATTCCAATTTTGGTGGTTTTGGAAAAGGCCGAATTCATCCCAGCACACGGAGAGCCAAGTGTTTATGTGTCCTGTGTGGGAGACGCAATATCACTGCTGCTTGCCTTCTCAGACGACGGTCCCTGTAACACCTCACAGATCAGGTCAATCGAGCAAAGATGATCTTCCTCAGTTCCCACAGCCGATGCTGGGGAAGCATTTGAAACATCCAAAGCCTGTGTGCCTGTAGTGGAGCCTGTATCGAATCCAATAAGAGCTGAAGCATCCCATGGTGGCTCTAAGAATGGCAACATCAAGATGGGAATACGCTGAGGACACAGCACAACGTGGGCCTTTAATGGGACCAGCAGTGCATCCACGTCCGGTGGCGCAACTGATTGAAGTGTTGGACAGAGGTCCAACACGCATTCATATCCGCAGAACAAACAGCGGAGAACAGGCAAAACACAGTCAATCCAGACTGGTCGAAATCATAGGAACCAAGACTCACTCAGCTCCCGAAGTTTAGGTGTGCGAAGATGGAGTAGCATGCGATCACGGTAACGTCGCTCCAAGAGCGCTTTTCCATTTCCTTGGTGACTGGGACGTCCATTGCGAAGCAGAAAAATAAAAATCAGGATACCCACTATCAGTAGCAGGATCAGCGGAAGCCCTCCAAAAATGCTTCCAGATACGCAGTGTATAAAAGCTGGAATCACTCCGAAGACTGTCTCAAAGGTGCTTAACAGTACAGAACCTATGGTCTTAAATGGGTGTACTATACCCTTCATTACAGACATGTTAAAGATACGTTGTACTATTTCTCCTAAATGGAAAGGGCAATTTGTTTGTACCAGTGCCTGTATCTCAGCTGAGGACCTTGCAATCTAGAGATCAAAAGTCTCTCGGGCCGAGGTTAAGGGCACATCCTTCTGTAACAGTGTGGCTTTCATTTGGCTCAGAGTATCAACCGTATAAAGGAAACATTCAATGAAGGCCATAACGGCGCCTCCCTGACTGTGTGGGTCGGCGGAAACAGTACTTGCATACAACAAGTAACCCCGGAACATACAGTGACAAGATATGCGATGCCTGGCAGCATTCCACAACAACCTTGATCATTAAGCATTAAGTAACTCCCATTTGAGAGCAGCCTGAACACCAGATTAATCACGGCAGCGGGGGAACCTTTCAAATGACAGGATACTGAACCGTTACAGGCCCCGTGAAGCATAATATCCTGGCAAATTAGAGATCCACTCAAAGAATTCTCGCAGTCTGTACCTCTGAGAAACACTTCAGTGTCCCCGTTCCTGCATCTAAATCTATACAGTGATTCCCAAGATTCATGGATGAATTCCCTACCCATTGCTTCATACCTGCCTACCGTGTGGTGTTCTAGGCAATATTGAAACTGGAAAGTTGTTACTGTCAATGTTATATGGCCATGAATTAACCATTCTATGGACGGTGATTCTGCCACGGTGAAAGGTAATTGGTCTAATTTTTCAATGCGCAGCATTGTATATTTTGCATACCTTTGTGCCATTATTGTCTGATTTTCTGTCAAATTATATGCAGAGAACAGAGACGTACTGTTGATATATCGCCAGGGCACATAACCAGAGTGCAAAGATTGTAGCGTCCAGCTTAATGACACAATAGAATGTAACTGTGATTGTCCGTGTTGTAAGATGGACAGATCCTGTTCCATTATATCTATAGCAGAAGATACAATGTTGCCCAGTGAATAAATTCTGGATGTTAGTGTGGTCATGTCATTGTCAACCACAGCCAAAGCCTTTTCTAAGTTAATTCTGTCAATTTCATGCAATCTCTCCGCAACTTCCTGTTGAGAGATTTTCCAAATTTCATTACAAACAGCGTATAAGAAGCGTTTCTGACGTGGCTTTCGGGGACCTAGTAAAATATCCCTAAGATCCATGTCATCTGAGAGTAGGGACAAGTGTTGTTTCACCTGAGACAGTGTCGAGGTTCTTAGCCAATCTAGGCATAACTTCCCAACACTGTATGATGTCCTCACTCCCGGATGTTCTTGTTGTACATAGCGTAAGTTGGGCCTTTGGATACTAAACCCTTCGGTGGTACCCCTGAATCTTGACTGACACCTATTTGTGTTGATAGGCCAAACTAACCATCTCTTCCAATTGGGGTCTGTTGAATTGTATGAAACGTCATGCACGATGTCATCGTGTGTACTTTCACCATTTTCTGTATAGTTCTGCCATCCCTCCAAGTGTGAAAGTGAGGGAATATGTAGTGTGTTCAAGTCCTTAATCTTGGCTAACCCAAGACAGGAAGTCCATTGTACAGTGTCGTTCAGGAAAATCATCTGTTGTGGTATGAGGCATGCTCTAAATAGTGCCTCAGTTCTCTGAACCTGTCATTCCTTAGTACCCCAGACTGATTTTATGTCTATAGTGTCTTTCCATAAGCCGAAACCCTGTTCAGACAGTTGGGCAATAAAGGTTTCAGAGTATATCTGTTTCCTGTTAGTGAGCATACTTTTCTTTGCAGATATAGGTGCAAGCTTATAATAATATGAGCGTGGATCTGATGTATTAAACCCAGAAAAATAAGCAAACTTTTGTGCAAACGTTTGTGAACTACCTTTCGGTGGTGTTGGGCAATGTTCATATGAACATTGGTTCATATGGTGCACTTGTTCTATGCAGAAAGTGATAACCATAATGTGGGTAACAGTACATGGTATCAAAATCAGACGAGTCGTCAAACATTTCATTGTTCGTAAATGCTGCAGACAGTTCTAAATCAGAGAACATATTATTAACAGTTTCAAAATCCCAATCGTCAGAGTATGTACTGGAGGTGATGATATAATTTAAAGACATTTTGAACATGTGGTATTTTTAAAAGTTCAGGGGGACCAAATACATCATATGAAACTCTGTCCCAAACTATCCCGTCAGGAACTGGAACTGCTGTAATGTTCACATAGGACAGATCTCTCTGTTTACAATGAGATGACGTATGAGGTTTCAGTACCGAGTTCACATGTGATACTGCGGAGCTTTCTGGGAGATAGTGTCCATTCACGAGCAAGAAAAAGACAGTCACTAAACCTATCCAGAATAGTAGGAACAGTATTCCAGTTATTATCCAGAGCTGTAGCCATGGTGAGACTAGGTATGTCTTTTTCAGAAAAATATAGAAATTATGAAGTCGTTTTTTACGGGAAACTGGAGCTGGCGGTGACTTAGGTTCACTTGGATGTAGAGAAAAAGTGTCGAAATCGATGTTAGCAGGATGCAGTTCGATCTATCTGTGGTAGCTCAGAAGGTTTTGTTGAACTTGCAGGTGTCTCCTGTAGAGGCATATTGACGTAGATATCGGTGGTAGGCCAAATTGATATCTGTGTTTCATTCGTGTTTTGATGATGTTCAATTTCAATAGGAATGAGTTCCATGTCATTGTTGGTAACTTCATTACTACGTATAGAAGAATCTTCAAATGTTATCAGTCTTTCTGTCTGAACCTCCTGTATGGTAGCGAAAGGAGAGCGGCACCTACCCAGGAGACCACGCGGGCTGCTATTCAGTATCGGCCACATAGTGTGGTTTGATCAGCTCAATGGAGACGAATCTCTTTTCTTTCTTGCCGGCAAGTGGCGGAAGAAGTACTGTTCTTGTTCCTACAGGCGTTCTGTATGATGGCCCAAATTCTTTCTTGTCCACAATCTTTACTCTGACCAGATCCCCGACCTTTGGGATCCAGGCAGGTCTTGCTGTGACTGATTTTACTTCCCCAGTGGCGGTGCGTTTTACTTGGACGTTGCTTTGTAGTGCCCAGAATTCATTGAGTTCCTGTAAAATAGCCAAACTTTTATTTATGTCAAATGGTTTTTCATCCGCCACTGTGCTGCGACAATCGAGGTCAGGTACCCACATTCTCATCCCAAATAGGACTGCGTAAGGGGTGATACCTCCTAGGGAACTTCTTGGCATGTTACTAAGTGCCCGCTGGACCCCATATAGGTGATAGAGCCAACTACCACCGAACCTAATAGAATACCCTTGCTGTTAAAGATTGCTTTAAGTCCCAGTTTTTCCTCTCCACTACCAAATTTCCCTCAAGATGGTACGGAGAGGAGTACCGCAATGCAACACCCAAACATCCTATGGCTTCCTTGTAAGCCCTAGAGCTAAACGCGGGGCCACTGTCAGATTTTAATGTGCCAATTGCCTATGTCCCTATGAAGACTTGCAAATATTTTATAACAGTTCGAGTGTCAGCCGAGCGCTGAGGCCAAACCCACAGGAATCTAGAGCATGAATCCACTGCCACCAAGATGTATTTGGAAGCCCCATCAGATTATAAGGGGCCGCAGTGGTCCAAATAGACACAAGTGAGAGTTCTGTCTGATATTAGTAGTGGTGTTTGCACTGGATGTGCTACGGTGGAACCCTTAATCTGCTGACAGATGTCGCATTTAAGGACAAATCCTTTTGTCTGTTTTGTTAAACCTGGCCACCAATAGCGTTGTTTCAGTAGAGAATCTGTCGCGGTAATCCCTGCATGTGCAGAACCCAGACCCTTGTGTGCAGCTAGAATTAAACCTAATCTGTGATCCATGTTTGGTATTACTCTATCCCCCACTCCTGGATTTTGAGCATACGGAATATTTTTTGCATCTAACTTGTAGGAGTACTTGAGTGGAAAGCCTTTTGGCAAGGCTGTGGTGTTTTTGCGTGAAGCAATGACAGGTACCATTGTGCTTCCGTCTATTCTCATGCTAGAATGAGTGATTGCAGCTACGGCAGCAGTTCGCACTGCCGCCTTGGCGGCTTCATCAGCCAATGAATTCCCTTCAACGTGTACGCCATCATGTTGATGACTCATCGTGTGTCTTTTTTCAGCTCTGCCACTTGTTCCCGAAGCAATTTGTGCTTTATTGTGCAACCTTTTGAGTCTTTAAACCCATTCTGACCCCAGTAGTGGAGATATTCATTGTAAGACTGGACACAGTAAAACTAATCGCACACTATAAGTGTGTGGAATTCCTGATCCGTTTGTATTAGTGCCAGTAATAGGGCTTTTAATTCTGCCAGCTGTGCCGTGCAGTCTCCCAGAGACTGCATCTTTGTACTGCCAGGATGGAACTTGCCTTCCTGCATACATCCTTTTACAATCGCACAAGCTGCACTGTGTTGTTGTTTACTACCTATGGCAGGCTGAGCAGAACCGTCAGTGTAAATTATGTATTTATACTGATCTAGAGGCATTATTTCATTTGGGAGAGGATATTCTTGTTCATACTGCACAAATGCTTGTGTTTTTAATGTGGAATCAAATTGTAGTCTACATCTATTGCAGTGAGAAAATTAGCCCATTGTATCCATATCGGATGTAAAGCTTTTGCATTCAGAACGCTTGCCTTTGTAACAGCCTGTAAGGCCAGTACTGGAGTTACGACAATTATTCGTTTCTCCTGTGCCAGTGCTCTTTCTCTCACTACAGCAGTTGTACTGCTGTCAGATTTTTTTCTGTAGAAGCAAAGTGCATTTCAGCGTTTGTGTACAAGTGTGATTTGTATGCTATGGGTACCGTTTCTCCTTCATTGAAGGTCAAGTAAGTGTACCCAGATTGACCCGCGATTACACGGATCACCAGATTTGTGGTATTTAAACGTGTGTGTAGGTGTTTGGAAGCTATGATGTCAGCTTGTAAGGAACGTAAGATATCTGTGTGTTCCTGTGTCCAATGTCTAATTGAAAAATCAGGTCTGATTAAATCGTAGAAAGGTTTTACTTTTTCTGCATAATCCAAAATTTATGTTCTGCCAAAATTTAGGAATGCCAACATGGATTGTAAATGTTTCAGAGTTTTTGGAGGTTGGAGCTGTGCACACTTGTCTAAAAAGGTAGCTGCTAGGCTTTTTCCTTCATTTGATAACTCGTATCCCAAAAATAGGACATTGGGGTGGGCTATTTTCGATTTTTTAAAATTGAATTTGTAGCCCTCAGAGGCGAATCTCAAAATTATGGTGCTCACCCTGGTCAGATGATCCAATAAATCATTATCCGTCAGATAAATATCATCTACATAGGGGGGCTTGGTTTCGGCGCGCAGCGGAATGGCTGCCTTGTGAGGGAGCTCCGCAGGCCGGGCTCCATAATCCGGCAATTACCATCCTTTCCCCCTAATGCTGCGGGCTGTCGGCTTGCGCACCAGTGACCTGCATGACAATGATCACGGCGAGCCTGTTGCGGGACCGGATGCCGCCGCCAATCCCCCTGAACCAACGAAGTGGCGGAGTTGCGGAGGACGCCGAGAAAATGGCCGCCGAGTGCTGAGGGCCTGAGCGGCGGCGCGAGACCCCACTGTGCGGAGGCAGCCCCCGCTACCGACCGGGAGGTGACACCGAGAGGCCCGGAGCGTGGGAGCAGCGCACGGTGTGGAGTGCTCCTTGCGGGCGGCCCCCGGCTCCGATTGCAGCTGGACACCGAGCCCCGGTGGGGCCTGCCCTGTTTCTGCGCCCTGACGGAGGTACTGGGTCCCCGTGAGAGCGGTGATCGGTGGCGTCGCTGCGGAGAAGTGGACATCAGCAAGAATAAGGTCGGTGCGGGGGGACCGGGATACGGGTGGGGGCTGCAGCGCTCTGTCTCCGTGGCCTGGGCCTACTAGGGGCCTCGCTCCTGGTGGGGCCGGAGCGCGGCGGGGAGCGCTAGTGGTTTCCTGCAGAGTGCCTGGCCCTCCATTACCCATACCTTGCGGGGGAATCTCGGCGGTGTCCTGAGGTGTGGGGGGAGGAGGCCGGCTACGGGAAGCGAGTGGCACCCGGCTCTCTCCTGGCACTCGAGGCCGGGGACAGCGTGGGTGCTGCGCGGCCCGGCTGGGTCTCTGTGTCAACTGCACCTCGGCTCGGCTGAGCTCCCTGGTCCCGAGGCCCTGAGGCTGGATACCGGGGCGGAGAGCCCTACAGGAGACACCTCTGCTATCTGCGGGGGCGGGGAGTGCATCGGGCCTCGCTGCTGGCTTGGTGTGCGCTCTGCCTTCTGCTTCCTTCCCGGAGCTGCCCTGATCGCCCTCTCTGGAGGCGGAGGTGCTCTGGGGGTGCTGCCGCCGGCGCTGCCTCGTGTGCGTTGCCGACTGCTTGAGCCGGAGGAGGTCTTGGTGAGTTGCCTGTTCGGGAGCTCTAGTGCACCGGTGGAGCTGTGGGCGGCGGACAGAGCTGGACTAGTCTGCTGGTCTGACCGAGGGACTCTGGTGCAAAGTTGACGACAGATAACGCCTTAACGCACGATCTACGACCATGGGTAAGGCCGATCCCAAGCAGCCTAAGATTCCATTCGAAACTAAGCGACAGACACGCAATATGGAGACACCGGTGGAGGCGGGCGCTGCCCACGCTCCGGATGACACTATAGATCGCCCAGAAGAGGACATGCGATCAATCCTGCTGGAGGTCCGATCTGGCCTTAAAACCATTGACGGCAAAATCGACGCACTAACCTCTAGTCTCGACGCGGTCAAGAAAAAGGTAGAACAGCATGAAACCCGACTGGATGGCGTGGAGAACAGGTTATCGGACACGCAGGACTCACAGGCTGAATCGCGGGCACAACTCATGAGCATGGAAAAGGTGCTAGAAGTCATCAAGGCGAAGAACGAAGACCTGGAAGCACGGTCTAGACGTAATAACCTCAGAATTCTTGGCCTTCCGGAGTCAACGGCCATATCGAAAATTGAACCTTACATCGAGACTCTCCTACGCGAGCTGTTTGGGTCTGTGCTTTCCCCGGTAATGACTATAGAGAGGGCGCATCGCTCACTGGGCCCTCGTCCGGTGCCGGGGGCCCCCCGTGCCCGATTATAGCACGCTTACTTAATTACGCAGACCGGGATGCTATTCTTCGAGAGGCGAGGGCTAAGAGTCCCATCACACACAATGGCAATCACTTGTCCTTTTTTCCGGATTACACCCCGACGGTGCAGGCTGCCCGACGAGACTTTGTACCAGTGAAAAGGCTTCTATAGTCTTCCTCCGTTCCTTATGCCATGCTCTACCCTGCTAAACTGAAAATTTCTCATGACGGGCAAGCTCACTTTTTCACAGACCACAAGTCAGCCTTGAAGTTTGCAAAACACATCTGCCCGCGCCGGATTGCCAGGGTCGCCTCTGGTGGGCCCTCTACCTCCCCAACTTTGAGTGACAATGACTAATGTGGTTCCTTTATAATGTATTGCAATGACGAGTATGTATGTTCACTGTTCACTGTTCACTGTTCTCCGACTAGGCCACAGTCTCTATTTTCTTGTTTAGTATAAATTGCATGAACCCGCTGCACATGGTGGCAAGGTGACTCCTCGGGGCAACCTGTCATGGCATCGATCTAGGTCGGTTGTTGGTGCACTCTCTTTTTTATGTTAGCATGCGACAGGAAGGGGGAACTATTCCTTTGACACGGTAGCCCGGCCGCCCTGCCGTATGGTAGGTGTACGCCGTCGACTCTTCCCCCCCATGGGAGTTCCCCTATTTGTTGGAAGCTTCACAATGGGATTTGGGGGTTGTAACGGGAGGGAGGGGGGATCATATTCTCGACCTAATTGGGAGGTTGTAGTGGGAGGGGGGAGGTTTCGGGGATTGGTTTCATGTGTAGTTGCTATCTATTTTAATGTTGAAGTACAGGGGATTGATCGATGTGGTTGGGTGGGCATCAGGAGGAGACAGCATTTTTGCAATGGAATATATCGGGGTTACCAGGAGAAAGCTCCAATCCTGATGAAAAATGTTCCGGGAGCCCATGGGTGAGGAATACCGGTATATGACATGGAACATTAGAGGGCTAAACTCCCCCAAGAAAATTCGCCAAACATTTGCATACTTGAACAGGCATGGTACGCAAATTGCTTTCCTTCAAGAGACCCATTTAACTAAAGCCACAGAGTCTAAGGTGGCGACCAAATGGGCTGGGTTCAAGTTAGCCTCCTCGTACTCTTCATATGCCAGGGGAGTTCTCATATTGATTAAAAAGGGTATACCGTTTACTCCACATAGAACACATATAGACGATGGAGGGCGATGTGCAATGGTACAGGGCAAGCTTGGTACGACACTGATTACGCTCATAAACACATACAGTCCCATAGCAGACGAACCAGAAATATTCCAACGTATGTATAGCATACTGCGAGACTGGCCGGAGGCCGCCATAGTGTGGGGGGGAGATCTTAATACTTACTTAAATCCTAACTTAGATAAGTCCAGCCCGCAGGGCATTCGCACGCCTAGAGTGGCCCATAGTATTAATAATGCCATCCTGGAATTTGGGTTGGTGGATGTCTGGTGCCTTCGACATGGAGATGCGCGGGAGGGTACTCATGCCACTCCCGCCCACGGCAGCTGGTCCCGGCTGGACTACTGGCTGCTCAGCGAAGGCGCTGCTGCGTGGGTAACTGCTGTCGCCATGCTTCCGCGTACGCTTTCTGATCATAATCCGATGCAACTGGTACTCACCCCTCCGGCCGCGACCCGACGACCGTTCACCTGGCGTTTCCAAGCGTCCGCATTACTGGATCCCATATATGCCGACACTATACAGAAAGCCATAGTGCAATACTTCGAGATTAATAAGGGCACTGTGGATAGTGCGGCAACCTTGTGGGAAGCATTCAAAGTGACGATTCGTGGGGTATGTATTGGCACAACCGCTGGCATTCTCAAAGATCTCAGGACGCAACTCACTAGACTAGAGAGCACACTACAGGGTCTGGAGAGGGCTTACACGGCACATCCCACCTCTGATACACTGGCACAAATTCATGAACTGATTCTGGAATATGTCACACTGGCGGAGTCAGAAATGAAATATTTATCAAAATGACACATAGCTAGGAAATATGGCGAGGGCGGAAGGCCGGGTCGGGTTCTGGCTGAGAGACTGAGAGTGCGTGCAGACCATCATTATATAGACAAAATAACGGACGCCGCTGGAGTCGAGCACTACAACCCCGTGGACATAGTGGAGCAATTCAGAGGGTACTACGCCACTATATACACCTCCCGGGGAGCGGGGCCGGATGACGCCACAGACGAGTTCCTAGAGAACATTGCATGTGCGTGGTTAGCTGATGAACACCGGGATTATTTGAATCATCCAATTGATGCGGATGATATAAAAGCGGCCATCAGAGCTCTACCTAATGCTAAAGCGTCTGGGCCGGATGGACTCACGGCAGAATTTAATAAGGCACACGCGGATCTTCTTGCGCCGCGCCTTCTGGAGATGTATGCGGAGGCACATGAAACTGGGATTTTACCCCCATCTCTCCGTCAGGCTCTGATTGTTACTTTGTTAAAAAAGGACAAGCCACCTGACGCATGTGAATCGTACCGTCCGCTCTCGCTGATAAATATCGACACCAAAATTTTAGTAAAAATCTTAGCCACAAGGCTACAACCCCTGATGCCCAGTCTGGTCCTTCCGGACCAATCGGGATTTATCCCTGGGCGGTCCACGTCCCACAATCTACGGACTATCTTTGCAACGCTCCATGTCCTTAATCCGAAATTGCACGCTGCAGCGGTGTTGCTTGATGCCGCTAAAGCGTTCGACTCAATTGAATGGTCTTATATGTTTCGCATATTGCGGCGGATGGGGTTCCCACCTCTCTTTCTGGGTTGGGTGCGGATACTGTATGAGAACCCATCGGCGCGGATCCGAGTGGGTGGGCTGACGTCTGAGTCTTTCGACATTAAGCGTGGTACCCGACAGGGGTGCCCCCTCTCGCCGTTACTGTTCGCCATCGCCTTGGAGCCCCTGGCCTGTGTGATTCGTCAGCGGCAGAGGGAAACGGCTCTCAACTTCCGTCACAGACCGGTGGGTGTCTCATTATATGCGGACGATATGGTGCTATTCGTGCGGGACCCGGCTCGGTATCTGGCCCCACTGCTTCGAGAATATATTAGGTTTGGGCTCATCTCGGGACTCAAGATCAATTGGGAGAAGTCGGTGGTTATCCCTCTGACGGCGGACACCCCCTCTCCAGCCATGGAATTCCCGTTGATCTGGACCACGGACCCGGTCAAATATTTGGGGGTCTGGGTCCATCGAGATCCGGATGTTGTTATGCGGGAAAACTATGGGAGCGCATGTGATAAACTGGACGAGCAGATTGGAAAATGGATAGCGCTGCCATTGTCCTTGGCAGACCGCATTGCAATCATAAAAATGGTGGTACAGCCGCGTTTCTTGTATCTGTTTGCTATTATCCCGATCACACCGACGCGACATTTTTTTAAAACACTGCGCACCTCTCTGCTTAGGTTGATCTGGGGAGGGAGACAAGCGAGAGTGAGTTGGACTACCCTCACGCTAGATTATGATAAAGGGGGATTCAGTGTACCGGACCCCTACCTATATTACCTGAGCGCTCAAGCGCAATACGCTTACTTCTGGCTGCACCGCATGCTTACACCCCACACGTGGCAGTGGAGGAGGGAGACGCCTATCCGACACCTTTATGTAGTCTATTTACTCATACACGCCGCGGTACTCCAAAGTCTGAAATCAACACGCTAGACACAACAATTGCAGCCTGGCAGGCTATAGGCCGTCTTGCGGACAAGTTGCCCATTTACGCCCCGGCGTTGCCCCTGGGACATCACGCAGCTATATCGGTAACACAGGAGGTGGGTCCCCTGCGATCGCTTGCGGAGGCAGGCATCACTACAATGCAAGACCTATATCCGAATGGTTCTTTTCTGGACACTGAGGACCTTCAATACGTAGCTAACCCCACCCCCCTCTTTCAGTTCACAGTCCACAGGTTGAGACTTGCGATGCGTTCACACTACACTTCCTATCCACTAGAACCCACTACTCTGCAGTCCCTGCAACTGTTGCTGACTACACCGACACCGAGAAAATTGGTCACGAAACTATACAGGGCTATCAGAGCAGAGAGGGTCCACGGGCCAGACAGAAGCCTCAATAGATGGAACGATGGGTTGTCTGTCCCTGTAACTGAGAAGGAGTGGGAACATGTTTGCACTCTCACCAGAAAACTCACGCCGAATGGGAACCTCCGAATTATTCACCTCAAGTATTTGCATCAGACATACCATACGCCGCTCCGGCTACACAAACATGGACTGCGAGACACTAGCGGCTGTATGAGATGCGGCCAAATTGATGCAGGTTTCTTACACCTTGCGTGGGAATGTGGTAGGGTGGCGCGCTTTTGGGAACAGGTGCTACATCACATACACGACATCTCAGGGGTTGAGTTACAATGCACGCCACTGGTTTGCCTGCTGTGCTACGTCCCACATCTGAAAGGGGCGAGTGGAAAATTCATACGACTCGCGCTACTAATGGCCAAACGTCGGGTCGCTATTAGGTGGGGGGGGGGTGCCAGCGCCGCGTGTGGATCACTGGCTCAAAGACCTGGTTTACTGTAAGGACAACATGGAACTATATTCAGAAGAACTCCCAACTACATCCAAGCCCAGGGACATATGGGAACCACTGCGCCAATTCCTGCAGCGACAGACGGTGGCTACTCCCTAACTCTGAACTATTGTACCCAATGTATTGCCTGGTTTGTCATTCTTCATGTACATAGATGTATCTATTATGATAAGTAATGGTTGTGTCTCCTGATGCTGCTCAATCATATGAGGTTTAATTTTTGTAGATCCGTATCTGTACTGTCTTCTATAGCAACATTGTAAAGCATTTTCTTTTGCTTGAAAATCAATAAAAAAAAATAAAAAAAATATCATCTACATAGGACAATGCCTTCTCATCAAAATTTTGAAGCAACTCTGTTACCCTAGCTGAGAACAACCCGGGGCTATTCTTATACCCTTCGGGCAGTCGACAGAATTGACGCTGAGAGCCTAAGGCTGAAAATGCTGTCAAATATCTGCTTTCAGGGGCTATATTTTGGCAGAAGAATCTATTTGAGATATCTAGTGTTGTTTTGTATTTTTTCCACACAATGTTATTCATTAATGCGGCACTGTGTGCATTCTGTACTGCAAATGTCTTGGTGCATGTGTTCAGATGTCTGTAGTCTAAAACTAGATGGTATGAATTGTCAGGCTTCATTGCTGGAAACAAAGGATTATTCATTGAAGAGGTTCAATTCTCTATCACACCTTGGTATTCAGGTTGATGTAAGATCTCCCTGACTTGTTTTTTCGCTTCTTGTTTTATTGGGTACTGTCTCTAGGGAGTCGGTGTATTTTTTACTGGGATTACATGGTGTGGTGACTCAGTATCCCACCCTAGCATATAATGCTGAAGCAAGCGCTACCACCCACTCCTGCACGTATGAATGTTTTAGTGATACTGGAACGAGGTCGGAAAAAGCCGCTAACATTACAGTTTCTCCCTTCGGGCACTCAATAACAATTGCAGGCGGCCAATCTTTTTCAGCCAAAAGGATGTCAGGGCCATAAGTCAGGTTCTCCCAAAAGAGACCTTTAATTTTTCTGGGTTTGTCCCCCTCCATTTTGAGTGTTATTTCATATAACGGGTGTGGGACACTTACCCTCGTATCAGGTGTCTCCACCGTGATATGTTCATTTAACGCCACTGTCAGCAGAAATTACATCAGGTTCTGGCGAGCTATTGTTACTTCTGCTGCGCTTTCTAGCATCATCAGAGCCCATTCCCTGTTCAGAAGTTGAGTCCTCAGTATCCTTGGCATGTGTTACTTTAAGGACAGCTACCTTCTTCTTTTTAAATTGAGGTTTTGATTTTAGTTTATCTTCTTTCTTGATATTATAGTCTGAAGTACGATGTGTAACTCTGGACTTTGTTCGTTCTTCTTGTCTGTGTTCTGACCGTCCTTCCGTCTCTGAGTTTTTTGATCAACCTTGAAAGGAACAAGAGGAACGTGTACCAGTATCCTGATACCTGTCAGGTTTTTTAATGCTATCATGATTCCTAAGGTTGTACCTCCTTTCAGAGGGCTCCTGTTGAGGAGACCCACCCTTTGAATGTGATCTATTCTTTTGTTTTTTATTGTCCAATTTCTTCTTAGAAGAATCAAGTGCTTGCTTGGTGTTATCCTTTTCAGGACCACCCATGAGTTGAGGTTTTGTTGCTCTAGCTCCCAAATAATCTCTACCTAATTCGGCATATGTATCTTCGATAATTTTAGGTAATTCACGCTCCTGTTGTATAGGAGTGAAATCCCTCAGGTGTTGGCATATAACCACTACTGCTGCCTCCCCTTTTATGTTTGCTAACATAATTGTCGATACCTGGGCAAAAGTTCCTAACAATTTCATCCCTAAGTTCAGAGCAGGTTCCGCTCCATACTCATTCTGTATCTGTCTCAATACGTCTGGTATTACTCCTATTGAAGGGATACCATGAGTTCTGGTATAAATGGCAGCGAAAACTGTACCCCAAGAGGTACAATCCTCTATCTGGGGAGCTATCCCCATTGGCAAGCATATTGTTAGCATTCTATGTTTTTCTTGAGGGTTTGTGTGTGGAAACACTGCCTCTAACTGTGTTATTTTCTGAGCAATCCAGAATGGCATTAGCTCACGCTTAGTGGGCATTTTACCCATAACTGCGTTTGGTGTTTGTGGAGTTATTTTTGTTGCAGACCCCTGAGTTTGTCCTGCTGGTGTAGCGCTTGTTGGCTGAAGTGTGATTGTTCTCATAACGAACTGTGTCATATTTCTGTAAAGTTTTATTATTTCTTTGTTGTGTAGTGGACGTAAGTCTGCTACGGTCTTTGTGTCATGTCTGGATGCCGTGTGTAGGTTGATAGGACCAGCCAAGTGGCTCCATCTCTTCCGAGCGGACAGAGTCTCACTTTATCTGTTGTGTGTGGGAGGGCGCCTTTAAACCAGTTTATGTGCTCCTGGTAGGTGAGCGGAACTTCAATGTCCTTGTATGGACAATATTCCTCTGGTATTTCATCTTCAGTGTAAAAATGAAATGTGTTTGTGCGTGCATCTGCTGGTGGGAATTTAACCCATGAATAGAATACCTCTGTCCTGTATGACTCGTGTGCCTCAATCATGAACGTTACTGTCCCACCTCTAGATGTGACTCCGTAGTCTGCTAGTTTTAAAGTAAGGGCAGTTCTAACATTTTCTGAAATGTTTATCGTACCTTCCTGCTCTTCTTTCCTCGCTGCATTCACAAGTAATGCTGCTGAAGCATTTTCTTCTTCAGTCATTGTTGAAAGAGTTTCAAGGAAACTGAGATAAGGTTTTATGCACAATAGGGAACTGTTATCCTCAAAGCTTGATTAAAACCTACAGCCAATACATAGGATATGCCTACTCAGCTGCGGCAGATTTTTCCCTTCCCCCTCCAGAAGTCTCTGGAATAATGTAAATATGGGTCTCTAAGAAAGCACGACTGAACCACTCAGATTTGACCGCTAAATAAGAACCAAACCAACGTTGGTGGCGCCATGTCATGCAGTTCCTGTAAATCTATGTAGGATCCTCATGTTTAGACAACATAAACTGTGAGATTGGTGTCCAGACTGTTTCCAGACACCCCCACCGGATATGTTCGCCTATATACCAACTAGCTCACAGTGCCACTGTAAACTCCTCTTACCAAGGAGAGAATACTTCTTGGCAACTATCGAACATGACAACTCTGTCCCATCAGGGATCATGGAAACAGTACAGTAAAAACTTTTTGCTCAGTCACCCATGCTCACTTTGTCTCGGAGAGATACACAGAATAAACGGCGGGGACGTTTTCAATAAGTATTTATTGAACCAGCGTCATTCTAGTGTAAAATAGGTGTGCTGAAACAACCATAAGACAGAAACAGATATAAATGATTATAAGCACCAACAAAGTAAATGGATGGTAGATTTCTACCATAGTGCTAAAACAATGAATATATGCAAGCATATAAATACATGACAGTAATAATACATACTCCTACGATGCAACCCTAACTAGATGTACCTATGTGTACCTAGCATGTATGTAGATGTAAAGCCAAGAATCCCCCTAGGATGAGGCCATCTCCATTACCTGGTACGAGAGAATGAAGGACCCCGTCTTGGTCTCAAGATGGACACACCGCGAGGGATGTCAGACCACTGCGTGCAGGAACCTCAGCGTCTCGCGTCAGTGTGTCAGCATGGAAGTCTTTCTCCTCTGCCTACCCCGGCAAAGATGTGGTGTATACATACCCAAAAAGTACCCTCAGGGGATTCTGCCTTGCTGTGTCATGTCGGCCGAGGATGACGGAAGGGATGACCCTTATACATCGTTATTATGCAGAAGATGGTAATCCTGCTGTGATTCTGAGAATCCTAATGCATAATTAATGAGGCTAGTTTTCGGGGAAAACCACACGACATTTATGCAGCGCTTAACTAGGTAAAAGGTCAATACCAAAACCCCTTATGTAGTACAATGGTACGGTAAATGTAGGTGAAGGGTCAGGTGACTACTCAAGCCTATGCAATTTTTTCAGGTGCCTGTTTTACCACCGATGGGGGGCAGAGGTCGAGTGGGGAGCTGGACTTTAAGGATTTAATAAGAGAGGTGACCTGTTCTAAAGTCCGATCTGCGAATTTGAGAATAGTCTTGGTGTTGACAAGAGAAGAAGGAGCGGCCAATTCCTCCCGAGATGGAGCCTTAATGGAGGAAAAACTGTTGTATATTTCTTTCACTTTATTTTGAAAGAAACACGCAAGATCATTGCAAAATGATTGACTACTGTGTCCAGATGTACCTGATGTTATAGAAGTCAGTTTATTTACCCTTTGAAAGAGTTCTTTACAGAGTTCTTTGCAGCATCAATTTTTTGTGTAAAATTTTGGGATTTTTCCCTCACTATTAATGCTTTGTAGTCGACCAAATCTTGTTTGTATTTGTCCTTTTCTGACACAACATAATCCCTTCTTCATTTGCGTTCTTGCCTTATGCATTTTTTTGGGGGGATTCTGAGAGTCTCAGTGAGCCAAGGAGCTGAAGGGAGGCGCCTCCTGATATGGGAGGCCTTTGCTGAGGCCAAAGAGTTAGTGGCTGAAGTCAGAACAAGATGAGTACTTGTCTACTCAAGCATCAATATCCTCTTATCAGGGGCAAAGATAAAGACAGTGCATGATTGAATTTGTCAGGCTGGATCTTGTGCCTAGGATGACATAAGAAACACTGTTGGTAAAATGATGGCATTAACAAACTGGAGCTAATTCTTGACATTAGGGAGGACAACTATGGCATAAGTGGGGCATAAAGCAACCATGAAAAAATGCTGGCTGGCCCTAACATACTAAAGCTAATTTTTGTCATATGGGTCAGCTATGGTATGTTGATGTAGTCAATGACACAATTCTGGTGCTGGCCTATTGTATGTAATTCTTCCCATAAGGGTGGCAACTGTGGCATATGGGTGGCATCCATGACAAAATGCTGTCCTTGGTTCAAAGGGGGACTTCCTCACATCCAGGAGTACCATTTGCACATTTTTAAAAAATGGGCTCAACTCCTGCATGGCATCTAGCTTCATTGACTTGGTACAAAGTGAAAGCCAATATTTACTGACTGCCCTTCAGAGCATATTATCCCACCTACAACTTCACCACCTTCTAGACAACACACAATCAGTATTCAGAAAGAACTACAGCAGTGAAACAGCACTCATCGTGGCCACCAATGACATTAGAAACATCCAGGACTGAAACGTACGCGCCCTCATACTGCTCGATCTCTCCGAAACCTTTGACACTGTCTCCAACAACACCCTCATCAGAAGACTCCACGAGACTGGCATACAAGGATCTACTCTCAAATGGATCTGTTCCTTCATCACCTTTCACATCAGAAACCAAGAAACTGATATGTGGTGTCCCACAGGGATCTTCCCTCAGCCCCCCACTTTTCAACATGTACATGACACCGTTCACCAACATCATCCGATCTCAATACATAACCGTCATCTCCTACCCTGACACCCAAATCATCCTCTCCCTCACAGACAAGAAAAACACCATGAGAACCAACTTCATCAACTACATAATCATTGTAGCAGACTGGATGTGAACCAACTGCCTAAAGCTCAACTCTGACAAGACAGAAGTACTGGTCTTCAGCAACAATACCTACTTATGGGATTCTACCTGGTGGCTGTCGGAGCTCGGACCAACACTCACACCCACAGACCACCCGTGAAATCTAGGGATAATCCTAGAGGACAAGCTCAAAATGACGGCTCAATTGAACGAAGTGTGCACGTCCTGCTTCCATATTCTATGCATGCTGCGAAAGATCTTCAAATGGTTGTCTCAGAACACCAGACAGACCATCACGAAAGCACTCATCACCAGCAGGCTGGCCTATGGCAACACTCTATATGCTAGAATCTCCATCAGCTCCTACTCCAGACCATCTAGAACACAGCTGCAGGACTCATACTTGACCTCCTGTGCCGCACCCACATCACACCGCACCTCAGGAAGCTTCACTGGCACCCCATTCACAAGCGAAGCCAATTCAAACTTCTCACGTGCACACACAAAGCGTTACACAACACAGGACCAGAATACCTGAACAGCCGCATACTCTTTCACCAACCCACGACACACCTACGCTTTGCCTCACTCTCATTCACACATACTCCCAGAATCCGCAGAAACAAAACTGGAGGTTGATCATTCTCCTACATAGCACCCAAGACATGAAACAACCTCCCTCAACACATCAGAGCCTCCTCCTTCCTCACTTCTTGAGTTCCGCAAGAAGCTGAAGACCTGGCTCTTCATATAAGCACCTAGGGACTATTCATCTATACACCTTGCCCAAGCGCCTGGATACCCTCTCAGGAGATCGGGTGATTAGTGTGCTATACAAATCAACATAACATAAAGTAACATAACATATTAAGGAATTTTTTAGGACATTTCTTTTTTCTTTTTTTTTAAAAACCTTTATTAACATTTTCTTAATAACAAAGAGACTCAGAACTATTCGGTACCTCAGTAGCATTGCAAAGAAATCCATCATGGTTCACAATATCACAGTCCGTCAGGCAATCTTTTAACCTTTTACGTCCTACTAACATGACCACCCCCAGTTATGCATATCCTTATCGACTATGTAGTACAAAATATGCGATTAGAGCTTTACATATCAGAGGAACTCCTTTTGCCTTCCCAGAAAGATGCCACAGCAGGAACGAGCCCCAATAATCAAACTGTGTACGGTGATCCGGTCCAACAGCAGTCCACCCACCGTTATCCTGTGGAACCGTTCCCCACTTCACTATGTGTAGCAATCTCAGTGGATGCAATCTCATTATCCTTAGTCGCTAGGTGTGTGTTGTACAGTGCCTAGAAGTTCTTAGGCCAACTGCACGGGGGGAGAAGCTCGCTATAGTTCTCCGTCTGTGTGCTACAGTACATCATGTCTCTCGACCAATGTGTTATCGTGGGAGTCGGACCTCACGACCAACATATCGCCACTCTGCGTCTGGCTATCAACATCCCCATGTCAACTAATCTTCTGACTGCTTTCGGTAACAGCTTAGAGTACCCTAACAATGCCAGCGCAGGGTCTGGTGTGAGGTCCAGATCTGTAATGCGTTCCAGTTCCTTAAAGACTAAGTCCCAGAAGCTAGCAATCCCCGGGCATATCCAGGCTAAGTGGAAAAAGTCTGCTTGCAGTTCCCCACAGCGCTCACATTCCGCTGTTTCTCTCAATCCATATCTACATAATCTTTCCGGCGTATAGTAAACCCTGTTTAAGAACTTAAAGTGTTTCAGTCTGTGTCTGCCGTTGTGGGAAAAACGTTTCCTGCTTTCACAACAGTATTTCCACGTTGTATCATCTAGTTCCCTGCTCAGGTCCCTCTGCCACGCCAGCCGAGCTTTGGTGTAATGATTTTCCCTATACCCCAGGGACAATTTGTAAATAGTGGACACGGTCTGGGTTGGGGAATCAGTTTTTATCACATAGGTGAGGGGGGCCAACTCAGGCGGCTCTGACATGTTGCTACCCAGGATGCTCATCAGTGCCTGCCTTGTTCTGTGAAATTGGAATCGATTGAGCAGCGTGTCGTTTTGGGCTGTGGCCCCAACCTCATCCCATTTCTTTGCTGTGTTCTCGCCAAACAAATCCCCTATCTTCTGCACGTTAACGGAATTCAGTGCGCAGATTACCCCCTTTTCTCTGCACGGGGGCAGCCATTGGCACCTCTCTAGCGGTGTCAGCGGGGAATACAATATAGCACCTGCTTGCAGTTTTAGCAGATGGTGCCAGGCGTGTTTTGTTGCATTAATGGAGTCCAGGATCCCTGTTCTGCGGTCTACCGGAGTAAACATCAGAGCCGGCAACGGGAGGGGGGACGCAACAACCTTCTCTATCTGCAGATGCGGTGTGCCTGGTGCACCGTGCATCCATTGATGAGCATGGGCACTTTGTGCCGCTCTATAATATAAGTCTAAGTCTGGGGCACCTAGTCCCCCCATGCGATAACGTAGTGTAAGTACATCCCGTCTGACCCGTGCCTGTTTTCCCGCCCAGGCTAGCTTAATCATCAATGAAGTAAGCGTGCGAAAGAAGGAGCCAGGGAGGACCATAGGGATATTGGCAAAGAGAAACAAGAAACGGGGTAATACTACCATTTTCATAATCAATACTCTGCCTATTAAAGACAGTGGCAGCCTGATCCATTTATCAATCTCGTCTTCTAGTCTGCTAATTGCGACCCCGTAGTTTTCCCTAAACACCACCTCCGAGTCCGTGTGTACTTTAATTCCCAGGTACCTCACCGGCTCCGACGACCACGTCAGCGGGTAGTCGGGCGTAAAAGGCACGGTGGCTGGAGTAAGAGGGAGGATTATTGACTTTGGCCAGTTTACTTTGAGGCCTGACACCGTGCCGAACTTCACCACTTCTCTCAATGTTGGTGACAAGTGTTGGTCCGGGTCCCGCACGTAGAGCAAGGTGTCGTCCGCGTAGGTAGATACGATCGGCTCGTAGCCCGGAAACCGTATGCCCCTATATCTGTGGTATTCACGTAGCGCGCAGGCCAAAGGCTCCGCCACTTGTGCATATAATATCGGAGATAGGGGGCACCCTTGTCGTGTGCCTCTAGATACGGTGATTGTGTCCGTCACAAGATTCCCAATTTTAACTCTGGCAGTAGGTGAATTGTATAGCACTCCCACCATCTGAAGGAAGATACCCCCCAATCCCAGCCTCGTCAGAACCTGTTTCATGAATGGCCATTCGACGGAGTCGAATGCCTTTTCCATGTCGAGTAAAACGGCTACCGCTGGCACATCCTGCCTAGTGTGTTGTATTGCTCCAAATACAGTTCTCAGGTTGTATGTCAAATTTCTGCTAGGTACAAAGCCCGCCTGCTCTGGTGCCACCAGCAACGGTACGAGTGGAGCTAGTTGGGTCACCAAGATCTTCGCGTATATCTTAGTGTCCACATTCAATAGCGATAGCGGACGATACGAAGAGCACTCAGCCGGCGGCTTATCTGGCTTCAGAATAGCCACGATGACCGCCTCCCTCATTGAAGGTGGCATGATACCCTCTCCATACATTTCTTCAAACAGCGTGGCTAGATGCGGAATGAGTATGTCTTTAAATTCTTTGTAAAAGTTTACCGTAAGGCCATCCACTCCTGGCGCGCTGCCAGATTTCATCCCCGCAAGTGCCATAGATATTTCCTCTAGTTCTAGTGGCCGCATGAGGTATTCGCGGTGTTCATTCGTAAGCCAGGGTAGCTTACTATGCGTCAGATACTCTAAAACCTCCGCCTCAGAGCCTACACCTTGTGAGCAGTATAACGATGAATAATACTGCTTAAACCTTTCCGCAATAGCCACTTCATCAGTCAAAATTTCTCCCTCTGCGCTCCTGATCTCAGCAACTACAGTTCTCTCCCTGAGTTTCTTCAAAAGCGAGGCCAAGACCGCGCCCGGGCGCTCCCCTTCGCCGTAAGTGCGGGCCGTGGCCGTGGCGTATTTACCTAAGTGTTTAACCTCAGCGTCCGCCGACTCATGATATTCTGCTAGCATTGATTGGAACTCCAGAATGTTTGGTCATAGCTATACCCCGAATGTAGACTTTAAATGTCTCCCAAACTACCGTGAAATGGTCTACCGACCCAATATTGCAAGCAAAAAAGGTTTCTATTGCTTCTGCCATCTCTGCTTTGAAAACCGTGTCTAGTAGGGAATATGGTGGGAAATGGCAGGTGAATGGGGGGATGGATTTCTGTGGAGTATCCAACACCAGGAGCACCGGGGAGTGGTCTGAAAGTGTGCATGGCAGTACCTCACAATCTCGAATCCTATCATATATAGTCCTAGCTGCGAGCCAATAATCTATTCTAGTATGCAAGTCGTAAAATTCTGAATAGTGTGTATACCCGCCCTTGTCAGTGTATCGCTGACACCAGACATCACATAAATCTAGTTGTGTCATTGCATCTGCTACAGCGCGCGCCGTCACAGTGGTGCGCCTTTCCGGGCCTCCCGACCTATCCTGCCATGGGTTCATTACACAATTAAAGTCTCCTCCCCAGAGTTGCCTTTCCTCCCCGTATCTACGCATTTTTTCAAGCAATGTTGCATAAAATTTAGGGTTATCGTAGTTAGGGCCGTATATGTTAACTAGGAGCAGGTCCATACCTTTCCCCCTGCATCTAGAGATCGCGTAGCGACCCTCCAGGTCAGTGTCTAGCGGGTCCAGTTTAAGATTGGACTTGGGGTTTACCCAAGTTATTACCCCACGGGCGTGCGAGGTGAAACCCGCTGCATGCGTGTTTCCCAGCAGTCCTCTGCTGCGTAACATGGTGCTGTCTAGGGGCAAGTGTGATTCCTGTAGGAACGCCACGTCTATGTCGTGTCTCGACAAGTAGGCCAGAACTTTTCTTAGTTTCCTATAATCGTTAAGGCCTCGAACGTTCCAGGTTAAAGCTCTGATCCTACTGTGTGCATCCGTGTCACGCAAACTATTGCGTGTCATCATGGAGGCAGTGTGCAAGTGTGTAATTATGCTGTACCATGGGAGTGCAAACTGAACTGCGCCCTTCCAGAGCAGTGACTAATTCTGAAAAACACCATAAGTCGTTAGTCTCTGTACCCCCCCGCACCCTCTACCCACGCCAAGCATACCCCAACTCTGCTATGGCGGCATACCCCAGTCCAAACCCCAATTGTCATAGCTAAATTCTCATCTGACAATAATAAACAATCGAAATTTAAACAGTTCCCAAGTAGTGGGTTACACACGTGGGCGGATGTTGCCTGCCTTTTATATTAACTGAACCTTGCTAGGCTATATGCCTACAGCCGTCTGCCATCCAGCAAATCTAGTGCATCAGGTAATGATACAGATATGTCCCCCATGCCCAAAGTTTCTCACTGAAAGCACATCTCATTATGCATTATTCTCCTATCTCCTCTGTCTATGCTTAGGGTACCCAATAGACTTTCCAAAAAAAACAAAACTGATGGGCTATTCCAGGCCCCCCACGACATCTGTTTCAGTATCACAAATAACGTCCATCCAGCCCTCCAAGCGCCCTCACAAGACACCATCTTATCTGTTAAACGTGCAGATCAATTATTAGTCCTGGTCATCCAGACAGCCTCTGACTGCTCCCTCAAGGCTTTTCTGCTCCGGGCTATGCTGCTTTTCCTTGGACCACTCCTTCAGGGCTTTCTGCAGCATTTTAGGGTCTGTAAAGATCCTCAATTTACCCTGTCTGTTCACACGGAGTCTCGCCGGATACAGCATTGCATAGTCCAGGTTCAGGTCTCGCAGCTGGCGCTTAAGTGGTGCAAACTGTCTGCGAGCTTCCTGCACGCAAAGGGTGAAATCTGGGTATAAAGAAATAGCAGATCCCTCGTATTGTAGAGACTGTTTCTCCCGAGCTGCCTTCAGTGCTGCATCTCTGTCCCTGTAATTCAATAACTTAGCAATTATTGGCCTCGGGGTTGCTCCAGGGGCTGGACGCGGGCCCAGAGAGCTGTGCGCCTGCTCCACCACGAACATGAAAGAGAAAGTTTCGCTCCCAAATAGAGTCACCAAAAGCTTTTCGACGAAGAGCTCCATGTTCCCGACCTGCGCTGTCTCTGGAAGGCCCGTGATACGTATGTTACTTCGTCGGGACCTCGCTTCGAGGTCCTCAGCCTTGTCTTGCAAGATTTGCAGCACCTTCCCCATTTGTTTATGCTCAGTGTCCATTTCTGTCTGGGCTTCTTCCACCTCGGTGACCCTTCGCTCGGCCATGTCTAATCTCTCCACCTGTTTATCCATCCGCTCAGTCATTCTGTCCATACGATATGACAGGGAGTCTAATTTCGTGTCAATGGTGGAAAGGCTTTTCTGCATGGCCGCTAGTATGACGCGGATGTCTCCTTCTGCCTGTTCTGGCGTCTCCTCCAGCGCGTAGCCATCCTTCTCATGGGTATTCTCCCTCATTCTGGATTTGCGCTGTTCAAAGGTAAGTTTGGGTTGTCTTTTATCCACTTTGCCCATTGTGGCGGAGTTGCCTGTAACAGCTGTGGATATACGCACTTTGGTGTAGTTGCTATGTACGAATATGCTGCTAGTTACCAATAGGTTTTCTCCGCTGTGCCGGGCAGCCACTACTGTCTAAACGCAATCATGGAGTCACATAGACGTTTCAGGGTTATAGGCGTGCACTGCAGTATAACTTAAGCCGCTTCCCAGCACGCGATCAGTGCAGTCACACCTCTGATGCCTCCCGGCACCTCTTCCCACGTGGCCAGAGTAGGTGATCCCTTAGAAAAATGACCCAGCAGGATGTAGTGGAGGCAATGCAGCAGCTTTCCTTCGGGCTAGGCCCCGGTTGTAGCACCACTCAACTCACGGGGCAGGGGTTCCTCTTCCCTCAGGGCACCAGGTCACAAGCCCGTCTTCTCTCCCGCAGGCACCCCGCTAAGTCTCCACCTTCGGGGGCCCCCCACAGCACCGCCGTGCATGGAACACGCGCTAGGCACTTCGCAAAGATCAAAGGCTCACCTCCGTTTGGGCCGACTGTACCCGGCCCTGCAGCTGCGTCACAATGGCTGTCCAGGCAGCGCAGCAGGGACCCAGACCCGGGTCTCTGTGAATCCTCGTGTGCGCGATAGCTACAGAGGCGTCTCCGTGAACCTCGGGACCACAGTACAATGGGCCAATTAATGCCCCGCTGAGAAATCAGGGCCGATCGGGCGAGCCCCGCTGCAATCCCCAGCCGCAGGCCCAGTGCCGATATTACTCCTCAGGCCAGATGGCGTTCGAGGTCCCAGGCCGGCCCCCACCGTCTCGTTGCTGGCCGTGCCAGTGGGGAAGTAGCTCTCTGCAATGTCCGCAGCCGCCGATAATATATTCCGCAGCGCGTCTCACCAGATCACTGCCCGTGAGGTGCTCCCCAATCGTCCCTGTGCTCGGCGCCGTCCGCGCCGCGTCTTCAGGTCCCATGACGTAGTCCCGGGGTCCGCTTCGTCGATCAATAGGAGCGCCCGTGGGCCGTTGCAGTAGCCGCAAATTAGCTCATTTCGTGGGTCTCACTCTCCGATTCCCAAAATAGTGTATTTCGGGCAAATAGGTCAGCCCCAATGCAGGATTCCTGGCGAATGTTTCGATGGCTCGACGGAGCTCTCGCCTCAAGCGGCCATCTTAGGCTTAGGCAAGCTCCGCCCCCCTTTTTTAGGACATTTCTGTGTGTGCTTTAAAATACATTATTTGCCCCCAATTGTTTCAAAATGTTCTCAGAGAATAGAAATTGACTCCCTCCCTCCGGTCCAAACCATTTAGGAGATTTAGGAGAAGCTTGGCTTGTTTGCTTAGCTTCATTCGGTCGCTGGAATTCAGGGCAAATATTACACCTGGCCACTTTCAAAGGTGATTCCCTCTTCCAAGCCCACATCATCTTCAAGACCAGCTAACTCATGTACACGGATATCAGAAATTGCACCCTACCCATCATATCTAATTAGGAATGTAAACCCCTCTGACACACATGCCACATGAGATGCCAGGACATCAGTAGTTTGGAAACTGAGAAATACAAGGAAAAAACCCAGAAGGCATGCCTCATTGTAAATGAGCGTACTGAGGACATACACCCCCTCCACTCCTGTCAGTCATCTGCTGCTTTCCAGGTAGGTTTGCACTCGACAAATACCTTTACGTACACATATAGATACAAAGCTGAAAGCATATCACAGATTACAGTGAGCAACAGTGCTTCCTTTGTGCTGTTGAAAAACATCAATACACATAGGGGCTTGTTCCCTAAGGTAAATGCATAGGTTTACGCCCAAATCTACTTTTTTTATGCCTTGTAGGCATTCACAAAGGGACTCCTGGTAGCTGTTTACCTATTTACATGGATGACAACCTCTGCCATGTGTGCAGAGATCTCCACAGCCATAAATCCATACTTAAGGCGTGGAAAGTGGGTGTTGCCTTGGACGTTTGAAGACACCTACAAACGTGTACGATGTTGACCCTTCTCAGACTCTGATCTGACCCTTTCCTACCTTGGAAATTACTTCAGCAGAGGCCTGGAGGGACTCCTCTTCCAGGTGTGCAAGCCTCATCAAAACAGATGCGGCGCAGGAAGAAAGAAGCCGTGCAAGCCCCCTTCACAGAACAGATACAGCACAGGATGTATAGAGCAGCGGAGGTCGACGTGTGAGCCACCATTACAAAACGTATGCAGCACAGGAAGTAAGGAGCAATTCCACCCTCCCTCACAAAAAAACAGCCTGGGGCGGAAGTAGCGGTGCAAACCTCTTGTTATGTTTCATATAGGTACCTTAATATAGGCCCGGGTAATATCATACACCTTCACCCACATTATCTCCCTTACACTACACAGTAACGAGCCTTTAGGATTGAACCTTTACCTAGTTCTAGTCCTGGGTGCAGAAGGAGGGTATTCCCTGAACAATAGCGTCCTATAACTCCATCAATGGACTCATACAGTATGAATGAATATTCATGAGGGTTCTTGGAAACCAGGCAGGGGCTACACCACCTGCATAATATCTACGTACATGGTTCATCCCATACGTCATCCTCAAATCCAACAATGGCTAATACAAGAAACAAGGGACAAAGAAACCCTAGATACTTTTTGTATAAATACAGCACATCTTGCTAGGGTTAGGAAGAGGAGACTGAGACTTCCAGGCCGACACACTGACCAGAGACGCTGAGGCTCCTGCATGCAGACGCTCCAGCTGACAGTGGTCTAACACATCCCTCGCGGGGTGTCCAACTCGAGACCAGGACAGGGTCCCACACTCTCTCACTTCAGGTAATGGGGTTAGACTAAATCCTAGAGGGATTCTTGGCTTCACACCTACTCACATGCTAGGTACACTTAGGTACATCTAGATAGGCATCGTAGGAGTACGCACATTTTATCAAGCATTTTATATTCATGTATGTATTCATGATTATTGCAAGATGGTAGAACTGTACTATCCTTTTATTTTCACTGTACTGCTAATCATATATATCTGCTACTGTCTAACGGTTGTTGCAGCACATCTATTTTACACTAGAAGAACAACTGTGCAATAAATTCTTATTGTAACACGCCCAACTGTTTCTTCTGTGTAACTCTCTGAGACCGAATAAGTGAGCACGAGTGACTGAGCGGAAAGTAGTATATTGTTTCCACGATCCTGGGGGATCAGGGTTGTCATGTTCTGAGGTTGCCAGAAACGATTCTCTCCCTGATAAGAGGAGATTCTAGTGGCACTGTGAGCTAGCTAAAGCAGAAAGGCTAACATTCTCGGTGGGGGTGCTCAGAGTCAGTCTGCCATCAAACCCACAGTTTATGTTATCCGGAACGCGCAGATCCTGTATGGGTAATATAGGAACTACACAACATGGCGCCCAACATTGGTTGGGTACTTATTTAACAGTAGAATCTGAGTAGTTCAGTCGTGCTATTCTCAGAGACCCCTACTCACAAAACACCAGAGACGTCTGGAGTGGGTGGGCACAAACTCAGCCACAGCTGAGTAGGTGAAAAATCCTATTTATTAGCTGTTGGTTAATCAAGCTTGAAGGACACAGTGTTCCTAAAATTGTGCATAACACCTTATCTTAGTTCCCTTGAACAAACTTCTTCTTTACAAAAATGACTGAGACAGGAGATAACCCAGTAGTAAATCTACACACCTCAGACGGAGAAGAAGATTTAAATGCAATACAAATTGCACCAAAATTCAGACGTACGATCACCCTGAAACTGTTAG
Source organism: Calotriton arnoldi (assembly GCA_963921515.1). Classification (NCBI taxonomy): domain Eukaryota; kingdom Metazoa; phylum Chordata; class Amphibia; order Caudata; family Salamandridae; genus Calotriton; species Calotriton arnoldi. Next base: position 2,104,480 of record CAWUFW010000636.1, on the reverse strand, counting down.
AAAATGGTTTATCAGCTAAGGGTGGCATAGTAGCTTTCGTGATTGAGGCACACGAATCAAACAAAACAGAGGTATTTTATTCGTGGGTTACATTCCCAGCAGCAGATGCAAGAACAGAGACATTTCACTCTTACACAGAAGGAGATGCACCAGAGGAATATGGTCCGGTCGAGACATAGAGGTTCCACTCACGTACCAGGAACACTTATACTGGTTTAAAGGCGCCCTACCCCACATAAGAAATAGAGTAAGATTAGGCCCACTCGGAGGAGAGGGGGCAACATGGCCGATATTAGTGGCCTACACACCACATCCTGACATTGACACAATGCCACAGGCAGACTTACTCATACAACACAAAGATTTAATTAAAATCTACAGAAACTTGACGCAATTCGTCATGAGGACTTTCACAGTCCAACCTGCAACAGTTGCAACAAATGGTATTCAATTTCAAGGTACAGCAACCAAAATTACACCACAAACGTTACACGCGGTAATGGGCAAAATGCCCACAAAACGTGAACAAATGCCATTCTGGGTAGCTCAGAAAATAACTCAGCTCGAGGCAGTATTCCCGAATACTACCCCGTATGAAAAACACAGAATGCTAACAATCTGCTTGCCCATGGGGATCACACTACAAATAGAAGATTGTACCACTTGGGGTACAGTCTTTGCTGCCATTTATACCAGAACACATGGTATACCATCATTAGCTGTAGTATCAGATGTATTAAGAGAAATACAAAACGAGTATGGAGCAGAGCCTGCCCTAAACTTAGGGATGAAGTTACTAGGTAACTATGACCAGGTATCAGCCATAATACTAGCTAATATTAAAGGGGAAGCAGCTTCAGTGGCAATCCGCTAACGCCTAAGGGAGTTTGTAGTGTAGCTCCTATTTCCCTAATAGGCTCTGCGCATTGGAATAATATATCCTATAGGTTTGACATAGGACTAAGGTCAGTATGTCCCTATCGAGTATATTAAACTTAATTACTTGTGCCAGCTAGCTCAGAGGCCACTAGAAACTCCTTGACAACAAGAAGGGAGTAGTTTCTGGCAGCCGCAAAACATGACCACTGTGTTTCCCTTTAGAATCAGAACGTGTCCCAGAGTCGTGGAAACAATAGATAACTATTTCACTCAGCTCAATCGTGCATGCTTAGTTTTCTCCAAGTTACACAGAAAGAACAGACGGGCGTTTCAATAAAAGGATTTATTGAACAGTCTTGTTTCTGGTGTAAGTAAAATGTGCTGTTACGATCACAAGACAGTATGCGAGATAAATAATGTACAGTGTAAGCAGTAGAAATAAATAATACTGCGATAGCATTATCTTTTAGTACATATGCCTTTACATAAATAACACAGACTAAAAATGCGAGTACTCAAACGATGCGTTTCTAATCTAGTTCTACCCCAATGTACCTAACCTAACCTAGGTGTAGGGAGAGGTATGAAGTAGGTGAAGTATTCCTTACTATGGTATACTAAGAGTATGTTAAGCCTAGTATGCCTAGTATGCCAAGAGTCCCTCTAGGTTCTTGTCAGCTCCGTACCTGAAGAATGAGAGAGGTAGGAATCTCTTTGCCAGACTCGAACTCCAACACCCCGCAAGGGAAGTCAGATCACTGGAAGCTGGACTCTCTGCGTGCAGGGATGACAGCGTCTTCTCAGTGCGTCAGGCCGGGAAACGGGCTCCTCTGAAGTCGAGGTCTCCTCTGCTTTACAGGGGCTAGGGAAGGTATATTTATACCTTAGAAGTACCTAAGAATGTTAGTATTGACGTGAGTCGGACAGCGAAAGACGTCATGAATGAACCCCTAAGGAATAATGGTTCATGCATAATATATGAGTCCTTGAAGAAATCAATAGTCCTGGACTAGGGAAACTCCCGCAGCCTAAGGGTCTGTTCTTCATGAACTCGTTGTGACGTTAGGGTGGACGGATGTCAGAGACTATGCCTGTATTTAGAGTGCACGGTTTAATGCCTAAATAAGGGCTGGGATTTTATGCCTATATAAGGGCAGGGCGAATTGTGCCTGTATATATGGACATGATACTGGAAAGCCCGTTTTATGGACACCCTAAGAGGAATACAACACCCACTCCACTTTCGTGTGTACGATAATACTAAAATGCTAAACATTTAAAATGCTAAACATTAAATGGAGTACCGCATATTTTAAAAAATATTTCTTAAAAGCATTAAAAAACATAATAAAAAAATGCAAAAGGTACTGTACATCTGAAGCAAATGCTTTTCATTTCAGGCATTAAAGTTCGAAAATAAATGCAATTGGAATGAAACAAGCAGTAATATTTACATGTGACAGAAAATGATCGATAAGTTTCTCAAAAAATCAAAGTCATTTCATGTCATGAAAATTAATGAACTGTTTTAGACACACAAGATGACTAAGTGTCCATGGAAGTACCGTGAAGTCTGTACTATAAGGCTAGTTTTACTTTAAGCAGATTGAAGTGCCATTTTCGTTCGAAAAATGGGAAAAAAAAGTTCAATTTTGGTAGAGTTCCAAGTTTTTTGTTTTAAAAATGAAGGCCAAATTGTCACTGCATCTCTGGAACACTGTGGGCCGAATCAGAGTCAGTTTGCGGGTCTGGTGTAAACATGAGATCATCTATTTCTGTAGACAAAACATCATCCACTGAAGTTGGTGTCAGTTGGAACACCTCGTGTAGTAGATTAATTGCACAGAGATGTGAAGCATCGCTTTCAGCATAGGTTGCCGCAGCAATGTTCGCGTCCGTTGTTACTTGTGTGCCTGTAGATCTTTCTCGTACCTCAGCAGCAGCCGGAAGCGTCTGTGAGATCTCAATGAATGCTGACATCAGGATTGGTAGCCTCTGGGGACAACACAGAGCATGGGCCGTTATCGGGACCAGCAGAGTATCGACATCCGTTGGCGTAGCTGATGGAAATTTAGACAGGTGTCTAACACGCATTCTACACCGCATAGCAGGCATCGTAGAACAGGTAAGATGCAATCTTGCCAGATTGGTCTGAATGACAGGAACCACGTGGTATTCAAGTCCCGTAGACGAATCATGCCCAATAGCTGTACTATTCGCTCACGACACTTTCGTTCAAGGAGAGCTTTTTCCATTTCGCTCAGAGTGATGTCTGCGAATAGGCTGGCCATAGCGCAATAGCAGGAAGAGAAATAGAATTCCGGCAACAAGTGCTAGAATTAATGGTATGCCACCAGACACCGAATGTGCAAAGTTCGGGATGATTCCGAGTAGTGCCTGGAAAGGTGTTAACAGACCGGAGCAGATGCTCTTAAATACATGTACAATTCCGGTTGTATCTGACATATTGAAGATACGTCCTATCATTTCTACGAAATGTATAGGGCAGTTTGTACGTATTAAAGTCTGTATCTCAGCCGAAGTCCTTGCTACTTGTAGATCATAGGTTTCTTTGGCCGAGGTCAAAGGCACTGTTTGCTGTAAAAGCATGGCTTTCATTCTGCTCAAAGTATCAAATCTTATAAAAGAGACGTTCAGCGAAGGCCATAGAGGCGACTCCCTGACTGTGTCTATTGGGGCAAACAATACTTGCATACAGCAAGTGACCCTGGAGTTGACCGTTACTAGATATGGGATGCCTGGCAGCATGCTGCAGCAACTTTGATCATTCAACATGAGGTAACTCCCATTATAAAGTTGTCCAAACGCTGGATTAATCACAGCAGCTGGTGTACCCCGCTGATGGCAAGACAAATTTGCCACAGAACCATTACAAGCCCCGTGCAAGGAAATGTCCTGACATATAAGTGAACCGCTTAGTGCACGTTTACAGTGTGTACCGCTCAAAAACACTTCACGATCCCCACTCCAACATCTATATGTGTACGGTAAATCCCAAGATGTCTTAATGTATTCCTTACCCAACCTTTCATATTTGCCTGCTTGCATTTGTCTGAGGCAATACTGAAACTGAAAAGTAGTCACAGGTAATGTTATTTTGCCATGAATAAGCCATTCTGTAGCTGGTTTTTCTGCCACTGTGAATGGTAACTTTTCCAGTTTTTCAATGTTCAGCACTGTATACCTTGCTCCTCTTTGTGCCAATTCGATCTGTCTATCAGTCAGATTGTATTCTGCAAACAGAGCTGACGTGTTGATAAAACGCCAAGGCACTTAGCCCGCTCGCAAAGACTGCAGCGTCCAGCTTAATAACTAACCCTGGGCGTAGTTCGCGAAGTAGCGCTACGCGAAGCTACGGGAAGTGCACCTCGCACTACGCGAGCTACGCGTAGCTACGCGAACTGCGTAGTGCACTGTGCAAAATGCTGTTCGCACTGATTGCACAGTGCTGGATGCTTGTCCGCACTGTGCAATCATTGAAAACGGCATCTTGCACAGTGCGAGCTGTCTTTTACTGCCGCTCAAGTAGATTTTTACTCGAGCGGCAGCTATCTCAACGCGGACTGGTAGTTTCTCATCGCGAGCGGTCGCGAGCATGCGCAACCACTCGCAATGAGAAACCTGACCTCCCCGCGTTGAGAATCTCGCCGGGAGGTTTTTTTTCCACGCTCGCGATCGGCAACTTGATGTTGCTGATCGCGAACGAGGAAAAAGTCTCGCCGGGATGTCATTTTGCTTGCTCGCGGTCGACAAACTTGACGTTGAGGACCGCGAGCAAGCAAAAAATGACCGCTACGCTACGCGTGTTTGCACTGTGCTACGTGCAATTCGCGTAGTGCGAAGTAGCGCAAACTTCGCAAACTACGCGAGCATAGCGTAGTGCTTTGCCCAGGCTTATTAATAACACAATAGAACGTAATTGAGATTGGCCTTGCTGTAACATCGCCAAATCTTGTTCTAGTATGTCGATAGCAGAGGATACAATGCCATCCAATGAATATATTCTGGAGGACAAAGTTGTTAACCCATTGTCGACCACAGAGAGTGTTTTCTCTAAATTAATACGATCAAGTTCACGTATTCGTTCTGCGGCCTCCATCTGTGATACTTTCCATGCTTCATTATAGGCAGCATAAATGCCGGCATATATGAAACGTTTTTGACGCGCTTTTCTTGGTCCAAGCAAGAATTCCCTAAGGTCTGCGTCCTAAAGTAAGGTTAAGTGTTGTTTCACATCCTGTAGTGTAGATTTATGCAGCCAATCGAGGCATAATTTTCCTACACTGTATGTTGTTACTACCCCCGGATGTTGTCTTTGGACGTATCTTGGGTCTGGCCTATTAATAGTAAAGCCCTGAGTTTTATTCAGGAATCTTTCCTGACAGTTATTCGTGTCTATGGGCCAGATCAACCATTTTTTCCAATCAGGATTAGATCTGTTGAGTTGTAGTATATTGTCAACTGTCACCACTGCCTGTGTATTATTATCACTTGCAGGTGTTGGTACAGAAGGTGTGTTCATCTCCTTGATCTTGGCTAATCCAAGACAGGATGTTTGTTGGACAGTTTCATTCAAAAACATTATTTGTTCAGGGATGATGCAGGCTCTAAATAAAGCTTCCATCCCCTGCACTTGCCAATCTTTAGTACCCCAGACAGTTTTTGTGTCTATAGTTTCTTTCCAAAAGTTGAAACCCTGTCTAGACAGTTGGGCACTAAATGATGCAGAATAAATGTGTTTTGCATTTGTTAACATAATTTTCAGTCCTGTCTTGTTTACATTTTTATAGTAAAACATTTCTGGATTAGATGTGTTGTATCCTGAAAAATATGGAAACTTGTTAGCAAATGTTTTTGAACTACCGTATGGTGGTGTAGGACAATGCTCCCATTGGTTAAACATAAACACATTTCTTGGATATGCAGATTTATGCAAATAATGATGACCATAGTGGTTATAACAATATAGTTGTTCATAGTCTGATGAACCCTCTAAATATTCATTTTTAGAAAATGCAGCAGATTTTTCTAGGTCAAACATTATGTCATTAACAGTCTCAAAGTCCCAATCATCAGAATAGGTACTGGACGAAATTAGATCACTTAGTGAAATTTTAAACAAATGTGGAATGTTCAATTGTTCCGTCGGGCCGAAGACGTCAAAATCTGTTTTGTCCCACACTATACCATCCTTTACGGGAACAGCTGTGATGTTCACTGATGACAAGTCTCTTGCTTCACGATGGGAAGATTTATGAGGTTGCAAAAGTACGTTCATTTCTTTTCTTTCAGTATTCACATGGATGTATCTGCCACTTATAAGCACGCTCACAGTTGTAACCAAAGCTAGCCAGAGCAGGAAAACAAAAAGTCCAGATGTAATCCAGAGTTCAATCCATGGAGAAACCAAATATGTCTTTTTCAGAAGGTGAAGAAAGTCTTTTACTTGCTGCTTGAATTTGAATGATGCTGGCGTCATTTCAGGTTCACTGGGATCTTCTGAGAACGTATCAAAGTTAATGAAATAGCCAGAAGCAGTTCTATCAATTGTTGGAATTGCATCAGGATTTGTTGAAATCACTGGAACCAGTTGATCACTTGTTACGTTGGCGTAGACAGGTGTATTTGGACGAACTGTTACTTGGTGTTCGAGGGATGAGTTCCATAGCGTTGTTGCTTAGTCCTCCATCTGTTACAGCTGAATTCTCGATTGTTATTAGTCTTTCAGTCTGAACCTCTTGGATAGTAGCGAGAGGAGTGCGTCTGCTACTAGGTCGGAGTCCACGAGGCCTACTATTTAGTATTGGCCACATACTGTGGTTTGATGAGGTCGATGGACACAAATCTTTTCTCCTTTCTTCCAGCAAGGGGCGGCAGAAGTACTGTTCTTGTTCCTTGAACTGCTAGGACAGGTACTGGTCGTCTGTAAGAAGGTCCAAATTCCTTCTTGTCCGCAATCTTTTCTCTGACTAGATCCCCAACTTTTGGAATCCAGACAGGCCTTGCTGGGACTGCCGATTTTTCCCCAGTGGTGGTTGGCTGTAGGAATATGTTACTTTGTTTCATTCTTAACTTGTTCAGTTCCTGTAAAACAGCCAAACGATCTTTGATTTCAAATGGTTTATTTTCCACCACTGTGCCTACGTGTTCAAGGTCTGGTACCCACATTCTTGTCCCAAATGGGACCTCATATGGAGTGACCCCCCCTAGAGAACTTCTTGGCAGATTGTTCAATGAGCGTTGGACCCCATTAAGGTGTTTGACCCACCCATCACCCGAACCTAATACCCTAGCTGTTATAGACTGCTTTATGTCCCGGTTTTTCCTTTCCACAACCGAATTTCCCTCAGGATGGAATGGAGAGGAGTACCGCAATGCAACGCCCAGACTGGCCATGGTTTCTTTGTAAGCCCGAGAGCTAAACGCAGGACCCTGGTCAGAATGTAGCGTGCCTATTGCGTATGTGCCGATAAAGACTCGCAAATCTTTTATAACAGTTCGAGCGTCAGCCGAGCGCTGTGGCCATATCCATAGGAACCTAGAGCATGAATCCACTGCAACCATGATATATTTATAGTTACCGTCCCTTTGCAAGGGACCGCAGTGGTCCAGGTAAACACAAGCTAATGGTTTGACTGAAATTAACAGGGAGTGTCTGCGCAGGACGTTTCACTGTTGAGACTTTCATCTGTTGGCAAATATCACATTCTAAAACATAGTTTTTAGTTTGTTTCCGAATGCCAGGCCACCAATATCTTTGCTTGAGTAAAGATACTGTCGCTGAAACACCTGCATGGGCAGAAGCTATCCCTTCGTGTGCTGCTAGGATTAGTCCTAATCTGCGTTCCTTGTTTGGAATTACCCTATCCCCCACTCCAGGGATTCGAGCAAAAGGAACATTGTTTGCATCAATTACATAAGAGAACATGAGTGGAAACTTTTTTGGTAACGCTGCACTGCTGCCTTTGCCTGAAGCATTTAACAGCCAACATTATCTCACCGTCTATTTTTGTTTTTGAACGAGTGATCACAGCTACGGAAGGCGTCTGCACAGCCCCCTTTGCGGCTTCATCAGCCAATGAATTCCCTGCAACGTGAACGCCATCACGTTGATGACTTAGTGTGTGAATCACATGAGCCTTTGGTAGTTCGTTTTTCAACTGAACTACTTGTTCCCAAAGCGTTTTGTGCTTTATTGTGCCTCCTTTTGTTTCTTTGAAACCATTGTCAAGCCAATTTTGTATATATTCATTATACGACTGAACACAGTAAAAGGAATCGCACACTATTAGTGTGGGGAATTCTCCATCTGTACTCTCAAGTGCCAGTTTGAATGCTTGTAGTTCAGCTCGCTGAGCTGTACAATCTCCTAGAGATTGAGTTTTTGTGACCATAGGTCTGAAGATGCCATCTCGCATGCGACCTTTAACGATAGCACACGCTGCACTGTAAGCTTGCTTACTCCCTATTGCGGGTTGTGCAGATCCGTCAGTGTAAATTATGAATTCGTACTGATCGAGAGGCAGAATTTCAGTAGGCAGAGGACATTCTTGTTCATATTGCAGGAATGCTTGTGTTTTTAAATCTGGATCAAAAACATATTCAACATCTGTTGCAGCAAGAGAATTAACCCATGGTATCCATCTCGGATGTAATGCTTTAGCATTTGGAATGCTTGCTTTTGTGACCGCTTCTAAAGCCGGTACTGGGGTTATGACAATAATGCGTTTCCCTTGGGCTAAGGCTCTTTCTTTTGCTACAGCGGTTTGAACTGCTGTTAGAATTTTTTCAGTTGAACTGAAGCGCATTTCCGCTTGTGTGTACAAATGAGATTTGTATGCGATTGGTATTTTCTCACCCTCATTGAAGGTTAAGTAGGTGAATCCGCATTGACCCGAAATTATTCGGATCACCAAATTGCGTTGACTTATGCGTGTTTGTAAGTGATTTGTTGCTAACATGTTAGCTTGGAGTGAACGCAAGATTTCTGTGTGTTCTTGTGTCCTGTTTCTGATCGAAAAATCAGGTTTGATTAATGCGTAGAGAGGTTTAACCCTTTCTGCATAATTTAGAATGTATGTTCTTCCAAAATTTAGGGAACCCAGGATGGATTGTAAGTTTTTTAGCGTTTTTGGAGGTTGGAGCAGCGCACATTTTTCTAAAAAGTTAGCTGCCAAGCTCTTGCCTTCACTTGAAAGCTCATATCCTAGAAATAGGACATTGAGATGGGCAATTCTGGACTTTTTAAAGTTGAACTTGTAGCCCTCAGAGGCGAAACCCAGTATAATGGTGCTCACCCTGTTCAAGTGTTTTTCCAGGTCATCGTCTGTTAGATAGATGTCATCGACATAGGACAATGCCTCATTGTCATAAATTTGTAGTAACTCCGTTACCCTCGCTGAGAATAAACCTGGGCTGTTCTTGAACCCTTGTGGGAGTCGACAAAAGTGACGCTGGGTCCCCATTATGGAGAATGCTGTTAAGTACCTGCTTTCAGGTGCTATGTTTTGACAAAAGAAACCATTTGAGATGTCTAATGTGGTTTTATATTTTTTACGCACAATGTTATTCATTAATGCTGTGCTATGTGCATTTTGCACTGCAAAAGTTTTAGAACAAGTGTTTAGGTGTCTGTAATCCAAAACTAGACGATATGTATTGTCTGGTTTGGAGACAGGAAACAAAGGATTGTTCATTGAGGAGGTGCATGTTTCAATCACCCCTTGATATTCAAGTTGATCTAAGATCTCCCTGACCTGTTTTTTAGCTTCTTGCTTTATTGGGTTCTGCCTTTGTGCAGTAGGTTCATGTTTCAGATGTATTTTATGGTGAGGTAAATCCTCATCCCATCCTACATGATTTTTATACAATGCTGGGGCCTGGGCCACTGCCCATTTCCTGGCATATGTATATTTTAGGTGAATTGGAATATGGTTGGAGAAGGCAGGCATAATAATGTCCTCGCCGTGTGGGCACTCTCTGACAAATTGTGGTGGACAGTCTTTTTCCGCTAGAAATATGTCATAGACCCTTGATAGTCTTTCCCAAAAAAGTGCTTTCACCTGTCTAGGTTTGTCTCCCTCCATCCGGAGAGTTATTTCATATAACTTTTGTGGAGTACTAACCCTGGTGTCTACAGTTTCTACTTTAATGTATTCATTCAAGTCCACTATCTCCAGAAGTTCCTTCAGGTTCTGGTGAGCTATTGTGACTTCTGCTGCACTGTCCAGCATTGTCTGAGCCCATTCTCCGTTCTTGAGTTGTGATCTCAGTATTCTCGGCATGTCTGATCTTTAGACCTGCTACTTTCTTTTTGGAGAATTGAGGTTTTTCTTTGGTTTTAGGAGCGTGTTTGTCGTCTTTCGATTTCATGCGTTCTTCTCTATGTTCCGATCGTCCTCTTCTTTCCGATGTCTGTGATGAGATCTGAAAGGGACGAGAGCAACGTGTATCAATATCTTGATACCTATCAGGTTTTCTCAAATTATCCCTATTCCTGAGGTTATACCTCCTTTCAGAGGGCTCCTTTTGAGGAGACCTACCTCGGGATTGAGAACGTTTCTTATTTGAATTTTGTTTATTAGTCTCCCACTTCTTTTTTGAAGGTGTAGGAGTTTGTTTAATTGAGTCCTTCTCAGGACTTTCAGATAGTTTTGGTTTCAGTGGTCTTCCACCCAAACTATCTCTGCCTAATTCTACATAAGATTGTTCAATTATTCTGGGTAGCTCAGTTTGATGTTCTGTAACATCAAATTCCCTTAATTTTTGGCGGATCGCCACTGCTGCTGCCTCCCCTTTAATATTAGATAATATTATTGTTGAGACCTGGTCGAAATTTTTCAGTAACTTCATACCTAAATTTAGAGCAGGCTCTGCCCCATATTCATTTTGAATTTGTTTTAGGACATCAGGTATTACCGCAATTGACGGAATGCCATGTGTTTTAGTATAGATGGCAGCAAAGACTGAGTCCCAAGTGGTGCAGTCTTCCAGTTGTGGTGTCATCCCCATTGGTAAACTGATTGTCAGTATTCTGTGTTTCTCATACGGGCTAGTATTTGGAAATACTGCTTCGATTTGAGTAATTTTTTGAGCTATCCAGAATGGAATTTGCTCACGTTTTGTGGGCATTTTATCCATGACTGCGTATAGAGTCTGTGGTGTAATTTTTAGTGTATTCCCCTGTTGGGGAGTTGGATTTGGAATTGTTAATGGTTGCTGGACTGTAAAAGTCTGCATGACCTATTGGACCAATTGTCTGTATATTTTTATTAACTCTGTAAGTTGAGTAAGTAATTCCTCGTCTGACATCTCTTCAATGTCAGGATGAGGTGTGTAGCCGGCTAGAATCGGCCATATTGCTCCTGGTCTCCCTAGGGGACCGAGCCTGGTAATGTTTTTGTGATGTTTTAGGGCGCCTTTAAACCAGAGTTGATGCTCTTGGTATGTTAATGGAATTTCTATATCCTCGAAAGGAATATATTCCTCTGGTGGATCATCTTCTTTGTAGAAGTGAAACATGTGTGTTACTGAATTGGATTCAGGAAATATTACCCATGAATAGAATTCCTCTGTCTGAAAGGATTCATGTGCCTCTATCACGAAAACTGCTCTACCTCCTCTTGGTGGTAGGCCATGTTTTATAAGTTTTAGAGTGATGGCTCTTCTTAAGTTTGGATGGATGTGTATAACACCCTCCTCAGTGTCATTTAAACCTGTAATGTTAAAAGCTGTTACGACTGGGTCAGCCGCAGCCACACCGTTCTCGGTGTTATTGTACCCGTTTGTGGACATTTTTGTTTTTTGAAAAATGTAGAACAAGTTTCAAGGAAACAAAGATAAGGTGCACAATATTTTGGAACACTGTATCATTCAACGTTGAGCAAACCAAACAGCTAATATATAGGGTACTTCCCTATGTAGCCTTGGTGGATACTTAACCCTGCCCACTCCAGACGTCTTTTCGAGTATATGGGTAGGGGTCTCTGAGAGAAAAAGCACGGCTGAGTTACTCAGTATCTAACGTTGAATTACCGCCTTACCAAACCGTTGGGCGCCATGTAGTGTAGCTCCTAATTCCCTAATAGGCTCTGCGCATTGGAATAATATATCCTATAGGTTTGACATAGGACTACGGTCAGTATGTCCCTATCGAGTATATTAAACTTAATTACTTGTGCCAGCTAGCTCAGAGGCCACTAGAAACTCCTTGACAACAAGAAGGGAGTAGTTTCTGGCAGCCGCAAAACATGACCACTGTGTTTCCCTTTAGAATCAGAACGTGTCCCAGAGTCGTGGAAACAATAGATAACTATTTCACTCAGCTCAATCGTGCATGCTTAGTTTTCTCCAAGTTACACAGAAAGAACAGACGGGCGTTTCAATAAAAGGATTTATTGAACAGTCTTGTTTCTGGTGTAAGTAAAATGTGCTGTTACGATCACAAGACAGTATGCGAGATAAATAATGTACAGTGTAAGCAGTAGAAATAAATAATACTGCGATAGCATTATCTTTTAGTACATATGCCTTTACATAAATAACACAGACTAAAAATGCGAGTACTCATACGATGCGTTTCTAATCTAGTTCTACCCCAATGTACCTAACCTAACCTAGGTGTAGGGAGAGGTATGAAGTAGGTGAAGTATTCCTTACTATGGTATACTAAGAGTATGTTAAGCCTAGTATGCCTAGTATGCCAAGAGTCCCTCTAGGTTCTTGTCAGCTCCATACCTGAAGAATGAGAGAGGTAGGAATCTCTTTGCCAGACTCGAACTCCAACACCCCGCAAGGGAAGTCAGATCACTGGAAGCTGGACTCTCTGCGTGCAGGGATGACAGCGTCTTCTCAGTGCGTCAGGCCGGGAAACGGGCTCCTCTGAAGTCGAGGTCTCCTCTGCTTTACAGGGGCTAGGGAAGGTATATTTATACCTTAGAAGTACCTAAGAATGTTAGTATTGACGTGAGTCAGACAGCGAAAGACGTCATGAATGAACCCCTAAGGAATGATGGTTCATGCATAATATATGAGTCCTTGAAGAAATCAATAGTCCTGGACTAGGGAAACTCCCGCAGCCTAAGGGTCTGTTCTTCATGAACTCGTTGTGACGTTAGGGTGGACGGATGTCAGAGACCATGCCTGTATTTGGAGTGCACGGTTTAATGCCTAAATAAGGGCTGGGATTTTATGCCTATATAAGGGCAGGGCGAATTGTGCCTATATATGGACATGATACTGGAAAGCCCGTTTTATGGACACCCTAAGAGGAATACAACAAGTTCAGTCCTATAGATCAACAACACGAACTACCCAAAATAATTGAGACTGCATATGCAGAATTAGGCAGAGACAGTTTAGGTGGGAAAGCTTTAAAACCACAACTGATGGGCAGTCCTGAAAAGGACACTTCCAAGCAGACACCTGCTTCTTCTAAAAAGAAGTGGGATAATAAAAAACAACAAAACTTTAAAGGAAATAGATCTCAATCCCGAGGTAGATCTCCTCCACAGGAGCCCTCCGAGAAGAGGTATAACCTCAGAAATAGGGATAACATTAGGAAACCTGACAGGTATCAGGATACTGATACACGTTCCTCTCGTTCCTTTAAGGGTTCATCGAAAAACTCCGAGAGAGAAGGACGGTCAGAACGCAAGGAAGTGCGTACAAAGTCCAGAGACAAACAGCACGCTCAAGACTATACTTCCAAAATAGAAGAAAAGCCAAAATCAAAACCTCAGTTTAAGAAGAAGAAAGTTGCAGGCCTGAAGATCAGACATGCCCAGAATTCTGAGGACACAACTCTTGAATGGGGAATGGGCTCAGACAATGCTAGACAGTGCGGCAGAGGTAACAATAGCTCACCAGAACCTGATGGAATTTCTCTTGACAGCGGACTTGAATGATTACATCACGGTGGAAACACCAGATACGAGGGTAAGCGTCCCACATAAGTTATACGAAATAACACTCCGAATGGAGGGGGACAAGCCCAGGAAAGTTAAAGGTCTCTTTTGGAAGAATCTGTCATCTGGTTATGACATCCTATTAGCTGAACAAGATTGTCTGCCAGCATTCTTTATGGAGTACCCCAGGGGAGAAACGGTAATTTTTCCAGCCTTCTCCGACCTCGTTCCCATTCATTTAAAACACACATATGCACGGGAGTGGGCAGTTGCCCTAGCTCCGGCATTGTACAAAAATCATGCTGGATGGGATGAGGATTCAACCCACCACGTGATCCCGTTAAAGGTTTCACCAAATGCACAGAGACAATATCCAATAAAGCAAGAAGCTAAAAAACAGGTCAGGGAGATCTTAGATCAACTTGAATATCAAGGGGTCATTGAAACATGTACCTCACCAATGAACAATCCTTTGTTTCCTGTCATGAAACCTGACAATACATATCGTCTAGTTTTAGACTACAGACATTTAAACACTTGCACTAAGACATTTGCAGTTCAAAATGCACACAGTGCCGCATTAATGAATAACATTGTGCGGAAAAAGTACAAAACTACACTTGATATCTCAAATGGATTTTTCTGCCAAAATATAGCGCCTGAAAGCAGGTATTTGACCGCATTTTCAGCGTTGGGGTCCCAGCGACAATTTTGGCGACTCCCCCAGGGGTATAAGAACAGCCCGGGGTTATTTTCGGCTAGGGTAACAGAGTTACTTCAAAAATTGGACGAAGAGGCATTGTCCTATGTGGATGATATTTATCTGACGGACGATGACCTGGAGGAACACTTGAACAGAGTAAACACCATAATTATGGGATTCGCCTATGAGGGCTACAAATTTAATTTAAAAAAATCAAAAATCGCCCACCTCAATGTCCTGTTCTTAGGATATGAGCTTTCAAGTGAAGGGAAAAGCCTGGCAGCCAACTTTTAGAAAAGTGTGCGCTGCTCCAACCTCCAAAATCATTAAAAAATTTACAATCAATACTGGGATTCCTAAATTTCAGCAGAACATACATTTTGGATTACGCAGAAAAAGTAAAACCTTTCTACGACTTAATAAAACCTGACTTTTCAGTTAGACAATGGACACAGGAACACACAAACATCCTACGTTCACTACAAGAAGACATGATAGCTTCAAAACACTTACAGACGAGAGTAAACATACGCAACTTAGTGATCAGTGTAATAGCGGGTCAATGCGGGTACACCTACTTAACCTTCAATGAAGGCGAAACAGTACCAATCGCTTACAAATCACACCTGTACACAAACGCAGAAATGCGTTTCACTTCAACAGAAAAAATCCTGACAGCAGTTCAGACCGCTGTAGCAAGAGAAAGAGCACTGGCTCAGGGAAAGCGCATTATTGTCCTAACACCGGTACTGGCTTTAGAAGCTGTTACAAAGGCTAGCATTCCTAATACAAAAGCCTTACATCTGAGATGGATACAATGGGCTAATTCTCTTACTGCAACGGATGTTGAATACAGATTTGATCCAAGTCTCAAAACACAAGCATTTCTGCAATACGAACAAGAATATCCTCTGCCGAATGAAATCTTGCCTCTCGATCAGTATGAATATATTATTTACACTGACGGATCTGCTCAACCGGCCATAGGGAGTAAGCAACAATACAGCGCAGCATGTGCTATCGTAAAAGGTCGAATGCGGGATAGAAAGTTCCATCCAAGTTGCACCAAGACGCAATCTCTAGGAGACTGCACTGCCCAGTTGGCAGAATTAAAAGCACTGATACTGGCGAATACGGATCACGAATTCCCCACACTGATAGTGTGTGATTCTTTTTACTGTGTGCAATCATACAATGAATATTTACATCATTGGGAACTAAACGGGTTCAAAAACGCAAAAGGTGGCACGATTAAGCATAAAGTGCTATGGGAACAGGTAGTTGAGTTGAGAAACGAACTACCAAGGGCTCACGTGATACATACACTGAGTCATCAGCGTGATGGCGTTCACGTTGAAGGGAATTCATTGGCTGATGAAGCCGCGAAGGGGGCTGTACGCACAGCTTCCATAGCTGCAATCACTCGTTCAAAAACGAGGATAGACGGTGAGATTATGGTTGCTGTCATTCCATCACGCAAAGGCAGCTCAGCAGTACCAAAGAAATTTCCACTCAAGTACTCCTACAAGTTAGATGCAAACAACATTCCATATGCTCAGATTCCTGGAGTGGGGGACAGAGTAATACCAAATATGGATCGTAGGCAAGGTTTGATTATTGCAGCACACGAGGGTTTGGGCTCTGCGCATACAGGCGTTACAGCAACTATTTCATTGTTGAAACAGCGCTATTGGTGAACAGGTCTGACAAAACAAACTAAAGACTACGTCTTGAAATGTGACATCTGCCAGCAGATGAAAGGCTCCACCATAGCACGCCCGGCACGGACACCGTTATTAAAATCAGACAGACCTCTCGCTTGTGTATATCTGGACCACTGCGGCCCCTTACAATCAGACGGGGCTTACAAGTATATCATGGTTGCAGTGAATTCCTGCTCAAGATTCCTATGGGTTTGGCCTCAGTGCTCGGCTGATGCTCAAACTGTTATAAAAGATTTGCGAGTCTTTATTGGGACATTCGCAGTTGGCACGTTACATTCTGACCGTGGCCCGGCGTTTAGCTCTCGGGCTTACAAAGAGGCCATGGAAGGTATGGGCGTAGCATTGCGGTACTCCTCTCCGTACCATCCTGAGGGAAATTCGGTTGTGGAAAGGAAAAACCGGGACCTAAAGCAATCTTTAACAGCTAGAGTATTAGGCAAGGGCGGTAGTTGGGTCAATCGTATATATGGGGTACAACGATCTCTCAATAACCAGCCAAGAAGCTCTCTAGGGGGTGTCACTCCTTACGAGGTCCTATTTGGGACAAGAATGTGGGTACCTGATCGTGATTGTGAAGGCGCAGTGGCGGATGAAAAACCATTTGATATCCATGATCGTTTGGCTGTTTTACAGGATCTAAATGAATCCAGGACACAACAAAGTAACGTCCACCTGAAACAGACTGCCACTGGGGAAGTCAAGGCAGTCACGGCAAGACCTGTCTGGATCCCAAAAGTCGGGGATCTGGTCAGAGAGAAAATAGGGGATAAAAAAGAATTTGGGCCATCCTACAGAATTCAAGGAACAAGAACTGTACTTCTACCGCCTCTTGCCGGGAAAAAGGAGAAAAGATTTGTCTCAATCGACTTAATCAAACCACACTATGTGGCCGATACTGAGTAGTAGGCCACGTAGACTCCAAAGTAGCAGACGCCCTCCTCTCGCTACAATCCAAGAAGTTCAAACGGAAAGACTCATCACGTTCGAAGAGCCTCCAATACAGAATGAAGGACTAAGCAACAATGCTATGGAACTCGTACCCCTTGAACCCGAAGTTCAACTTCATAATCAAACTCAAAATGACAGACAAATAGCTGTTAGACCAAATACAGATGTCTACGTCAACATGCCTCGACGAGAGCAAACTACGATTTCAACAAATCCCGATGCAATTCCAACAATTGATCGAACTGCTTCTGGCTACTTCATGAACTTTGATACGTTTTCCTTGGATCCAAGTGAACCGGAAACGACGCCAGCCCAACAAACACGCAAGCAACAGATTACGAACTTTCTGAACTTTCTCAAAAAGACTTACCTGGTATCACCTTGGGTAGAACTATGGGTAATTACTGGGATACTGTTCTTTCTTTTCTGGCTAGGCTTAGTTATAACTTTTAGCATGCTTATTAATGGACGATACCTTCAACAAAGACCTGGAGCCGAGAAAGTGAATTTGATTCTGAAACCACATCAATCTTCTCATCGTGAACAAAGAGACTTGTCATCAGTGAACATTACAGCAGTTCCTATACCGGACGGTATAGTTTGGGACAAGGTTGATTTTGATATATTCGGACCTACTGAACTTTTAAACATTTCTCATGTATTTAAAATTTCTTTGAGTGATATCATTACCTCCAGTACATTTTCTGATGATTGGGACTCTGAAACTGTTAATGATATGTCTGATTTAGAGAAAACTGCCGCATTTCGGAACACTGAAATGTTAGAAGGTACTTCAGACTATGACACTTTGTACTGTTACCAACAATATGGTCATCATTTCTTGCACAAATCTATATCACCTAGAAATGTTTTTGTGTACCACCACTGGGAACATCGCCCTACACCACCAGAAGGTAGTTCGCATACATTTGCGCAGAAGTTTTCATATTTTTCAGGGTTTAACACCACTGACCCGACCTCGTATTATTACAAGGTTGCACCGACATCAGCACTGAAAATTATGTTGACAAACACCAAACAAATATACTCTGCTTCCTCTATCGCCCGATTGTCTGAACAGGGTTTTGACCTATGGAAGGACACAATAGACTTAAAATCAGTCTGGGGTTCTAGAGATTGGCAAGTCCAGGGAACAGAAGCACTATTTAGAGCATGCCTCATTCCACAGCAGATGATATTCCTAAATGACACTGTGCAACAGACATCCTGTCTTGGACTAGCCAAGAACAAGGACCTGAACACACCTCGGTTTCCAACACCATCACAGATGGAGGGGTGGCAAAATTCAACTTCTCAAGAAGGGACAACAGTGGATGACATTTTACAGTACAATAGATCAGACCCTAAATGGAAGAAATGGGTGGTTTGGCCCTTAGACACGAACACATGTCAGAAAAGATTCTGGGGTATAACAGAAGGGTTCGGTACCCATAGGCCAGACCCACGCTATGTACAAAGAGAACACCCAGGGGTAGTGACATCCTACAGTGTTGGGAAGTTGTGCCTTGATTGGCTAGAGACCTCAACACTCACAGAGGTGAAACAACGCTTATCCTTACTCACACATGACATGGATCTTAGGGACTTTTTGCTAGGTCCCAGGAAATCACATCAGAAACGTTTCATGTATGCTGGCATTTATGCTGGCTACAATGAAAATTGGAAAATATCCCAACAAGAGGCTGCAGAGAGAATACGGGAAATAGACCATATTAACTTAGAGAAGGCACTAGCAGTAGTGGATAATGGGTTAACAACTTTGACCTCTAGGATCTATTCCTTAGGCAACATTCTATCTTCTGCAATAGACATACTGGAACAAAATTTGGCCATATTACAACACGGGCAATCTCAGTTACGTTCTATTATGTCGTTAAGCTGGACACTGCAATCTTTACGTGAAGGCTATGTGCCCTGGCGTTTTATCAACAGTACGTCTCTGTTTTCTGAATATAATCTAACAGATAAACAGGTAGAAATGGCACAAAGGGGAGCAAAATATACAATGCTGCGTATTGAGAAACTGGATAGATTACCATTTACGTTAGCGGAATCACTGTCCACAGAATGGCTAATCCATGGCCACATCACTCTACCGGTCACACTTTTCAGTTTCAGTATTGCCTTGAACAAAAACAGGCAGGCAAATATGAAAAATTGGGTAAGTAATAAATTAAGGAATCTTGGGAATTACCGTACAGATTTCGATGCCGGAGTGGGGATCGAGAAGTGTTTCTAAGTGGTACAAACTGCAAGAACGCTTTAAGCGGTTCTCTCATGTGCCAGGATATTTCCCTGCACGGAGCGTGTAATGGTTCAGTAGCGAACTTGTCCTGCCACATGAAAGGAACTGCAGCGGCCGTGATTACTCCGGTATTCAGGCTACTCTCGAATGGGAGTTACTTGATGCTGAACGATCAAGGTTGCTGTGGGATGCTTCCGGGCATTGCCTATCTGGTCACTGTGAACTCCAGGGTAACCCTGGGCGGTGAACTCCTCTCCGCTCGCGGAGTTTGCGGAGTTTCCTGCACTCCGCGTTACGCGGAGATCGCGGAGTTCTGAAAAACTCCGCTTCGCGTTGCGGAGTTTTTTTCCTCGCTCGCGCTTGTCACCGTCAAGTTGGCGACCGCGAGCGAGGAAAATCAACCTCCCGGCGAGATTTTTCCTCGTTCACGATCGTCAACATCAAGTTGGCGAGCGCGAGTGTGGAAAATCAACATCCCGGTGAGATTTCTCAACGCGGGGGTCAGGTTTCTAATTGCGAGTGGTCGCGTATGCTTGCAACAGCTCGCATTGAGAAACTGCCCATTCGCGTTCAGAAAGCTGCCGCTCGAGTAAAAATCTACTCGAGCAGCAGAAAGGAAAGCAGGGACCGCTTGCACTGTGCAAGGTGCCGTTCGCAATGATTGCACAGTGCGGACAAGCATCCGGCACTGTGCAATCACCGCGAACGGCATTTTTCCATTGTACTCCGCCGCTCGAATAGCTCCGCGTAGTGCGGCAGAGTTTTTTTTGCACTTCGCGTAGTGCAGCGTAGTGCAACTCCGCGAACTCCGCCCAGGGTTACTCCAGGGTTACTTGCTGTATACAAGTATTGTTTCCCCCAGTAAATACAGTCAGGGAGGCGCCGTTATGGCCTTCGTTGAATGTTTCCTTTATACAGTTTGATACTTTGAGCAGACTGAAAGCCATGCTTTTACAGCAAACCGTACCCTTAACCTCCGCTCGAGAGACCTTTGATCTTCAAATCGCAAGGACTTCGACTGAGATACAGGCACTTATACGTACAAACTGCCCCTTTCATTTCGCAGAAATGGTGGGTCGTATCTTTAATATGTCTGATACGAGTGGTATTGTACACCTATTTAAGACCATAGGTTCAGGATTTCCAAGCACCTTTCAGACAATCCTCGGAGTTATTCCAAATTTTATACACTCCGTATTGGGAAGCGTTTTTGGAGGTCTTCCGCTGATCCTAATCTCAATAGCAGGTATCCTGATTGTCATATTTTTGCTACGCAATGGACGGCCCAATCACCAACGAGATGGCAAAAGCACTCCTGGAGCGCAAATATCGTGAGCGCATGGTACAACATCTGGCCACACCTCGCCTACGGGAACTGAGCGCCTCTTGGTTCCTATCGTTTAGACCAGTCTGGATGGACTGCATCTTACCTGTTCTTCGATGCCTGTTCTGCGGAGAAGAATGCGTGTTGGATCTCTGTCTGACACTTGCATCGGACACGCCTGCGGACTTGAATACCAGGCTGGAACCCTTGAGGTCCCATGCTCGGCAATGTCCCCAGCGTATTCCTATACTGATGGCTGCATTCCTCGAGAACCCGCAGGTACCTTTTACTACAACTGGGTTAAGCACCAGCTCTTCCACTAGCACTCAGGTATCGACTACAGCACCACCCGCCTCTGCACCAGCTATTGGCAGCTCTGAATATCATCTGTGCTCCATTGACGTACTCTGCGAGGTATTACAGGGACCGTCCCCTGTAGCGGTGTCTTGTGGTTTGTGGCCTCCTGGCCTGCCTGGATACGTTGGCATAGTCCTGGCTGCCATGATGACTTTTGCGCACGTTACTCTTAGCCGTTATTCTGTCGCCTTCTGCTTCTGCCAAGTTATTTTACAACTGTCTGCATTTTCTGTCTCTCACCTTTTCTCCTGTTCCCTTTGGGCTCAGTCTGAACAACAGTTACAAGGTCGAAAAACAACGTCCCTAGTTCTTGCTGATATGGCCAGTCCCTCGCACCTAGACATAACACTATGTACAGCTGCCATGGAGAAATTGGTGAGCTTTTAATATTGTGGTTTTCTCGCTTAAGAGGGACTTGGAGAAAAACCTTTCCAGGGAGAAGAGCTGTGATAGTCTGCTGATGTAGTCTTTGCATCTAGAGACTGAGGTATGGGGGTTCGCTAGTCAAAGCCCAGAGGTCTTCTATGTGTATAATAAACTAGCTTCTAGCACGGGGAGGGTGGTAAGGTCATTTAGCCATATAGCCACTGCTTTATGAAATGCTTTCCCCGTTTGTATTCTATGGAGTTGTAACTATGCTGATTATATTATTCTTATGCATAATGCTGATAGTACTGACACGTGTACTGTATCTTAGAGCACGTATGTTGAAATAAACATTTTAACCTATACTGTGTCTCTTCTTACGCCCGTTGTGGACAGGTCTGAGTGAGTGACGAAAGGGTGTTCTTGCTACTGCGAGTCCTGAGAGAGAGATACCGTGTTCTGGGTTGTCTAATCATTGGTACATTGTTGCTAATGGAACGCTAAGGCTAGTTGGGTTGGGGTTTTAGGTGCTACGGCTTATGGTAGGCTCACCACTATATTCCGAGGTCCTATCATCCTGTGCATAGCTCTGTGTGTGCAGAATCCCTATAACATGGCGCAACCGACGTGGGGCTGATCGGCGAGACGCTTGAATAGTGCTTGTGCTTGTCCACAACTCCCCTCACGCACGCTTCCAGAAGCGTGTGTGACGGTGATACCTCCTATATTGACGTTTTTGTAGGTTCTTTCAAGCTTGAAGTTGATAAAAGGTTTTTTAACTAAAACCCTATGTGTGCTGCCTCATTCTAGATTGTCGACTACTTCTAGCCTACAATGGCTGTTCAAATTGCGGCACATAGCCGCGCAGCGCTCCGTGCTCACTTAACGGTGTATGGAGTGCCAGACGCGGGTGTCGATCTGATCTTTGTGGTTCAAGCCGATCCGGCTTTCCACTTTGAGGTGTTCTATTCTTGGGTCACCTTTCCAGCGGTGGACGCGAACGATACTTTGTTCCATGCATATGATGCCACCGCGGTTCCTGATGTCTATAGACCTTATAGGAATCTTGAAGTACCGCTCACGGCTTGGCAGCACCGTGTTTGGTTTGATGGCGCCCTCCCCCAACCGGTTACCACGGTTCGTTTCAGCCCCTTATCTATTGATGGGGCCACTTGGCCTGTTTTGGCCAGGTACACCCCACATCCGCGATATATGACGATACCAGTCGCGGACCTGCGCAACATGTATTCGGCTTTAGTGCGAGTGCATCGAGCCTTAGTGCAATATGTTACAGGCAACATCCAGGGAGCCCCACCTGGAGTTGCAGGCCATCCAGCTGTTGCAGGCGGCGTGACCATAAGTCCTGTCATGGTAAACTCGGTGATGGGCAAGCGCCCACAAAATAAGGATGATTTTCCTTATTGGCTTGCTGAGAAATTTGACCAGCTGGAGGCAGTTTTTCCAAACACAACACCGGTGGATAAACATAGAATTCTTATGATTAGTTTGCCAAAAGACTTTATCCCCGAGTTGACAGCATGCAACAACTGGGGTAGGGTATTCGCAGCAGTGTATTCGAAGTGTTTCGGCACTCCTTCCATGACGGTTCTCCCCTCTGTAATTAAACGAGTGCAGGATGAACATGGCCCTGAAGCGGCTGTGGAATTAGGGATGAGACTGGTGGGAGTGTTCGAAGTAGTAGCTGAGTTGATCCTTGCGAATGTCAAGGGCGATGCAGTGAACTTTCAAGTAGCTAATGCTTTGGTCCCAGAATTGGACAAGCCGCGCGAATTACCGAAAATTATTACCCAGGCTTACAAAACTATTGGCAGAAATAGCCTGGGCAATAAGCCTTTTGCAAAACAGCAAACACAATCGCAACAACAACAACAACCCAAACCTCAATCTGAGAAAGATGAGAAACCAGTCTTCACTAAAAAGAGCTGGAGGTTGAAGAAACAGGGTAAGCAACAAAAGAAGCCGGGGTCGAGAGGCGCATCCCCGGTTTCAATTTCCTCTGAACGCACTTATGATTTGCGCGATAGGGCGAGAATTAAATCTCCGGATAGGTTTCAGATCCCTGATACGCGTTCTCCTCGTTCTTCACAGGCACAGACAACTTCGCAGGCCAGTGGAGGAGATCGCCAGGATAGAGGAAGGGGTCGAGAGGCTCCCCAGGGACGAGACCAACCTCGACAACAAGTCACAGGGAAAGCAGAAGACTTTCAACGTTCTCGCACACAATTTCAGAAGAAGAAAGTTGCCGCTGTAACAGCGAAATATGCCACAGACGGTGAGAACGAGACTCCTGAACTGGACGTGGGCAGTGATCCTCCTAGACAGCGCCGCGGAAGTTACCATAGTGCGGGAGGCGCTACGTCCTCATATGGAGGCGACAGCAACTGAAACATTCATTACTGTTGAGACAGCAGACACCAGAGTGGCACCCCCTGACAGACTATTTAATATCGTCATTCAAATTGAAGGTGATATACAGCGTGTACTTAAAGGGATTTTTTGGGAAAATCTGACCTCTTCGTACGACATTTTGTTAGCGGAGGCGGATTGGCCACCCCCATTCGTACTTGCTGCGCGTAAAGGGGAGGAGGTAATCCTTCCGAGCTTTTCTCGACATGTCCCAAAGGACAAGGCGGAGGCTCTTGCAGCTGAGTGGGCTGTGTCCCTGGCTCCTGCGTTATACCACAACCACGTGGGTTGGGATGAAGACTCTCCCCCCCATGAGATACCTTTACGGTCCCTACCGCAGCCACAACCCCAATATCCCATTAAACGTGACGCCAAAGGCCCCGTTTCTGAAATTCTGACTCAGTTAGAATATCAGGGAGTAATAGAAACATGCGTATCACCCATGAATAATCCCCTTTTCGCGGTTTCTAAACCCGATGGATCGTACCGCCTAGTATTGGATTACCGGCATTTGAACTCTCATTGTCGGACCTTTGCAGTGTAAAATACCCACAGTTCTGCGCTTGTAGACAGTCTTGTTCGTAAAAAATATAAAACGACACTTGACCTATCCAATGGATTTTACACGCACAACTTAGCCACGGAGTGTAGCCAATGGAGCGCTTTTACCTCCGGTGGTAAACAATTCAAATTAAGCCGACTCCCTATGGGCTACAAAAACAGTCCAGGTGTGTTCGCTGCCCGTGTTGTCTCTTTGTTAGACGGCATAGACCCAGATGCGTGTTCGTACGTCGATGATATTTACCTGACAGACGACGAGTTATACCTGCATCTTTCCAGAGTGGACCGCATTATTCTCGAGTTTGCGGTTTTAGGTTACAAGTTTAACTTTGCCAAATCACACATTGCTGAATTAACAGTTTTGTTTTTGGGCTACGAGCTCAACAATGAAGGTAAGGGCTTAGCCCCCACTTCTTAGAAAAATGTGCACTTTTGTGCCCTCCTACTACTCTGAAAAAACTTCAGTCTTTGCTGGGTTTCCTGAACTTCGGGCGTACTTATATTCCCGAATACGCCCAGCGTATCAAGCCATTGTATGCCTTGATACAACCAAACTTTTCGAAGTCTTGTTGGCTTCCGGAGCATTCCTCCATTCTGCAGTCTTTGCAGACAGACCTTCTTGAGTCTAAATACCTGTTGACGCGTGATAACCACACAAACCTGGTGATCAGAATAATTCCGGGGCAGTGGGTTTCACGTACTTAACCTTTAACGAAGGTGACACAGTTCCGATCGCGTACAAGTCACATCTTTACACTTCTGCAGAAATGCGCTTTTCATCTGTGGAGAAAGTTCTGACTGCAGTGCAGATGGCGATTCTAAAGGAACGCGCACTGGCACAGGGAAAGCGCATTCTGGTGGTAACACCATATCCTGCCCTAGAGGCAGTGACAAAGGCGAGTGTCCCGAACTCTAAGGCGTTGCACCCCCGTTGGATTCAATGGGCAACCTCTTTGACGTCTCCAGATGTCACTTTCATCTTTGATTCATCTCTACAGACTCAGGAGTTTTTACAGTATGAATTCGTTCATCCTCCTCCTCTGTCATTGCTCCCGCTTGAGGATTACGACTGTGTGATCTACACCGATGGTTCGACACAACCGGCCACGGGGTCCAAGCATGCTTATTCTGCCGCATGTGCTATTGTTGCAGGTACCTTCGTGAACGGAAAGTTCAAATCCACTGTAGTGCACACTCAGGCACTCGGGGACAGTACTGCACAATTGGCCGAGCTGCGCGCATTGGTGCTTGCGCTGGAGTTCGTTAATCCGGAGGTGACCACTCTTATTGTATGCGATTCTTATTACTGTGTTCAATCTTACAATGACAATCTGTTCTTTTGGTCGCAAAACGACTATAGAGACGCTAAAGGTAGCACAATCAAGCATAAAATGCTTTGGGTTCGGGTGGCAGAATTGAGACAACATCTGCCACTCACACAGGTGGTTCACACCCTAGGCCATCAGCGGGTGGGCGCACACGCTGTTGGTAACGGTCTGGCAGACGAAGCTGCCAGATCAGCAGTAGTCACGTGTTCAGTAGCAGCAGTTACTAGATCCATGTCTAAAATTGATACTGATATTTTGGCGGCTATTGCTGCAACAAAGGAAGGTGCTAAATACCCTAGGGGTTTTCCTTCCAAATATTCTTACCAGTTAGGTCCCGAACAGGCTCCTTATGTAACAATACCCGACGTTGGTGATCGGCTGATCCCCAACGCGGACCGCAGACCTTCCTTGATAACGGCAGCACACGAAGGCATGGCTTCGGCTCATGCTGGAGTGTCTGCGACTGTTTCCATCTTGCAACAGCGTTACTGGTGGCGTGGTTTATATAAAGACACCCGTACATATGTGCTTTCTTGTGACGTTTGTCAGCAGATTAAGCCTTCCACGGTTACACGACCACCACAGACCCCGCTCTGCATTTCTAACAGACCCTTTGGGTGTGTTTACCTGGATCACTGTGGTCCATTTTCTTCAGACACTGCCTATAAATATATCTTAGTGGCAGTGGACTCGTGCACACGTTTCATCTGGGTCTGGCCACAACGGAGTGCTGACGCTCGAAATGTCATTAGGGATTTGCGTGTCTTTGTGGGAATTTTCGCTTGTGCCACCTTCCATTCTGACCAAGGTCCAGCGTTTGCCTCTAAGGCTTACAAGGACGCAATGGGTTCACTGGGGGTGCGGGTGAAATTTTCGTCTCCGTATCGGCCTGAGGGCAACTCGATCGTTGAACGAACGAACCGTGACTTAAAGCAATCCTTGACAGCTAGAGTCTTAGGTACTGGCAGGAACTGGCTGGCCCACTTGTATACTGTACAACGTGCACTTAATAATCTCCCTAGAAGACCTCTGGGTGGGCGGACCCCATACGAAATGCTCTTTGGCATACGAATGTTTGTGCCTGACCTTGATGGTCTAGACATGGCGGCGCAAACCGCCAAGTTTGATGTAGATAACCATTCTACTATGTTACAGGACTTACAAGAAGCCCGAGACAAACTTGCAATCGCACATTTACCTTCAGCCACAGACCCTGCTCTGCAGATTCCGGTTGCCGGCTGGCTTCCGAAGATTGGAGATCTGGTTCGAGAGAAGGTGGAGAACAAGAAAGAATTCGGCCCCTCTTATCGTGCACCGGTTCCAGTCCTGGGCTTGAAGGGAACACGTACAGTCGTCTTACCACCGCTTCCTGGTCGCAAGGAGAACAGATACATCTCAGTGGAAAATGTCAAGCTACAACATCTGGCCGATCCTGAATAGTGTTACACCAGCGGTCTCTTGTCCAGCCATTTACCGGACTTGTGTTCGTGGCCCTCCTGCCCGAACGGTCACTGATGTTACAATTGAGATGGTTGATTTGCCTGAAAGTATACTCGAACCCCCTGTCTCCCCCTGCATCGACGAGAACGAGTATACCTATCCCGATACCGAATCGGTGGCACACTTACCAACAACGCCATTGAGCCCAACACGTTATTCCTTTGACTCAGATTCCACCTCATCAATTGCCCGTCCAAGTTCAGTATTTTTGTATCCTGGTTCAGAGACTATTTTTTGATTCCCCCCTGGACATACATCTGGTTGGTGCTGTTCCTCATTTTTTTGTTCATGTCCATTGGCTTTGTCACAGTGTTTTTTCTACTCATCAATGGTCACTATCTACCGGAACGCTCTGCTGTGAACAGTGTTGCTGGAACTTTGGCTCCACATTCCTCATCTCACATCATGAAGCGTGACCACACATTTGTGAACATTTCAGCTTTTCCAGTTGCTGATGGCATCGTATGGGATGCAGTAAACTTTCAAATTCATGGACCAACAGAAATTATTAATGTACCCAATGTCCTTAGAGTTTCGATGGGTGATATAGTAAAAAGTAATATTCATTCTGACGATTGGGATGTGCATGCCGTTGAAGCATTGTTTGCTGATTTAAAATATTATGCTTCCTTTAATTCTGAGGATTTGTATATGAATTCTGCGAATTATGCCGATTTGTATTGCTACCAGCATTGGGGCAACCATTTTGTCCATAAACCAAGTGCACTACGTGGTTCTTTCGCCTACACCCAATGGGAACATTGTCCAAACCCTTTACCGGGTAGCTCCCAGACTCTTAGAAATAAATTTACATATTTCACTGATTTTAATAGATTGAACCCTGGTTCTTATTTTTTAAATTAAACGCCCCATCCACTCAGAAAATCATGTTGACCCACACCAAATTGCTATATTCGGGATCCTTTTTCAGTGCCTTAGCTGTGGGTGGTTATGAGTATTGGAAGGACACTGTAGATTTGAAATCAATCTGGGGCTCAAAACCATGGCAAGTGCAAGGCACCGAGGCTTTGCATAGTGCTTGCCTTATCCCGACCCAAATTGTGTTTCTGAATGCTTCCATCTATCAGACTACATGTTGGGGCTTGGCTACCACCAAACAATTAAATGCACCTTCCATTCCATCCCTGTCTTCCACTACAAACACTAGCGTGCACCTTAATATGTCCCTTGCGACTTTGCAGGCTTTGTTGCAGAACAATTCGTTTAATGTTTCTACGCTTGTTCAGTCACCCTGGTTGGCCTGGCCCATTTCATCTAATGGGTGCCAACTGCGTTTTCACGACTCAGTCCCTGGCTACATACAAGATAGGCCAGATCCTCGGTTTTCAGACTCCCGTACTGTCACAACATATTCTGTAGGTAAATTATGTAAACAGTGGTTGCAGCATTCTTCCCTGGAATCTGTTAAACAACATTTATCCCTCCTATCAGGCAACATTGATCTGTCCGACTTTATATTGGGACCTCGTGGTCCACGACCGAAGAGATTCATTTATGAAGCTTATAATGAACTCTGGAAGCTGTCGCAAATGGAAGCTGCTTCCCGTCTACGGGAGATAGACCAAGCAAATATGGAAAAGGTGCTTGCTGTTGTTGACAATAGTATTAATACCCTGTCTTCCCGCATTTACACGTTAGAGAATATTGTGTCCTCTGTTGTTGATATTGTACAAGATGATGTTTCTGTGTTGTACCATGGTCAAAATCAGTTACGTTCAGTTATGCAGTTTGCGTGGACTTTGCAAACACTTAAGTTGGGTAAAGTTCCTTGGCATTTTTTGAACACCACTGCCTTATTTCTGCCTTTTAATTTAACTGACAAACAGCAGTTCATGTCCATGAAAGATGCAGCTTACACTCTGTTACATATCGAGAAAGTGGAGCCCTTACCATTCTCTGTGGCGGAATTGGATTCTGCTGTGTGGCTAGTTCATGGGGTTATCGCTTTGCCTTTTTCCTTGTTTGAATTTAGTTCATGCATGAAACATTATCCTGTGGGCCGTTTCCAGCCTTTGGGTAGTGCCTTCCTGCATGAACTTTGGTCCCTCCCTTTCATGTATAAATGCCTTAGAGACGGCAAGGAAGTTTTTCTCACGGGGAGTCATGCGATTCAACTGTGGGTCATTCCCTTGTTTGTAAACATATTAAATTGCACGGAGCTTGTAATGTTTCTGCTCCGAATCTTGCTTGTGTGTTAAAGGGCATTCCTGCTCCTGCTATTTCTCCTACCTTTACTTTGCTTACAAATGGTAGCTATTTGCTTTTGAATAACGAAAACTGCTGTGGCATGCAGGCCGGCATACCCTATATTGTTACAGTTTCGCACAGGGTTGTCTGCTGCAAGAATGTGCTTTTTCCTCCCCCTCACGACATCATAGATAATTCTATTTGGCCTTCCATTCCTACTATGAAGGCGGATTTCAATAAACTGAGCAGAATAAAGGCGCTATTATTGAACGAGGAGGTTATGCTCACATCCGCCCGGGAGACATTCATTCTCCAGGTGGCAAGTACCCACAGTGAAATACAGGCCCTTTTGAACACTAACCTCCCACAACATTTCGGTGAATTGATTCACCGTATTTTTAACGCTTCTAACACTGTAGGTCTGGTGCACTTTTTTAAGGTGGTGGGGTCCGGCCTTGTGTCCACTTTCCAAACTATTTTTAGTGTGATACCGGCATTTATTCATTTGATTTTTTCCAGCGTCTTTGGTGGCTTTCCATTAATCCTTGCCTTGGCGGCTGGTGTACTGCTGTTGGTCTGCTTCCTCCGCAATGGCTGCTCCCCAATGGGCCCTTCTCGACCCCGGACGCCTCCAGCTGCTCCGTGAGCGCCTTCTGTCTGGTTTCGGAGTTCTGCCGTTGGCGACACTGAGTGTGTCCTATACCCTTTCTTTTCGCTTTGCGTGTTTCACTTGCGTGCAACCTGTGATGTCTTGCATCTGCTGTCCTTTCACTTGTACCATGGAATATTGCCTCTCCAATACGTCGTTGTCTGTTCCGGATTTTGTTCGGTTGATGGGTCCCTTAGAGGCCCATGAACGGGACTGTTCCGTTGCAGGCTGCATGACGCGTGCGGCTGCACTGGGGATTTTAGCGCAATGGGATATCTGGGCGGCTGCTCAGAATCTCCTACAACAAAGCTATATTGAGTATCACGCAAGCTGTCCCGCATTGCTTTTGGATGCTCCGTCCTCTGAGGAGCATTACTGCAGCTTTGATCTGTTGGACTGGATGGCGTCTATGTTTTCTGACGATTCCAATGATGTCCTCTTGGACGGTATAGCGTTTTTCTGCACTTCCACGTTTTTGGATTGATATGGCATTCACTGACCGTGCACTGCCTCGCTGACTGTCTTTTTTACTCCCTTTTCCCGTCCGTTGTCCTTCGTTGGGACTACTTCCACTGTGGACGCCTCTGTTCTGCTCAGGTGTTTTGAACTCTGTCTTCGTCCTTAGTCTTGGCCGATGGACTGTCCAGGGGAGGGTGTCTTGTGGTTTGTGGCCTCCTGGCCTGCCTGGATACGTTGGCATAGGCCTGGCTGCCATGATGACTTTTGCGCACGTTACTCTTAGCCGTTATTCTGTCGCCCTCTGCTTCTGCCAAGTTATTTTACAACTGTCTGCATTTTCTGTCTCTCACCTTTTCTCCTGTTCCCTTTGGGCTCAGTCTGAACAACAGTTACAAGGTCGAAAAACAACGTCCCTAGTTCTTGCTGATATGGCCAGTCCCTCGCACCTAGACATAACACTATGTACAGCTGCCATGGAGAAATTGGTGTGCTTTTAATATTGCGGTTTTCCCGCTTAAGAGGGACTTGGAGAAAAACCTTTCCAGGGAGAAGAGCTGTGATAGTCTGCTGATGTAGTCTTTGCATCTAGAGACTGAGGTATGGGGGTTCGCTAGTCAAAGCCCAGAGGTCTTCTATGTGTATAATAAACTAGCTTCTAGCACGGGGAGGGTGGTAAGGTCATTTAGCCATATAGCCACTGCTTTATGAAATGCTTTCCCCGTTTGTATTCTATGGAGTTGTAACTATGCTGATTATATTATTCTTATGCATTATGCTGATAGTACTGACACGTGTACTGTATCTTAGAGCACGTATGTTGAAATAAACATTTTAACCTATACTGTGTCTCTTCTTACGCCCGTTGTGGACAGGTATGAGTGAGTGACGAAAGGGTGTTCTTGCTACTGCGAGTCCTGAGAGAGAGATACCGTGTTCTGGGTTGTCTAATCATTGGTACATTGTTGCTAATGGGACGCTAAGGCTAGTTGGGTTGGGGTTTTAGGTGCTACGGCTTATGGTAGGCTCACCACTATATTCCGAGGTCCTATCATCCTGTGCATAGCTCTGTGTGCAGAATCCCTATAACAGCGGCAAGCAACAACGATGTTGCGTCTCCCGGCCAGGACACTTGATCTATAATTGGCCCATCGTGTGCTGGGAAAGAATTCAGAATTTTTCTTTTTACAAAATACTCAACTAAATTTGGAACACTTCCTAAAATTGACACTTTCGCTGGAAAACCATGGCCTTCTGATGCTTGTAGTGGTTCGGCTTATGTAAACATACTCAACTAGGACTTTGGCTTAAAGTGACATTTCCAATTCTAGCTTTCAAAAATAATTTTTCTCCGCCCGAGTAGACTGTTTTTAAATGGTTTTAATGACAATATTTTATGAAGCTCACTGATAGATTTATGCGCTGCTACCTAGTAAATACAGTCGTTTGCTAGCATTTTTATCATTATTGACTGTTCGAAAGAGGAGTGGGTGTTATGTTTCATATAGGTACCCTAATATAGGCCCGGGTAATATCATACACCTTCACCTACATTATCTCCCTTACACTACACAGTAACGAGCCTTTAGGATTGAACCTTTAACTAGTTCTAGTCCTGGGCGCAGAAGGAGGGTTTTCCCTGAACAATAGCATCCTATAACTCCATCAATGGACTCATACAGTATGAATGAATATTCATGAGGGTTCTTGGAAACCAGGCAGGGGCTACACCACCTGCATAATATCTATGTACACGGTTCATCCCATACGTCATCCTCAAATCCAACAATGGCTAATACAAGAAACAAGGGACAAAGAAACCCTAGATACTTTTTGTATAAATACAGCACATCTTGCTAGGGTTAGGAAGAGGAGACCGAGACTTCCAGGCTGACACACTGACCAGAGACGCTGAGGCTCCTGCATGCAGATGCTCCAGCTGACAGTGGTTTAACACATCCCTCGCGGGGTGTCCAACTCGAGACCACAACAGGGTCCCACACTCTCTCACTTCAGGTAATGGGGTTAGACTAAATCCTAGAGTGATTCTTGGCTTCACACCTACTCACATGCTAGGTACACTTAGGTACATCTAGATAGACATCGTAGGAGTACGCGCATTTTATCAAGCATTTTATATTCATGTATGTATTCATGATTATTGCAAGATGGTAGAACTGTACCATCCTTTTTTATTTTCACTGTACTGCTAATCATATATATCTGCTACTGTCTAATGGTTGTTGCAGCACATCTATTTTACACTAGAAGAACAACTGTGCAATAAATTCTTATTGTAACACGCCCGACTGTTTCTTCTGTGTAACTCTCTGAGACCAAATAAGTGAGCACAAGTGACTGAGCGAAAAGTAGTATATTGTTTCCACGATCCTGGGGGATCAGGGTTGTCATGTTCTGAGGTTGCCAGAAACTATTCTCTCCCCGATAAGAGGAGATTCTAGTGGCACTGTGAGCTAGCTAAAGCAGAAAGGCTAACATTCTCGGTCGGGGTGCTCAGAGTCAGTCTGCCACCAAACCCACAGTTTATGTTATTCGGAACGTGCAGATCCTGTATGGGTAATATAGGAACTGCACGACACTTTGTGACAAAATAGATGCAATACGGGAGCAAGGAGCAGTGGAACCGTTAATCACAAAACAGATGAACTTTGGAACACAGGAGCGGTGCAAGCCTACCTCACAGACACAGATGGCATAAGCACCAGCTGTTAGCACAGGAGCAAGTATCAATGCCAGCCCTCACATAGTACAGATAGCATTGGAATCAACTGGGCACAACTCTTGTTCGCTGTGTAGGGTTGGTCAAAGGCCTGTCAGCCCAGAATGTATGAGGGACATCGAGGCCCACTGCGAAATTTATGCCAGACAATAATTTTGTTATGATAGTCTAACATACCAGCACATTAGCAAGCCAAGTGAAAAACTGACCCCAAAATATCTACCTGTGACAAAAAGAGATCTTCTAGAGGCCACTACAGCAAGATGCAGTAAAACTATTTAGTTCCGAATTACGAGACTGGCGGGCCTCGGACCGCCAGACTCGTGGTGGGGCGGCGGTGGAGGTCTTTCAACCGCTGCATTACGTCCTTGGCGGTCTTGCTGCCCTGGGACCGCCGACTCTGCCAAGGAACCACCGTTTCCTGGTGGAGGCGCGGCAGGCTTGAGGCAGTAATATGCTTGGCAGGACCGCTGCAGTTCCGCCAAGCATATTATGACTTTCTTCACCGCCACTGATTTCATGGAGATCTTTCCTCCATGAAAACAGTGGCGGTGAGAAAAGACCCCTGTGTGCATGTGCACCCCTGTGTGCATGCACCCCCAGTTCCAGCACGGGATGGGCTACTTTATAGGCACCGATGTGGGAACGCAAAACAAACCGCCGGCCAGTGACTAAAAAAGTCCTAATATGGCTGGCGGTTCTCACTCGGGTTTGATGGTGTAGCGGTGGGGCGATCCCGCCGCCACAACGCTAAACTCGTAATCGGGCCCTTAGAGTTCACCTCAACAATAGTGGCACAGGGCAAGAAAGCTACCAGTCTGCAGGTGCTGTACTTGTTCAGCTACATCCCCAAGAGTCCTTTCTGCAGCGTGTGCCTTGAATCCCTGAAATGTTTTGTAGATGCACATCTCTTTGTGCATAAACACTAATGTCTGTTGTAGGGAGTCTTCTGCAGGTGTAACTTGGTTTGAAGGGTGCCATAAAGTAAATCCCCACCCAGGACATCACAATGAGGTACGCCTCCCGTGAGTACCTTGCCCCAAACGTTCTGGAGAAGTGTCCATCAATCAGAAGGGATGCATGCTTCACCTGGTTCTGCTACTCTCAAATATTTTCTGGCACTACCTGAGCCAAATCTCCATGGTCCTCAGAGACTGTTTATAAAGACGTCATCCATCATACTGTGCTTCCATGATCTCATTTTCCTGTTACGCTGTTACACAGCAATTAATGCACAAAAGGAATTGAGAGATTGATGAGATCCTTTAATATGGGTCCTTTGTCTCTGGTTTTCTGATTAGACTCACTACTGTAAGTCCACTTTCCAGATATCAAATGTGTTTGATGCAAAACAAAAAAAACCACTGTCCCAGCTCTCCTGCAGCAGTTGCTCTATACAGTCATATATAGAGCTGGAGCATCGTCCCTTTGCAGGAGGCTGCAGAACCTCGCCATTGTGACTCTGTTGTTGGATGGCAGATAGACGCCTGTATTGTTTTTAAAATTTGCCACAGGGATCTTGGTATTTTGAACTTGCTACTTTGAACTGATCAGAGATGTTAAATCTACAGAGTATGGCAAAGCAGTGCACCTAAAACTGGGCACAAGTCCATGTGTCGCACTGCCAGCACATCTGGAGAAGCCCCAGCTAATCCATCAGACTCACTGAGAAAGCTCTCGGAGTGCAATTAACACACATCCAAGACACGAGTTAACAGCAAGTACTGGAAAAAAACAATCTCTGTTAACTCTTGACCCCGAGCAGAGAATTAATCTAATTTTGCACACAGGGAGGCATCAGTGGCAATTTCATTTTGGGATTGGGACTCTGTCTTCATTTTCCAAAACCTTTTCCCTACTCTCTGATTCTAAGGATCTTTGAGGAAAGGCTGTTGCATCATACCTCTACAATTATAGGGGCTTGTTCACAAAGTTTACTTTACATGTGTAAATTTGCTTGGGTAAATCTACTTATCCACCCAGGTGTAAATTCACACTTTTGTGCTACACACTATTTCCGAGTGTAGATTTACACCTGCATGTGCAATTACATCCCACATTGCAGATAATCTGTGACAAGAAGGTAGATAAGTATTACTGCACTGTATCCTAGAAGGTAAAGCTGTCACAATTGCTTGTTTTTATGGACCCAAAACTGACTGTCCTGGTCACTTCCTGGAAAGATACTCAGCCTCAACCCAAAGGCAGTTATTTTGGAGAGGGGGGCAAATTTAATAACATATTGGAGACCGTGCTAGATATGTGCAGTTCTAACAGAAGGCCTCACCCGCTGGCGGCCCAGTAGCTGCACACACGCTTGATAATGACTTAGTTGATATTTGGAAGGCCCGACATATAGATGCTAGTGAGGGTACTTGTATAATTACCTCTCATAATGCCAGGTCTAGAATTGATTTCTGGCTAGTCACCAAAGATGTGAGCACTTAGACTGCGCAAGTTGAAGACCTGCCCAGAACCATGCCAACCATACACCAGTACGTATCAAGCTAGCCCTACTGTGCATTCAAGGCCAACCGTTGTCATGATGTCATCTGCCCAGTGTCCTTCCTGATCTGTTTAGAGATGAAATTAAATATGATATTTTGGAATACTTTTTGATTCATTCTCAGTGGGTGATGATTGCCTGTAAGCTTTGAGAGTCATTCAAAGTAGTCATTGGGGGGGCATGCATGGCCAAACAATTTGGCATACTAAAGTCTCTTTGGTGGCAACTCAGTGAACTAGATAGGAAAATATGAGAGCTGGGAGCAAACTATTACTCCTCTTGCGACGAGTGAATACTAGCTCAAATCAATGTAAGACCTGAGACGTAAATAGACGCCTCCACTAGGGAAAGTTATTACTTTGGCAAAGAAGCAACAACTGGGCAATAAGGCAAGGGCAATAGATGCGAATGCTGAATAAAGCCCAGGCAAGTTCCTATATTATGATTTTTTGGGGATGAGAATGGAATTACTCACTGTGGTACAGATGATATTATGCAAATATTTTCCAGCTTCTACACTAATTTCTGCTGATCCCCATTTGATCCTATCTCAAGGGAAATCTATGATTTTGTTGACACTGTCCTACTGGCCTGGTTTGATGATGCCCATCTGGATGGATCCTTCACAGTTGAAGAGACAAAGCAGGTAGTCCAATGCAAGCCTGGAGATGGAGCCCCGGGATCCGATGGATTAACCACATGGTTCAATAAGGAATATGTGCATATGCTGGCCCCTCACTTACTTTCAGTTTATGAAGAGGCCAGTGCAACTGGTTGTCTCCTATCCTTGCTTTGTGAAGCTTTAATTGTTACCATTTTGAAACCAGATAAACCCCCAAGAGTTGTGCCTCTTACTGGCCCATATCTATGATTATATCTGTGGGGTGAGGAGGTGCACTCCGTTGCCTATTACTTTATAATGTTTTGATCAACTGATATGTTTTAAACTGGTGTACTCTAGCGGTGTAACACCACTGCGCGTGTTGACAGCACGTGCGAAAAAGTCAAACTAACTGACAGGTTCAAAGACCTGAGTGTGGTGTGCACTGTTCACATTGAACTCGATGGGTTCTTTAACAAAATTAGAAAAAAACTATATGGTATCTTAATTCTTTTAAGTCAAAAAATGCGTTTAAACGCAAATTGTATGCTTGCAATTTTTATGTGTACTCAATCAACTTACAAATCATAAACAGTAATTATAGCCCAATTATTCGATGGACACATTACATATAGAACAAATGTAAATACATATAATACATCAACCAAACAATTCATAGATGTACAAAAATATTCGCATGAATTGAGTTTGCTAAAGAAAAACTCATCTTCCTTTAAGATTCAAGCCCGATGCATTTCGGGGCTCTGAGGTCCCTTCCTCAGGGGCCTATCTGGACTGCCTCAATGTTGAAAAGGGAAAAATGACAACACTAAGAGGACAAGTTCCTATCAGTGTGTCAGTTACCCCCAAGATTACTCGACGGGTGCAATCAAACATCAAAACAAAAGGACCACCCTCTAATAATGAGGAATGTTGTTCTGGGGGAACGGCGTTTGGTTTTAGGAGGAACGGTCGAATTAGAATATACGGGGATCGGCAGTCTGGACGAGGGTCCAGGCGTGGAGAATCTTGCAAACTGTTTGGAAGGATCAAAATTTACGGGTCGAGATCGACAAACTTAATGAAAGTCCATACAACTCGATGGGTTCTTTAACAAAATTAGAAAAAAACTATATGGTATCTTAATTCTTTTAAGTCAAATAAATGCGTTTAAACGCAAATTGTATGCTTGCAATTTTTATGTGTACTCAATCAACTTACAAATCATAAACAGTAATTATAGCCCAATTATTCGATGGACACATTATACATAGAACAAATGTAAATACATATAATACATCAACCAAACAATTCATAGATGTACAAAAATATTCGCATGAATTGAGTTTGCTAAAGAAAAACTCATCTTCCTTTAAGATTCAAGCCCGATGCATTTCGGGACTCTGAGGTCCCTTCCTCAGGGGCATATCTGTAATCAAACAAATTACTCAATTATGGCATTGTACGCATATCTACATGAAGGTAGCTGTGCACCCAACATTGGGGCATATTCTCAAGAACGTGTGATAACTACCGCAAAATCAGCTTAACGCAACACTTCACACCGCAGGAAAATAACACTGTGTTAACGTGGTATTCCCAACACGGCGTTACCATGCGATAGTCACACGATAACGCGTCAAATGAACGCGTTAAAATCAACGCGACGCCGCAAAAACGCGAAACCCCAACGCGAAAATAGTAGCGATGACGCCAATCGCAATACAAAAATCTGCGAAAACCAGCCACAGGCCTGCAATTCCCACGTGTCATGCGGGAAAATGCACTATAAAAGTAGAAAAAAAACATACAAACAAAAGCCAAACAACAGCGAAGCACAATGGAGGCATCCGGAGCAAGTACAGAGGACAACCAGAACCCCACAAGCCCCCCGGAGGACCAGCCTGTGACCTCGGGGTCAGGGAAGGGCAAGGACAAAAAGAGTAGGAAGAAGCGGTTCAGTCCGCAGGAAAACAGGATCCTGA
Source organism: Calotriton arnoldi (assembly GCA_963921515.1). NCBI lineage: Eukaryota > Metazoa > Chordata > Amphibia > Caudata > Salamandridae > Calotriton > Calotriton arnoldi. The sequence continues at coordinate 2,066,026 of CAWUFW010000636.1, read as the reverse complement.
TAATGGAGGTGATAGAACACCATCAACCACTGTTCGTCACCTCCACTGTGTCACTGGCAACTAAAAATGGAATATGGCAGACCATCGTGGACAAGGTGAATGCAGTTGGAGTGCTGAGGAGGACAATAGACGAGGTCAAGAGGCGCTGGAATGATGTGAAGCGCAAAACCAAGCAGAAACTCGCAAACAACCGGAAGGTAGCAATGCAGACTGGAGGTGGGAGTCCAGCGCCACAGGAGGAGCTGGACAAGATGGAGGAAATGGTGTCCACAGTCATCAGTGGGGAGACGGTGGCAGGAGTTGGGGGACCGGACACTGCTCAACATGACCGGACACAACAGCAACAGGGTGAGTAAAGACCAGGGACTGGGGGGACGGAGGGAGATGGGCACAATGGCACACATGCACAATTAAGCATAGCACATCTGCGGACAAACCATGCCCCAGACCCCCAACTCCCACCAAGAGACCAATGCACACAGGTATGCAACATCTCAGCACCGCATAAGCACAGAAGCCCGAGGCACACCGCATGTAAGGGATAAGGGGCAGCTAAATCAGAGCTGCAGGGGCGACTCCCCCAAAATGCGGCACACACATTACATGCAGAGCACATCAACATTGACAACGATGTGGTACAAACCGCAACACGTCCACAACAGAACAGAGGACACAACTGGTGCCGCATGTGTGTAGAAACTGGCCAATCACATTTGGCATTGCAGGGAAATGTGTGTTGACAATGTACAAGTACAAACACACATCCGTGATGTAGTCGGAATTTCCACTGTCCCGCATCAAATAGGCAGCTCCCCCCAAACAGTCACAATGTACACTGTCATGCAGTCTGAATGTAAACATGTACAATGCGTCAACATACATGTGAACACAATGTTAAACTGCATCTCCCCTACACATTACAGGGGGAAATCCAACACCTCCTGCGGAGCAGTCGAACCTCTCTTCTCTGATGACGAAGAGGACCACCACACCTTCGACTCCGACGCCCTCCAACAGCTCGTGGAGAGCCTCCGCAGCCCACTTTCAGGAGCAGGGCAGCCCTGCTGCCACGAGGAGAACCCACCCCCTGCACAGAACACACAGCAGGCAGCACCCACCACCACAGCTGCCTCCCAGGACCCCCACGATGAACACATGGCCTTCCAACGCCGTGTGTTGGGGTGCCAGGAGAAGCTGGTTGAACAGGTGCAGGTGGGGTTCGACCGCATGGCAACCAAACTAGACGCCATACGTGGGTGTCTAAGTCCCATCAGGGACCACTCACAGTCCCTAACGGACACCCACAGTCCGCTCCATGCTCTCCAACGGACCATGGCTGACATCGCTAGAGTCCTGACTCTGCGACAAGAACGACTGTCTAGTCAGAGTGCCTCCAGCGATCTCGCCCGGGAGTTGGGACACATGCGGAGGATCATGGAGAACATGGAGCGGATGCAGGTGGAAAGAGCGGCTGCCACGGCTGCACACCAGCGAGAGGTAGCTGGGTCCCTCAATGCCCTAAAGACCCTCCTCATGGCATTGCTGCCACAAGGCCTGGCGCTGATGCATGCTGCTGCTACCACCCCATCCACATCTCCGGCCCCTGATGTGTCACTGCACACAGTGCGGCAGACATTCCACCTCCGGCCCCTGAGGTGTCACTGCCACACTGTGCTGGAGACAGAACACCACCACCCACATGTGAGGCACATGCAACAGCAGAGGACGAAGATGCGGATGAATCTGCCTTCGTGGTCAGAAGGACGCAGTAGCATTCATCTCTGCCATGTGGCCTGTTTCTGCTTGGTTCTGTCCTCTGCATCATCACCTTCCACTGTCCCCCAATGCACTCTGCGACACTCACCTTGGACCTCGACATGGACTGCCATATTCTGTTTGGTCACCAATGACACAGCTATCAGACTGCGGACTGAACTCCTCCTCTCCTGATGTACCTGTCATTCCCTGAAGGACTCTGGCTGGCCCTCCACGGGCCAACAATGTAAAGTGGGGTTGGCATGGCCCTGTACTGCTCCAGCTGCAACACTCCACTGAATGTGCAATAAACATTCATATTTACACAGATGTGTCATGTCTATGATCTTTCAAGTGTGGAAGTATGGATGAATGTAGGGTCAGTGATTCCCCCTTACGTCCATGTTGCTCATGTTGTGGGACTTTTGTCACAGGGTGACACATTGCCGATTGCGGTCCGCGTGGCGCCGACACTACAACAGGGACACATCCATTAGTCACTTCCTTGTCCAGCCCAGGATGGAACCACGCCCAGAGCCCCGGGGTCATTGTTCACACCCTTACGCTGGACTGGCATACGCCAGGACACCCCACTCCGCTTACGCACACGGGGGCGACAACGCCACATGTCCCAGGTCTTCACTGTAGGGATCTGCAGCTCACAGGTCTAGTTGTCAGCATGCCACAGCCACTCCCTCATGGCTGGTGTACACCCACCCCACACCCATCCAGCACAGGCGTCACAGGACATGTGACCCTGCCAATAAAAAGGGCCTGGCGCACATGCTGGACGCCATTTCCACTCTCTAACTGGGTGTCTCCGTGTAGTTCTCATGTATGCATGAGGGCCTAGGGCCCTGCCACCTCACATTGCCCAGTGCCAGGGGTGACATGATGGCGTCCGCACCACAGAACTCAATCATTAAGGGTCCATGGCTAGCGGTGCACAGACTTGGTGGCACCGGATACACTGCGGCAGGCACAGGCACACCGCCACGGGACGGTGTCTTGCGGTGCAGTGAGATAGGGGCACCTAAAGTGCTGAGCAGGTGTGCAGCCTGCGATGATGCGCCGTCCTGGCGGTCCGGACTGGCAAGGATCAGTGTGAGCCCTGCTGGACCGCAGTGTAGGCCTGAGCCAGCGGGCAGTGCGGGCCTCCCACCACGTGGCGTTGCCTCGCGGTTCACAGAGTTAGTGGCACCTCAAGCGCTGAGCGGGTGTGCAGCCTGCGATGATGCCGTGTGCACTGATGTGGTCTCTGCCATTGCGAAATCAAGACCCAGAATCAGGTGTGTGACCTGGTGAGCCCGCGGTGCGGGGCTGCATGATGTGGAGGGTGCCATGGTCGCGGGCCCCGGGCTTGGAGATCCCACCGGAACGTCGTGGGCCCTCTTGGAGACATGCCGGTGGCGGAAGGTGAGCAGTGAGGCCTAGGTCCGCAGTGTCGGCACTCTCTCACCCTCTCTTTCTCTCTCCCTCTCTCCCTCTCTCCCTCTCTCTCTCTCTCTCTCTCTCTCTCTCTCTCTCTCTCTCTCTCTCTCTCTCTCTCTCTCTCTCTCTCTCTCTCTCTCTCTCTCTTCGCTCTCTCTCTCTCTGTACTTTGATGGGCGCATGGCACACCTTCTTATCCAGATTTCTGTTTTGCAGGCTGTGACTTACAGAATGTCCTGAGAAGAACCGCCATGCCTCTTCAGAATTGTTGTTTTTGGTTTATTCTGTAATAAACGTATTATTTGGATATTATGATATGAATGTATGATTTCCTTTTTCTGACCACACATGTATGTTAGGTGTTGTGATTGTGCGACTTCAGGCGATTTGTTTGGTTCATGATTTCGTGGAGTTGATGTGCAATATCTTTGTCCAAAGGAGGGGGTGTGGGGGTGCCCGGGGTGGGGCCCCAGGGGGGGGAGGGGAAGGGGTTCTGGGGGTGGTGGCGGTGGGTATTGTTGACCTATTGGGGCTCCGGGCTGCATGATCGGTTGCTCCAGGGCATCTGTTGTTCTTCATGTGTGGCAATGGGCTGTGCTCCCTTGTTTGGTGCCGGTTGTCGTCCAACTTTACACCAGGTAAGAGCAGGTGTTAATTTCCTGCTGCTAACGTGCCTTATCGCATGTTTTGTGATCTTATCGCCGATCTGGATGGTCGTTGAGAATGTTGTGGAGTGGTGTTGTCGCAGATTTTTGCACGGGAACGCCTACTCTGCATCTCATTAGCGTTAGTGGCCGGGGTCAACTGTGGCGATGTTTTTTTCGACTGCTTTCGCAGGCAAACTGGTGTTATGGGCTCTTAGCGCCAGCTTGTGAATGGGGCGATGAATTTATCGTGACTTTGGCTGCAATAAAGTGCCGATAACTCGGCGATAGATCCTTGAGAATATGCCCCATTGTGTCCATGTTCTCTCAATCGCCAATTTGGTGTGGTATAATTGTTAAAAATAAAGTGAAGACAGTGAAGAAAATGAGGTCCTAAAACAATCGTGAAAAGTGAAAAATGTTAAGAATAGAAAAAATAAATGAAAAGGTAAACAGTGCTCCATGCAAACAAATCAGTGAGTTAGTATGCGATATCAATAAAGTTGTAGGTGTTTTGAATAATCAGGAAACCTGCGCAATCCAAACTCCACAAATCGCGTCTCATTTTGAAAATGTGGGAGTGAACAGAAAGAAGTAAAAAAAGTGAACGTGATGAAGTGTGAGTGACAAGAACAGCACGTACCTGGACTGCCTCAATGTTGAAAAGGGAAAAATGACAACACTAAGAGGACAAGTTCCTACAAAAAAATGTATAAGATAGTGAACGAATGTATGGCGGGGGATCGAACCAAGTTCAACCAGTTATCAAGTTTGTATATCAAAGGCTCACCTATCAGTGTGTCAGTTACCCCCAACATCTATGAATTGTATGAATATAATTTTGTTAAAGAACCTATCGAGTTGTATGGACTTCCATTAAGTTTGTCGATCTCGACCCACAAATTTTGATCCTTCCAAACAGTTTGCAAGATTCTCCATGCCTGGACCCTCGTCCAGACTGCCGATCCCCGTATATTCTAATTCGACCGTTCCTCCTAAAACCAAACGCGGTTCCCCCAGAACAACATTCCTCATTATTAGAGAGTGGTCCTTTTGTTTTGATGTTTGATTGCACCCGTCGAGTAATCTTGGGGGTAACTAACACACTGATAGGAACTTGTCCTCTTAGTGTTGTCATTTTTCCCTTTTCAACATTGAGGCAGTCCAGATATGCCCCTGAGGAAGGGACCTCAGAGTCCCGAAATGCATCGGGCTTGAATCTTAAAGGAAGACGAGTTTTTCTTTAGCAAACTCAATTCATGCGAATATTTTTGTACATCTATGAATTGTTTGGTTGATGTATTATATGTATTTACATTTGTTCTATGTGTAATGTGTCCATCGAATAATTGGGCTATAATTACAGTTTATGATTTGTAAGTTGATTGAGTACACATAAAAATTGCAAGCATACAATTTGCGTTTAAACGCATTTATTTGACTTAAAAGAATTAAGATACCATATAGTTTTTTTCTAATTTTGTTAAAGAACCCATCGAGTTCAATGTGAACAGTGCACACCACACTCAGGTCTTTGAACCTGTCAGTTACCATATCTATGATTAACATAGATGATAAGACACTAGCTAAGCTGTTGCTAACAGGATACTCCGTTTGCTCCCCAACATTGTCAGACCTGATCTGTTGGGGTTTATCTTGGGGCAATCTACAGCACACAAACTTTGCACCACCATTTTTGTGCTATTGCACTCATTAAATCCACAGATGAAAGTCATGGCTATTTTTTATATGCTACTAAGGTGTTGATCAGGTCCAATCTAATTGGACTAAAGTGAGCTGGACATAGAGCTCTATTACTACAGCGCACAGGTCCAACATGCAGACTACTGGCATCACCCTACACTTTTCCAGCCACACACTGCCATTGAGATGGATAACGTCACCCCCTACCCATTAAATACAGTTTTCTTCTTCCCTATACGTCACCCTAGGGATGAGATTGACACAGTTGAATGTACAATCTGGGACTGGGACTGTCCCCGCTGCCAGCAGCTTCTAGATTACGCCTATGCGAATGAGATGCCCCTTACTCATGACCTGGCTTTGCCTCTCAAGGCTGTCCCCAAGGTGAGCCTCCAACTAGGAGCCATGCAGTTGGTCAAACTGGTGGACCTCTACTCCAATGCCAGTTCATTTTACTGCAGTCCATCAAGGATAGATCCAGTTGACATATTCCTTTACTACCGACTTCATGCCACTTGCAGAGAGATATATAATACATTTCCGGCTCTTCCTCCACAGCTCCTTACGTGGAGCATTATTCTTTGTTCCTCCTCCCACTGTTTATGCACAACCATGCAGGATAAGGCTCATGTATGTATACGGAGAGCATGCTACAGGTGGTTGGCTGACTTAGATCCTGCCCCCAAAAAGGAACCCTGGCATCATCGCTGCACCAAGAAAGGAGTGCTATCTATTAATTACCCGTTATGACTAATACTAATACATACACATATTAATACTAATGCATATTAAGTTCCTACACATTAAGTTCCGCACCCGGTCTCAATATATAATATATAATATATATATATATATATGATGGGTCTTACTGAGAATTGAAGCTGAACTTGGTGCGGAGCTTGGGGTGCTGACTTCTTACACTTGGCGTGGTCATGCCTGACGTTGGCCGATTACTGGGTCTCTGCGGTTTTATAGTGATTGAGATATCTGGCTTCCAAGCTCAGAGAATTCCACTTGCTGCATTGGTGGAATACGTAAAAGACACCCCAGTTGGAGTATGATGACTCATGGCCCTGATGCTCCTGTTAGCAAAATGCACAGTGGCTATATATTGGAGCTGGTACCCTCCCACACTGGCTATGTGATATTACATATTGGAAAAAGCTATTTGATGTATACTGGGATCTGATGCCAACACATTCTCGTCTTATAAATGTATGATGTCTTTTTAATATTTACCTATTTATACGAGCAGAGGATGAGCCCCCAAGATTGGGGGGTAGGTTAGAAAGTAGACCTGACCAATAAAAGCTTAAGTGGTGGGTGCTGATAACTGTGATACTTGTAAACCTTGACATGGCACTGATATAATATGACAATATGTGTGAATTGAACATTTGGGCATGTTCTGCACTGTTGTGTACTGACATACACCATGAATGTTGGATGCGGCTGGTACATGGAGGGGTCCTGGAAATGTATAATTAGATAACTCATCCGGGATCTTTTCTTGCTGTGTACATATTCTTGTGCAACTTCTCATTCAGTGTTGCCTTCCTTTCCTTATTACTTCCTTTAGAAAATAACAAAGTGTTGACTTACATCTAAGACTGAATTTATGAGTTTAAATATGTTCATAGATAGGTGTAGATCACCACCACCTTGACAGAGCTCACCCTGCAGAAAACTGTAGGGAAAAATAATAAAGTTTTTTTTTTTTTTTCTTAAGTATTGAAAATATTTTAGTGTAAAATATAATTGTAATATAATTTAAAATAACTATTCTTAACCTACAAGTAAAAAAGTCAAATGTTACAGCGCTTTCACCTTTCAAAATAATTGTTTAATAAATAATTAAATAATTTAAATACAATAAATTATTTTATAAATATTTTTAAATTAAGTAAAAAAATCCCACCTTTACTAGCATTTTTTCAAATTGATATTTAGTACATTTACAATAAAACAATAAAATATTCAATTAATTGTGTGTACATTTGTAACTATATAGACCTATAGCTATAGGTATTGATATACATATTTCAATCTTATTGGGACATATCTAATTCTATTGCTGAATTATTAAGGATCAATGTGCATTACATGCAATCACTTGTAAGATCTTACTTATCCTGAACTTCTTGATTGTCATCATGTATATAAAATCATTTATTTGAGTTTTCCTTAACTCACTTTTTTGTGTGTATAGACATCTTTTGTATGTGTGGCAATTTCCATCAAATGGTCACAATTCCTTGATTAGTTTATAAGGGGATTTGATTATTTTATGGGCTCTGGGTTGTATGTCAGCTTTTGTTGTTCATTGGAATCATTTAATTTTATCCTGTCCTCAGGTAGGCTCATTGTTTATTTTGCCCATAAGTGTTGAGCCTCAGTCATTATCATTGTTTTATCAAATTACTGGTCGGGCTTCTTGGTGTGTAACTCTTCCCTCCTACATGTTATTATTTAGGCTTTATCCTTCCATGCAGTGGGTGGCTGAGTTTTTTCTTGATTAACTTTTAGTTCAATGACGTTTTGGATTAATTATTTTCTGATTCAGTGTAGTGTACGGAACTCATGCTAGGTTTACAAGGAATTCCTTATCTTGATTGAGACCACTGGGGGTCATGCTTTTTTATTGCAATAATATATCTGGTTTCTATTTGGTGAAGTTTTCTTTCCCGGTCTCCTCCTCTTTCTGATCTGAGCACATGGTTGATTGCATAGTATTAAAGGTTTTCCCATTTACGCTCATGATTTTTCTCCATGTGTTTAGTCATAGCATAGCTTCTGTTCTTATTCTTTAACGCTCGGATATGTTCCAAGATGCATTTTTTTATTTGGCAAGTTGTGTTGTCAATATGTTTAAGATTGCGGGGGTAAATCAGAACATTAACCACACATTTTCTTGTGCAGGTTATGAGATGTTTTATCATTAGCTATTGTCCAGTGCCAGTGGTAAATTACTGTTTATTTGTTACTATTTTACATGTTTTACAGTTTGAGCATTTCCAAAATTCCGTGTGGGTTTGCCTATTATTCTTTTTTTTCTGATTTAATAAAATGACTATGTGTCAGCCTGTGTTTAAGACTGCTGGCTTTTCTATAGCTTCTGATTAGTTGAGATGGACGTATCAACTTTAAGAGCATTCCAATTTTTTTTGCATGATCCTTTCAATTTCTCTAGCTTCTGTAGAAAAATTAATCTTTCATTTTCTTTTTGGTCTTGAGTATCTCTCATCTCTTCCGCTCTGACGCTTTTTGGAAACCAGTTTGATAAATTCATCTTCTTCTGAACAATTTCTTTTGATATGGTGAATGAAAACATTCTGCATGAAGGACTGGAAAGTTGGCATGTCATTTTTGAGGTATATCTCTGTATCAATAATAAGATCACTCTTTCAACACCTAATTCACATGTAAATTTTAGATTTGCTTTGTTTTCATTTAGAATTTTATAGTACTCTTTGAATTCAGTTTTTGAGCCATCCCAGATAAAAAGATTGTTGATAAATCGAAGCCACGTTATAATTTGATTCATGGATGTTTTGTTTTCCATTGTCCGTACCGCTTTTTGTTCCTACCACCCCATTGTTAGATTGGCATAACTTGGTGAAAATAAAAACACATTGCAGTTTGTTTGCATATTTCTTTGTTGAAATACAAAGATATTGTTTTGGAGACACATATTTATCATCTCCAATAGCATGAGTTTGTGTTGATAGAATTGTATGTTTCAGTTCATCAGAAAAAAACTAGCAGGCGTGTATGCCTATATGATGTTTGCTGCTGACATAATGCTAACACATCTAATGTTATGAGTTTGTAATTGTCTCACTACAACAAAGAAATATGCAAACACTAACGAGGAACGGGTTTTTAATTTTCACTCAATTATGCAAAATCTCACAATCGGTTGGTGGGAACTAAGTACGTGAGTAGTACTGCTATAGTACTGCTATAGTACTACTTCACCTACTATAAAATACTGATTGTGAATAGTCCATGTTGGACTTGGCCCTCTCTGCTGGGTTACCTCTAAACGTTTTCCCTTCAACCCTCCTGTTTTCTGAATTTTGTTTTTGTTGCCATTAGGACTCTGGGTGGGGAAATTAGGAGGAATTTGGTTTTTATAGTGTTTAGTTTAAGGTGGTTGCATGCCAGCCAATTTTGTGTTTTCTGTAGAGTTAAGTTGAGGAATCTGATATCTTCGGGGCAGGAGACTTTCAAGTATAATTGGGTGTCATCGGCGTACATGTGGTAGTGAATGTTTGATGACCTATGGGTTTCCTTTAGAGGATCCGATGAACAAGCTAAAGAAAGTAGGTGAGAGGTAGGAACCCTGTGGGACCCCTAGTGTGTCTGGAGTGGTCTGAGATAGGGAATGGTTGACCTTGAATCTTTGGGTTCTGTTTTGGTTGAAAGAGGTGAACCAGTTTAGGACAGACCCCATTAGCCCCATTCTATGTTCCATTAGGTCAAGTCGGTTATCATGCCTAACTGTGTCAAATGCGGAAGATAGGTCATGGAGGATTAGAAGGCATGATTCATCCTGGTCCAACATTTTTAGCGCATCATCCACTATGTGTGTAAGCACCGATTCCGTGCTATACCCTGGAAAGAAGCCTGATTGGAATTGGTCTAGCAGGTGGAATTGTTCAATGTGGTTACAGAGCTGGCCATGAACGTGTTTTTCGAGGAGCTTCGTCAGAGTAGGAATGTTGGAGATAGGGCAGAAATTGTTTAGGTCAGTGTGATCCCCTGTTGGTTTTTTGAGGAAGTAGAAACCTGTCCCAAATTTAGGCAGTCTGGGATAGTGCCTTGAAGTAGAAAGGCATTGACAGTCTTGGTCCAAAGTGAGAGTAATGATGGTTTGATCAAATTGAAGAAATTGGGGGTAGAGGGTCGTTGAAGTGGTTTGAGGATTTTAGTGCTGCTAGAATTTTGAGAATGGCACTTTCCTCAAAGGTTTTGAAAGTATCCCACGAGCATTATTTTTGGGGATGTGTCCCAGTAGAAGTGAGGGATTAACAGTCCAGGAGAAGGAGAAGCTGGAATGAGGTGGGAGAGGACGATGCGCAAAAGCAATCTGCAAGCCATTTCTCATGTTTTTGGTCTTTCCCAGACAAAAGGAGTCAAATTCCTCAGAGTTTGGTAGTGAGCTGGATCCAACTAAGTAAGGGTTGGGTTGGATATTTGATTGTATTTTAATGAGTTCAAATAATTTTTTGGGTCTGTCGAGCTTCTAATGCTTTTATAGTATCTGTTCCTCAAAAATCTCATGTGTTCATGGGACAGTGATGCTCTCCACCGTCGTTCCGCAAGACTCAGGTTGCATCTTTCTGTATTGAGGCTGCCGTTATACCATGGTTTGGAGTCTTTGGTGGGCAGTCTTTTTAGCTGGAGCTGTGTGATTCAGTCTAAGACATTCTCCATGGAATAAGTGTAGTGGTTTGTGAGATCACGAACATCTGACATGTCTCCAGGAAGAGGCAGGAAGTTATTACTGAAAGCTGTCAATTAGTTGAGGTCGATATCTCGTATGTTCCTTTTCCAGAGTTTAGATTTCATTAGTTGAGCTGTATTTGATCTCACCGACTCAGTGAGGAGGAATGTGATGCGGTGGTGGTCAGACTAATCACAGGGGAGGATAGATTCATGTTGAATGGAATTGGTCTTTGATATGATAAGATCCAAAGTCTCTCCCTTGTTGTGTGTGGGGCTGTCACAGATTGGGGTCGAGTTGAGATCAGCAAGATAGGTTTTAAAGCTGTTAACTGCAGGGTCATTCAGATCATTCCAGAGCAGGTTAAAGTCACTGAGGAAGATTTGGGTGCAATGTTAACCCGTGTTAGTAGCAATTGTTTCCATAATTTGTTCCATGAAAGAAATGTTGTCTCCTGGAGGGTGGTAGATGGTGTGTAGTTTGCATGGAGGCCTGTTGTTGAATGCAATATTGAGGCTTAAATATTTTCATGTGGATAAAATAGGGGATTGTGAAGTTTTCACTGATAGGGTGTTACGGTGTATGCAGGCAATGCCTCCACCTGGTCTGCTGGGTCTATCCAGTCTAGTAATGGCATGGTTAGGAGGGACAAGTATGTCAAGAATGGGAACAGAGGAATCTTTTAGGCAAGTTTCAGTCAAGATTAGGAGGTCAAGATCCTGTGCGAGGATAAGGTCAGCAAAATCAGCCACATGTCTTTAGCCAATCTACAATTGAGTAGCTTGCATTTCAGATGGGGTTTAGAATTGACTGAAGTAGTCTGAGTGAGGGTAATTCGCTTGAGGTTGTGCTTGTTGACCGCTTTGTGGTTGAGCCTTGGTGCTCAGTGTTGGTTCGCAGGAATGGGTTGGATTGGGCACTGACTGTTGGTGTTATCAGGGTGTGGGGAGTTATATGATATGAGGAGGGAGTGAATAGCTTTGTCGGATAGAGGGTTTTTATATCTGATCGGCCGTGAGGGCACATTAGGATACGTAGGGTTCTCCATCTCAAGTGCATGGTTGTCATAGAAGGTGAAGTCAAGTTGGTTGGGAGGTGTGTTGGAGGTATGAAGAGGTGGTTGGAGGATTGGTCTTAAATAAGAGAGTTCATCCTCGGATTCCTGATAGGCCACTGATTACTGGTCGTCTCTAAGGTGATGCGAATGAGCCTTTGTAAGTCTGCTTTGAGTTCGTGTAGATTTTGTGTACTCATGTCAAGTATGGATTCAAGTGGGGTGTGGGAGCGGGTTGTCAGGTATTGGAGCGAGGGCAAGGAGGCAAAGGCGTGTCAATGTTTCTGGTGATGGAGTGCTGATGGCCTGGGGGAGCCAACAGAGGGGAGGATAGGTTGGAGGTGGGGGTAGTCTCGAATTTAGCTGGTGGAGAATTCAAGAGATGGGTGAGTGGGAGTGCAATGGTTATGTCGCTGGGCGTTATTATGGAGTCAGCAATGAGGAGTGGCTAAGATAGATGCATGTGGGGAGTCAGAGATATAGTCGGAGTGATGGTGTGGGGGGTCAGAGGTTTAGTCGAGGTGAGGGTGGAAGTATCAAGGCTATGCAACTCAGAGGTAGCTGCTCTGGGAGTGGGATGTGGCTGCAGTCAGGTGTAGTGATTGCTGGATGTCTCAGACACATCGGGTGATGGTGAAGAGATAGTGTAGCATGCAGAGTTGCGAAGGCCTCGGAGGATGGTGGTTTCAGTATTCGATACAGCTTTTTTGATGAGGGGGAAAATTTCCCCAAATATTTCTAGGTTTGGATAAGATTGGATAAGAATAGTTCAATTGTAGTAGATGGTGATGGTTGCTACTGCTCTGAAAACTGATGAGGAGCTATTGAAAGTCTCAGACCATGAGGCATTTTCCTGGATGTTGAGACAAGGAGCACTGAGAAGAGGGCTTTCCTCCATTGTGCTTGCCTATTTGTACAAAAGATAAGGTCACTTATTAAAACTCCTTCATTCATGCAGTAATAGGGGTCAGAAATGAGGGTTTCCGGGTGGGATTTGAGGAGTCTATGTTTCAAAGTCTTGGAAGTTTTTTTGTAGGGTTTGGGGGGTACTTAATTTGATAAGCATAGTGTCTCGAAAGCTCCTGGTTGGCATCGGTTATACTTTGTGGATCCATGACATAAAAAAGCTGAAGGAGGCAAGAGGAAGGGTGGAGGGTGTAGGCAGAAAAGGGCAGAGTTATGAGTGGCAAAGGGGATGTTAGCAACTTGTGGCGATCAGAGGTTCCGGGAAGCTCATAGGGGATGAGCAGTTCTAGAAGGAGAAGAGGATTTTCAGATGAGGGAGAACACAAGCTCATCAGAAGCAGCAAGACCAACACTACTGCAAGATGGTCAACAGTAGATGAGCAGAGGCGAAGAGTCCTTCATTCATGGCATTGTAAATAAGGAGCAGAGTTAATGGGTCTTTCTTTACTTTCTGCACATCTCGTGGGAAGAGTCCTTTATTGATTTTCAATACTGGCCTGACAAAGATTTAGACCTTTTCTTTACTGTCTGCCGATCAGCGTGGGTAGTGTTCTTTGTTGGTTTTAGTTTGCAGAGTAGCAAGCTACCATTTTATAGGTGAAGGAAATGGGACTGAGGGGCCCACAAAATGGAGTGAGGCAAAGTGTTCCAATGCCACAGGCAAGTATTGACATCCAGTAAAGCAGTCCAGTGGGAGATCACAAACAGTGCCCCGTGAGCGACCCGCTAGATGTGTTAGTCATTAACGGCTGATGCTGGAGCTGGCTCACCGGCATCAGCAGTGCAGCGTATAAAGCGTCAACAATGAGGCACCCACAGCACCATACACGTCAGTCAGCGGATTAGGCATCCCAATCGCGCAGGCTTTAGTAATCAGAGGCTTACCTCTATATTGTTCTGGTGGGTGGTCGGCGCGTGAAGGACCTTGCTCCCGATCCACAGAGGATTGCACAACACGAACACCTCAGCTGGAAGGGACGTTGGACCGCAGAGCGCATATCTTGCTCCTGTCACAGCGGACATCATCCTCAACAGGGGGGCTCCAGTGCTCAGGTACGGCTCAGGCGAGTAACACAGTGCAGCGAGCATGGTGGGAAACGGCAGCGTCCAGGGGCACGTTGTCCGCCCAGCATTCAACACTTCCCCATGCGTTGCAGACATCTATTTCGTCTCAAGGCAGCTCCCGACACGATCAGAGATACCGAGGATCGCAGCACATAGACCCTGGTTAGAGCGCAGTGAAGCAGCCAAGAGTCATGTGAGGCACTAACAGATACGATGTGGAGAGGCCGTTGAAGATTATCAAAATCTTGTTATGTTCCTTATGTGGCTGAGCAGTTATCCACTGTGTCACGAGAACCCAAGCCCGGGAGCCTCTTCAAGGCTCATCCTTGCGGCGGCCATCTTGCCAAGACATAGAACCACATCCTACTTTTTTCTCCCCCCCTCTTTCTTCTGGTAGAAACATTGACCACCCACTTGGGAATCCTCCCCAGATGCCCTCTTAGACATTCTGGTACTGACGCAGAGGTATGCCTCCTTAGCAAACTCCCTGGGGTCAGAGAGCTTACTATCAACTAGATGTTGGCGCAGCTCTGCAAAACAGGTATTGAGCAAGTGCTCCTTTACAATTAGATTGTACAGTCTGATATAGTCATTGACCTTGCTGCCACTCACTCATCCACTCAGTGCCTTGCTGGAATAGTCAAGAAAGTCCACCTAAGACTCGTTTGGGAGTTTGTGGCTGTCCCTGAACCTAAGGCGATACTTTCAGGTGGCAGTCCAAACTTGGAGACAAAAATGTCCTTCATAGGGGTGTACTGCATCTGGTCCCCCACCTCTAGTGTAAGAAGGGTGTTTTCATAAGCTAGCCCTTCAATACTCCTCTGAGACACTGTGGATGCGTAGGGCTTCCTCATAGGCAGTAAACCGCTTTTTATATCATCTCCTACCTCATAACTGGGCACCAGGTCTTGTGGGATACAGACTCTCACCTCTCCAGTGGATGCTGGGGGTATCCTGCCAGCATTGTGCTGGACTCCACTTGTTTTGCTCTGATGACCAGCTCCTTCAGACTTAGCTCATGGACCAATTTTATCTCCTCCATGGCCAGTTTATTTTCCTCTAGGGCTCTCTATGAAGCTGCCTCTGTCTCTTACAATTGTAGTTTGGCCATCTGCAGACTGAATTTCCTTTCAGACCTGCTGTCCACCAACTCCTCAGCTGACAGACCTTTGGAAGATACACTGTTCTTTGCTGGGGCAGGGGGCCCCATTTCTGCCTCCAAATTATTATCCTCCTCCTCAAGGTCCTGCAGCTCAGGGTCTGAGGCCAGACCTTCCTTCTCCTCCTCCTCTACGTCCATTTCCTTCTCCTCCTCTGGGGTGGACTACATCCTGTGATTCTCCTCATATGCACGGAGGTCTACTTGGAGATCCACTTTTGTGACCTTCCTCCCCACATTCATCCTTCTCTCCTTGCAAAGCTCCTGAGGCTCACCCCTGCTGAGGTTATCAGTGTTCATCAGCTCCATCTCCTTTGTAACAAAAAGGAGGTAGGGAAACGTAAATTTGGAAAAGGGAGAAAAACAGCTAAGGAGAATTAAAAAAAAGTCATCTCTTGTGTCAAATTATTTATCTTGCATTTAAGTGTTAAACGGATCACTGTATGGCACTGCACAAACACAAGCACTGTATTCCACCACTGAACCCCAATGTGAAAAATTGTGTTGTTGATTGATGAGGGTGTAAGCCCTCCTCAAGCAACAGGCACAATTCCCATGAGGGTGAGCCAGTAAAGTCACTAATTTAACATGTGCTTAATCCTCTGGTAGCTTGGTACAGTCAGGCTTGACTTAGAAGCAATGTGTAAAGTATTTATGCAGGCTACACAAAAAGTAATAAAGTGAAAACACAACAGTAAAAAAATCCCCCACCCCTTTTGAAAAATAGAGTACATTTTAATAAATTATTTGACACCAAAACGACAAAAATTCAATCAGTAGAACCAGAGTTATGTATTTTTAAAGTTTAAAGTGAAAACGAGTTCCTAAAAGTTCAAAGCGCCAACCGCGGACATTTAGTGGAGTGAGACCGGGGCAAAGTAGAAAGTTATGGCTGACCACGATGGAGCATGGTCCGGATACAAAAAGTAGATTGGGACCGGTCTCCGCTTACCTTTATACTTAGAAGAAATTCTGTAGAAAAATGTTTGAGAAGGTAAAGTTCAGCGGGGGAAGCCAGCCGGCGGTGTCCGCGGAGGAGGCATCATTGTCAGGGAGCACCTGGATGAAGTCACTGTGAAGATTTCTATGTTCGGACTGTGTCTCTTTTTTGGAAGTCAAAAATCTCCACTGGGAGGAGAGTGCAGACTATCGCCGATGAGGGCTCCACGAGGCCAGATACCCCTTCTGCAAGGAGCCGCTGAACAGGATTTGCCGCTGCAGAGAAGAACGAAGCAGGAGCTGCCACAAAGTCAGGCCGACCGGCGATACACCTTGGGTGGATCAAAAAGCTGGTAGATCCTGGTCTCCCCTCCGTATCAGAGCAGTTTTAGCCTGTAATTTTCTAAATCTCAGGTTTTGGATTTGGGACATCTGTGCACCTTTAGCACCACTTCCAAGGATAAAGGACAACACTTGAAGGTTCAGGACTCACACAGGCAGGGTCCATGTGCAGTTTTAAGATGATTGTAGCCTTTTCTGTCCCTGAGGCTCTGATCTGGGGGCCAGCCATTTTGCCCCTGGAGTCATTTCTGAAAGTCCTGGTTTCAAGGAGAAGGGCAAGGCTCAAACAGCAGGGCAGACCTCTGGGGTTCAGAGCAGGCCACAGCAGCAGGCACTCCTCTGACAGTCCTTGCGCAAGTCCAGGAGGGAACTGAAGAGTGGGTCTGAAGGTCCCTTTTTATCCCTGGTACCTTCTTTGAAGTGGGAGAAAATTCTGGAGAAGTGTCTGGAATGACATGCCTCCCTGCCCTGGCTACAGGCACAAAAGGCTAGTGTGAAGTTCTTTGTGTGTGAGCAGGGCCCAGCACATTAATGTGTAAGTGGGGTGTACACAGTTCCGACCCCATCCAACCAGTGATGGTCCATTCAGACACACCTAGTCCCTCTATTGTGTGGTTGTCTGGGAGGAATATGCAAAGGCCAACTGTCATTAACACCTAGTCAAGTGACCCAGGGATAGACTGCATGCACCAAATGGTTGGGACACGAAAATGACGACTTTCTAAAAGTGGCATTTTCAGAACTGTGACTTAAAATCAAACTTTACCATTAAAGAGGACTTTAAATTACAATTCCTCAGATACCAAACATCACTTTCCTACCTGCTCCCTATCAAAATTTAGCACCAATTAAATGTAATAAGGTAACCCAATGTCATCCTATGAGAGAGGTGGGCCTCACGGTAGTAAAAAATGAATTTATGAGTTTTTCACTAACAGGACATGTAAAACTTAAAAGTAATTGTACAACTTTTTCATCACAATGCACAATTTCCTATGGGCTATTAGTGCCTACCTTAGGGGGAGGTATATGTGATAAAAAGAAAGTATTACACTTGGCAAGGGGATTATTTTGCCAAGTATAATTGGCAAATTAAAATTGCTGGCAGGCTGCAATTGCAGGCCTGAGACATGGTTTACAGGGTTACTTAAGTGGGTGGCACAATGAGTGCTGTAGGCCCACTAGTAGCCTTTAATATATAGGCCCAGGGTATATGGTATACCACTTTACTAGAGACTTATAAGTAAATTAAATATACAAATCAGGTTGACACCCATTTTTCCATCATTTAGGAAGTGAGCCCAAGCATGTTAGCACTGGTTACCAGTGGTAAAGTTCACAGAGTCTTAAGGCCCAAAAAAACAAATTCACAAAAATAGGAGGGCTAAGGCAAAAAGTTTAGGGGGAAGACCACTCTAAGGCTGACAAGTCTAACAGTCCTGGTCCAGTGCGACCAGATGACCATATTTGGCGCTCTTTGCTACTTGGCACTTTTTCCTCTAAATCTTTGAAATTAAATATCTCTAGTTGCACTGATTGGATATTTGTCATTTTTGTGTCATTTTATTTATTAAATTTTACTCTATTTTTCTAAATTGGTGTGCTGTTATGTCACATATGTCAAAAATCATAGTATGTGAATCAAAGGGATAACCAACAAGGAGATCCCCAACACATCACCTATGGAGCCAAGCTTCCCAACACAAGGCAGAACTTAAATATATTCCCTGCTACACACTCAGTTTTAGTAGTGATTGCATGGCAGAATTCCCATCAGGAGAGCAAGTGCTCAGTTGAGCTCATGAGAATTAGCAGATGGCCTTTACGAGTAACAAATATGATTATGTTTTCAGCTGAGCAAGCAGGTTTTCAACTTTTGCATCATGGGTGCCAGGACAGAGTGTATCCAAATCTCGTATATGGGCACATCTAGTAGATCAATTTAGCATTAGCAAGAAAACATGGCAGTAGGAGGTTAAGGTTACACTAAGACAGGCAAATATTTAATGTGGTTTTTACAGCTAGGGTGAGGGGCTTCAAATCAATTAATTATGGAAGTGGAGTGGGTAGTCAATCTGTCAAGAGCGATGGTATGACTGTCAGCTTCCACAGAGAAAGGAGACTCCTGTGAAGCTGAGACCTGAAATCTCATAAAAGACTATGAGTAAAAAGCAAAAGAGGCGAATCGAGGAGAATTTAAAAAGAGGTTGAATCTTGTATCAAGTTATCTCCATGGGTTTTTCGTGATACACAAAATCCCTAAGTTGCACTGCACAAACACAAGTACTGAATCTCACTAATGAACACCAATGTGAGAAATTGGGTTTTAGGTTGAGGGGGATGAAACCCTACTCAAGCATATGTGACATATGTGGCGATTGCGGTGTTATACAAAACAAATTATATGCATCCTAAAAAAAAACAGAATTTAAAGTCAGGTTGAGTGAATGAATGGTTGATCTCTCTTACACAGTCACTGCACGGGTTTGCCGCGCCTAAATGCAAGTCAGTTTCCCACACTTGCACACTCCTCTGGGTTTGAGCTCCACATATTTCAGTAAATCGGCGTCTTTTTGAAGTCTCAGTTCCGCGTTGCTGGAAAGTCACAGCATACACCACATGAAACCTAAACGCGTCGCTGTGCAGAGGTCCATCAGAGAGCGAAAAACCGGTTAGTGAGAGGCTGCCTAGTGACACTGTTTGTGCATTCCTTCTCGAGTCCCTAGCAAACTGTACATTGCAATGCCTGTCGATTTAACAGAAAACACTTCCTGCTGTCAGCGACACAGTGCACAGGACAACGCACTCGGCGAAGCTCCATGAGGCGAGGGCAGCGAAGCTACAGCGTTGTCGAAAACATGCTAAAACAATCAGAAATAAAGAAACCCCTTCCAAGGCTCCCCATTCTGAAGATGGAGACAGCCGCTATTAAGTGGGGCGCGAGGGAATACTCTCTGAAGGAGTTTGTTCGAAAGTTTGAAACCTCTTTTCCCGTCATCATAAAGATCACAGAGGGTTACCTCGGGAAACAGGAGGTGGACAGCATTAGCAACAGCACGGTAAGTGATCCGTGTGTGTGGCCAGGACGCAAGTCCCTAAAAGCTATACCTGGGGAACGAATTGGCATAGGCACTAGATAGTGATGTCACTCACGCCAGGAAGTGATGCCACAGGCCATAATAAAAAGTGTGCATGTTTTTAGGGGTGCGCGATTCCACGTAATGTTGCTTTTGCGTCATTATGGGACATTGCTACAAAAGTAATTAAAAATGTATGCGAAATGTAAATCCATCCATCTTGTGCTCTGTTTCAGTGTGAAATGCGTCGTCGCCTCAGTTTTTGACACATGGACCCATTTTTTGTCAAACAATTTGCATGAAAAACACTTGGGGGATTATTTATGAGAGTCCTGCGTCACTTTTGCACCACGTAAAGTGGTACATGCATGACGCAGGGCTCTCAACCCAATTTATGAAGCCACCCAAAGCCACCCTGCGTGACTTTGAGTGGCCTCATAAGTCTTGAGTAAGGGAACGCATTGCAAATCGCTGCGTCGTCTTACTTTGCGCCCAGAAGGTGTTACATTGGCATTGCAGTGGATTTTCCCATGCAACATCCATGGATTTTGACACTGCCCCAGCTCTACAAAATCATGTAAACCTGAGGAAGTTCCAAATCTGTACGCCTCCCAAGGTGAGGCATAACAGGGAGAAATATCTCTATTTCTCTGCTTTTTTCCCTCTTTCTATATATGCTGTATTCTGCAGCACACATAGAAGGAGGAAAGCGTCTCTGAGGATTGTTTCTGTGCAGGAAGGTGCCCTCTCCTGCACAAAACAATCCTGTATGCAACGGAGGCACACTTGCACCATGGTATAAGTATGCCTACGTTGCCCCAAAGCTGCCGAAACAGCACCAGCACAGGGAGAAAGGACAGGAATGCACCGTATTGCATAAATACGGTGCATTCCTGCCCTTGCGGTGCCTTGCTGCGCTGCCCTATGCCAAAATCCAATAAATGAGGGCCTTGGTGTCGCAATCAATAGCTATTTGCGTTTTTGCTGTTCTTGTAGTCCCTACAAACTGTATTATAATTTTTCAGGGAGTAGCAGTGTAAATATACAACCTGGTGTAATGGCATAATTTCAGAAATTTCGTTTAAAAAGTACAACACAATTACGTGAATTACGCTGGCGTTATTTAAATTTCACTCAGACCTACTGATTGTACAGTCAGAGCTAAAATATGCACTCTTCAGCTGTTATCATTCATTCTTCAAACTCATCAAATTGATATCCAAGATAACATTAAAGTCAAAGGCAATTATTTGAGAAACATTAAAAAGGTGGCGCATGAGGTGTGTGATCCTGTTCTGTTTTTATAAGTGATTTTGCACTGCCTAGGTACACTTTGTTCCTTCTCGAAAGCATCTGCTTGAATGCATGAGAGGTAGGAAAAAATAAAAGGCATATGTGTAGATATATTAACACATATAAATTTGAAAAGAACGTTTTAGATTTCATTTTTAGCTTTTCTAAACCACACATAGGTATATTCTATTGTTAAAGGGGTAATTGAGCTTATATGTGGTTCAATGTGATATTTTTAAACAAATGGGTGGGAATTCCTAGATACATTTAACAAGCTTAGGCAAAGTCAGTAGCTCAAACCTGGTCAAGCTCTACAAGACAGATAGCTTTAATATATGGTGTTTAATATATAGGTGTTAATATATGGAACACCTATTGCCATAGACTGCCACAGCACAAGTGCAATCCAAAAATGTTGGTGCAGAATTAACCAGCAAAGTGCAGTATAAGTGCGTTAACAATATTGGTGTAAAAGGACTCTGCCTCTGGTTCAACCTATGTCATCTGCAAATGTTGATGAAATATTACACCACCGTAGATGCAATTTTGCACAAAAATTCGGACGGACCAACTGGTGTAAAGGTTGATGTTGCCCTGATCAGTTCTTGTACTTTTCAAACAGTGTAAAGATTAGTTTGGGATTGCACTAGCACCAGTGCAATCTATGCAGTTCACAAATTTGGTGCAAAATTGCACTGCCACATGGTGCAATCTGTGTAATCCTGCATGAATTTGGTGTGTTTTCGTATTAGAATGTCAACATGTCATCAATTCCACAAATTCAAAATTGTATTTCTGGCAGACCAGAGTGTGGTGGCAACGAGGCAAGCTGCACCAATATACTTGATGTTATTTAGTTTTATCACAGGCCAAGGTGCAAGAAACAGTAGAATCATTCAAATCAAACATTTTTAAAGTAGCAGAAGTATCTCAAACCAAAGGTGCTATACACAGAATATTATTCTAACTGGGGATCAATTAAGACCAGATTACAGAGAGCAGGACGTGACTAAGAGAGGCTAATATAATTGGGTCAGTATACACATGCATGCATACTTACATTCAACAAATGTACATATTTACATTGCAAATATTTGTATTTTCAGACAAAGCAAGACAAAGAGAGTCCCCCAGAATGATACTAGATTTGCACCTTTTGTTTTGCAGGAATGGTAGCACCATTTATAAATATCATAAAAGGTCTGCTTTTTCAATCAAAAAAATTGGAATGGTAGTTCAAAACAGGCTCAGATTATAGACAGGGCCACTGGAATTTTGTGATTTTGCAGCTGTGGTGTGTTCTGCATTATTGCACATCTTTCACCCCTTCCCCACCATGCTTGGTTATCACTACAATATTGAAACAGGCTCATTGTCCCTTTGTTTCTTTTATTTTTAGTTCTATATAGGGTGGACTCGGCCCAATGGTATATGAAGACCTAATATGAGCAACAGTTACATTACACAAGGTCAGATTCATTTTGTTTTTAGACATTGTATGTGGTAGTGCTTTTTGCAGTAGCGGCTCCTGGAGGGAGTGGTGCGGGGTGGTGGGCGGGGCGGGGGAGGGGCAGGGTGGGGGGTAGTAACCTACGGCGTACGGCCGAACAGCTGGAAGTAACTAAATAAATAAATAAAACGAATTACATTGCGCTCGCTGCATCGCAAATGGCGATACAGCGCGCCCAATGTAATTCGTTTTATTTATTTATTTAGTTACTTAAATCTGTTCGGCCGTACGCCCTAGTTTACTAACCCCCACCATGCCCCATCCCCATCCCCCCCCCACAGCCCCGCACCACTCCCTCCAGGAGCCGCTACTGGCTTTTTGTAAATCTGACATTTGCACTATAACCTCTTTCCAGGTTCACAAACGGTGTTGTTGTGGTTTGGACTAGACTAGCCTATACAGTTAGACGCTTTACTTTGGTCATTAGTGTATAGAGTAGTGGTTCACAAAAAATACCTTTTTTTGTATTTTTTTAATTTACGTGGACATTTGTAGGTATTACCGTGGTAAAGCGTACACTTTTTATGACATAACAAAATATGCAAAAAAATGTAAAGACACTGTAGTACACTATGTATGTGAAATATTGTGTATTACATTGTTTTTTCAATTTTATTACATATTTGTTTTGTTACTTTTTTAAGGTACTGCAGTACTACCTATGTAATACCTAGGTAGTACCTCTGTGATCCATAATATTTTTTTTAAAATATATAGAAATGTATAATTATATTTCTCTACCTTTTGCCACGTAAATTAAGTGGTGATAGGTAGAGAAAACATATGCAAGCTAATACTTACTTATAGTTAAGGCCCTAAGCTTAAGGCACTGGCTAAATGGCCTCAAAACAACATGGCTGCCTGCAATTTTAGTAAAGACAGTTATTATCCTATCAGATAATGACTTGTCATCGTTATGTACCGCAGTACCATGCCAATAACTCGAAACATACTTTCCCTTTTTAGTCGCAACCACAAAAAGGATCACCTGCACTCCATAATCTTCAATCCTGACAAATTTAATCAAAATCTGGATGACTATTTTTGCGCTACGTGAAATTCAAAAGTCTATGGAAAATACATTGGAGTGCAGGTGTGTTTTGGGACACCCATTCTTCTTTGCACCCCCTTGGCTAAACGTCGCCAAACTTTCAATCCTTCGCCAATGTAACGGGTGCAATAAGTCTGCAAAGTTTTAAGAAGATTCGTCAAACAGGACCAAAGTTATCAATGGACAGACATCCGAGGAATTCCTATCTCTGTTAACCCTAACTATAACTACAGAGTAGCTACCGTCACTCTGTAATATACAAGGGCAATTGGCTCCAGAGGAATGGAGGATTCCGGAAATTTAGTAGCTGCTGGGCCTGTGAGTGCAGAGAGAGCAGGACACATTTTAAGACACCATTTGAGGGAACCACACAGAACATCAAGGGGGCTATACATGTAAAACTGAGTATGCTGTGTACATGCTGGAGTGCATGTGTGGACTCCAGTATGGCAGAAGCACCAGACATCAGGTACACAAGCGGATACGACAGCATGTCAGAGCTATCAAGCATAAAGATAAAACTTACCTGGTAGCCAGACAGTTCACGGACTGCCACGATAACAGAGACAATAAATATTTCGCCATGGACGCAGTTTGGGGAGAGGAGTTGGCCTAACGGCTAGGGCAGTGGCGTCACTAGGGGGTTGCGGGGGGTGCGGACCGCACCGGGTGACACCATCACATGGGGTGACACCTTTCCCAAATGAGACTATTTACTAAATAGTCTCATTTGGGAAAGGTGTCACCCCATGTGATGGTGTCCCGAGTGCCACCATCACATGGGGTGACACCTTTCCCAAATGAGACTATTTAGTAAATAGTCTCATTTGGGAAAGGTGTCACCCCATGTGATAGTGACACCATGAGTTACCGCACTGGGTGACACCAACCCTAGTGACGCCGCTGGGCTTGGGCGATTGACCTCAAATCTGGGGAACCGGGTTCGAGTCTTGGCAATGAGGCTGAACACCCTGTGATTCTGGGCAAATCACTTAATCTCCCCGTGCCTAACAAAAATGAATGTATCCTCATGTAACGCAACTGGTGCTCGTGTAAAGCGATCTGATACCCGATAACTTCTGGTCAAGTTCGCGCTATATAAAATTCCGCGAAAAAAAAAAATCACATAAAATATCAGGAGCAACAGGGAAAGGGACTTCAGAAAACATGAATCTAGTTAAATTCTCAGACTAGACAGTAAATGTCCAGGTGGACTCAACAAAGATGAAGAAATATACCCACATTTATAGAATGCGTATAGTGTCCACTGAATCTGATTCGGCTTACTTGTTCCATCACATGTCACAACTTGAGTTTCCCAGTATCTACCACTGTGTTTTGAGGGGGGATCCCCAAATATGATTGTGCAAACAGTGCCGAAGGGTGTTTGAAGAAATTCTAATCCCCAATTACAATAGACACTGCTCCATGTATGGATAAAGTGCAATTGGTTTTGACTGAACAATGATTTGTCCATTTAAATCTATGGGATTGCCATACAGAATGCGCGGGTAGGGTCATTTATAAGTTTCCTCTGTTTCTTATGTTATTCATGGACTGGTCCTTGCAGAGTAATGGTAGCACTTGCCCACTTGGGCTTGATTGTTCTTGGTTATGATGATTTTATAACTTTGATCAGTCTTGTTTTCATGAAAGAAAAGAATTTCCTTTTTGGCTGACAAACCAAGAAATAAATGTACAAACCGGTCAGACCACTCAGCAGCACATCAGTGTATTTATATTATGTTATTTAGAGTTGAGTACAACACCTGGCTGTCTATTATAGTACACCCAAACAGGTTAATGAAACGAGCTGTTATGTTTGAAATGTAGCATATCAGCTTGACAGTCTACCAGCAGGTATTTATTGCCCACTTGGGCCTGACTGTGGTGTACAAAAATAGATTTGAAAATGAACTAGATCCGTTTTTCATTTAGTTTAAAGATACAATAATTGTATATTTTCCCAATGATTGATGTTTTCATGAATGACTTAATTTATGAAAGTATAGCGAAGTACCAAGAAGTGCTTTCCAAAAGTGAAAGTGATTTAAATGCCTAATTATCCTTTTTTTATAAAGCGTTAACATACTTAGAACAGATGGAGATCACTTTGCTTTTATTAGGAGGGAATACAGAGCAAACGAGGGGTAAAGAGAACAGTTACAAATAAATAAGGTAACAATTAAGTATATCGTAAGTATATTAACAATTTAATAAAAGCCTGGTTTTCCTATCTGATAGAACCATGTTATAATATGTAGGTCTAGAATGGCCAGATTCTCAGGATAGACAAAACAAAACTGGTGGATGGAACCATTTGTACTTAGTCTAACTCATTCCATTCAATTTGTTTTTGCTCATCTATTTCATTAAGAACTTAAGCCAATCAGGTGCAAATCCGTGAAGTTGTGTCTCATATTGGACTTTCCAACCTAATCTGCTGAATTATGTAATCTCTGTACAGGAAAAGAGACAACACAGGAATATTGCGGCCTTCTTTAGCTTATTGGTGATATGCAGCTTAAGACATTTGGCATAGCATCCAGAGTAACTACAAGTGGATTAGGTTTCAGTTGTTTTCATCCAGAACGGATATTTGACAATCTTGTCTGTTTGTGAGAGATCTTGCCGTCTGGCAATAGATTAATCCACCATCGCAACGTGACAATGGATTGCAAGCAGCATGAGCTGTTTATGTACAGTAAAAAGGTGTTAACGTGTTACTTGCAACACATTCACTGGTCAAATACTCCAGGATTTCCCTATGCCATAGTGCGTCATCTCATCATCAGCCATTCTGAGAAAATTATGTGAGTGTTTGGCAGACGATCCTATGGACACATTATGCATTGTTCTGATAATCAGCCTGTAGTTCTACCAACATCCCTCAAGCCCTGAATTAGCACCTTCTTGACTTACCTGCTCCCCTTCTGTTTTTTAGTCAGGGTTACATAATATAAACAATTAAGATACAGTACATGATATAGAGACATAGAGAAAGGGGCTTTGGTCAGCCTGTTCAGCCATTGGTCAGTTCCAGTGCCATACAGGTATCAGTTCAGCTCACACAACAGCATTCATGTAATGGGGAAATAGGCAAGTGCCCTTACGCTACTGGCTAGTGTCATTACCATTCCCTGCTCAAAGTATAGCCATTTAGTTAGTGCAGTTTCATTGATAGACGGCATTCTGCTTGCTTACTCTTTGCGTACTGACCAAAAGTGGTCAGCTTCCACAGGCAGCAACACGCAAGCGTGTCTATCTCCCATGTACCTCGGAAGACAGCTTGCAGCACAGGTGAGCATAAGCAATTAAATGGCAACAAATACAAAATAATTTAATTGCAAATGTTCACACCCAATTCAGAATTGACACCAATTTAGCATTTGCATAGCAGCCATCTTATGGCAGGAGGACGTTGCATGCATTTATAATTGTACCCGACATTAGACACCTCCAATAATGTGCTTTTTTCAGTTACCATCATCTAAATCAGCCCTTTTCGACCTAAAAGGAGGTTTGACAGTTTCTATATTGCCATTTTGCACATTGTCTCTTCCGGGCTTTATCTTGCTGCTGCACCAGAAGTCATTATTACAGAAACTCATATGTATGTGCACCTTTCTGGGTCGCCTCCGTGTGGTTCCAGCTCATGGTACATTGGCTCACCTTCCACTTAGTCTGAAGGGAAAACGTCAGCAGTCTATAAATAGTCATGCCCCTGATGTGTCAGCTATCTTCACACGCATGCTGTGCTTGCCTTCTGGTGAACATTTATTGGTCTAGTTTTTATGTCTGTCTTGACAGTGCAGCTGCCGCCAAATCTAATGTGATCAATTGAAAAAAGGCTTTCAGAAATTACTGAGAGGGACTGTGGTTCCACCCACATGTTGATTACCTTGAGGACAGCATTTGATTGGGCAAATGTTTTGTGCTTCCCCTAACAACACAGAGTGCTTGTATTTCAATTATTTGCCATGTGGGAGATCTTACACTCAATACTGCAGGCTTGAGTTAGTTAGGGTGTCAAGGTAATGATCAAGGCTATAGGCCTGATATTTCAAACTTTTAAAATTTACAACACAGGGAGAAGGATTGATTCATGTATTCTAAAATTCATATGTAAAAACTAATAGGCAATTTAGGGTGGATTGTTATACCATGTTAATTCTGCTAGACAGGTATTTTGTTAGTATGTATCTCACAGATTACTACAAATAGGCAAGTGATTTAGTGTTGATTACCCTTTTTTAACAAATCCTAGGGGTAAAAGATTTGTACTGTAAAAATCTTTGGTATACCCTCTTAAGAGGGGTTATATATTGTTTTGCCAATTCTAATGTTCTACAAATATGTAATTTGAGGACTGTAAGCATGAAGACTGCTTTATGGGAATAGTTATGTAGTTGGTGTGAGCTGGCTATGGTGATAAGCAAATGATGAAGGCTATAGACCTGATTGGTTCATTGGGACAAGTTATGTCAGATGCTTAGGCCTGCTCTGTTTATTATAAAATGGGCATTCAACCTGGTCTTCTAGCTATTGAATCCCTCTGGATGCAAGACGACTGGGTGGCCAGAGAAAGGCATTCATCAAAATCCTCCCTCTTTCCATCATGTTTGTGGAATATGAGTGCAAAGGCAAGATCTTCCTGCCCTTTTTTGTTTGTTGGATTAACATTTGCCCTGTTCCCCTTTCGTTACAGCTGAAATTCTTATTTTGCTAGCATAGATCTTTTTTGACCATAGCTCTGGGGTGAAGGCTAACTGCAGTCATTGGCAGAGGGGCCTGGACGGCTTAAACAGGTCAGATAATGCCTAAGTTCGAAAGCAGCAAATTTACAGCCTTTCTAGAAATCACAATACCTTGATTGGTATGGCATATCTAGGTTCCCCAATGTTTTAGAATTGCAATGCCACAAAGATGGAGTCTTTGTTCCTAGGCTAAGGTATATAAATATGCTGTTTAAAATTAATTCCCAGTTTTGTCATATGAACGCTACTGCTGAACCATGCAAGTTTAGCATAGTTGCATCTGGGCCTTTGGGAATCATGGCATACCTTACAGGTAACTTTTGTAGTGTTAGAGAAGGCATCTGCCACATCAAAAAGGTTTTAGTCTGATAAATTATAACTGCAGAGTTACAGAAATTCTTGCCTGTTCTGCGATGATACTCTTAAAATTCCACAAGGGTGATGTAAAATCAAACCACATCTACATTGAACATTTAACCTTTATGCCACCTGTGTGCATTTTACACACTTTGTGGGCTTAGCTGAAAGTCAAGCCAGAATGAGCCCATAAAGATTAAAAAAAACATTTAACTCAAGAATAGACACCCACCGGAAATGACTTCCTATCTCTACATTATCGTTATCTTAAAGAAAATCTTCACAAAAATCCTGCCAGTGGTAAGCAAAAGTGAGATGAAAACTGGCACAGTATCCATAAGGTAAAAAGCCACTTATGTGTCATTTTCACTGTCATCCATCCTTACTTTTAGGCTTTCATTATGACCGTCCAGTGAAATTCTGTTATGTGTGGTAATTTTGAGTGTTGCAGCTAACACTGCACTCCCTTTATTTTATCAGGTAAATTTGTCTGGTCAAACTTGCAGAAATTTACTAAGGGAACAAATGCCTGAAAAATAAAGGGACAGAGGATCAAGTAAAGATAATTCATGTATTTATTTCTCAAAATTGGTCTACCTACCTTTATCTACCATACTGCAGTGGAGACGTATTTGGCAGGTCATACGTTAGACCTTTTACTCTGCAGTAAGATGTAAGAGTGATTTTAGAGTTTTAAGGGTGGAGAGAGGTAAAGGGAAGTAATGAGGATTTTAGGGTTTAGGGGTGGGTAGAGGTAATGGGAGGTAAGGGTATTTATAGGGTTGGGTAGAGATGAAGGGTTTGTTAGGGTTCAGGGGTCAGTAGAGATCAAGGGAGGTAAGAGTGATTTCATGGCTATGGGGTGGGTAGAATTAAAGGGGGTAAGGTGAAATTAGGATAAAGGAGTGAGTAGAGTTAAAGGAGGGAAGGGTTTGTTAGGGTTTAGGGTGGGTAGAGGGTAAAGAGGTAAAGGTTTGTTAGGGTTTAGGGGTGGGGAGAGGTAAAGAGAGTTAGGAGGGCTTGAGGGGATACCCCCAAAAAGAGGGGTTTGGGGATTCACCCCTCCCTAAACAGACCCCCTAAAATGGGTACGTTGGGTAACCTCCAAAAAACGTGAATGTGTATATATATAAATATATATGTGCATGTATATATTTATATAAAAGCCTACCTGTGATGAATAAAAGCAACCCCCTGACACATGTTTTGCTATCATTATAGCTCTTCAGAGAAGTTTAGCTTTGTCCAGACACAAGGCAGCACCCAGTTCAAGTCAAAACAATACCCTGTCAGACAGGGAGTGCTGCATAATTTAAGCAAAAAAGAAGCATAGAACTCTGATAGAAAAGTAGACATTTGAGGTGAGCAAATTCAGAATGTCGTTGGTGTTGTAGGGGGCTCTATACAGGAGCTTCTCTCCACCTAAACTTGGGAACTACCCATAATAATTTATGCTGCACTCTACGCCTGAAAGGGTATTGATATATATATATGTATATATATATATATGTGTGTGTATACATATATATATATATATATATATATATATATATATGTGTGTGTATACATATATATATATATATATATATATATATAACATAACTCCTCTCGCTCCAGACAGAAAGAGAGCACGTACACAAGGCTGTAGAGTTTACGGCTTCTTTATTTATCCGGCCTGCCTCGACCCGGGAAGCCAAGAGAGACGCGTTTCGGCTGCCGTAGCAGCCTTTGTTAATCTATTTGGCGCCATTTTTAAAATTGCTTATATGCTGGTAATGAATCATAGACATAGAAAAGTTGCAACGTAAATAAAAAAAATAAAAAAATAATAATATACATCATGTATACTAAATCACACAAAAATGTGTGCAGATGAATTACAATTATATTTAAACATTTGCGAATCACAGCAATGGTAATGGACTAACACTTGTTTCCACTTAAAGTGTGGTTACGTACATGTTTATCTAACCATCAGATTGATGCTGATAGGTTAGCCCAAATAGATGTATTTCACATTGCGCGCCTACTTGTAAAACATCATGTTGCATATTATACATCCTGTATTTACTCAATTATTTAAAAAGGCAAAAACAATCATAATGCGCGCGCTAAAGAGGTAGCAAATATATCAGAGCATTTAAAAATACTACGTAGCTCAAAGAGCAAACTCCGCCGGGCATGTGCAAAGTGCTTTGAAACTGATGCAATACAACTAATGACAGGCACAGCACCAGCATGAATTCGAGCCAATACTCATGCGCAGAATATACTGTGATTGAAGATAAATACAATAAGAGCACCAGACAGCTTGGAATGTTCCTCGCATTTACATAAAGTCCCCATAAGTATTGTCTCTCATACGATCAATATCATCAAAAGCGCTATGGTAAAAAGTCAAATTGAAAATGTTCGCTGGAAATCGGTGATAGACTTATTGCCTTGTCAAACATAACAACAACAAAGCATATTGTCATATCATATGCAAATCACCAGCAGCTCCTCAAAACGCACCTCCTAAGCACCATCCGGGGTCAGGGGAGGCCTCGATTCAAAGATTGATAAAGTTCAACAGCCCTCACCGTAAAGCATCGGCTTTCACAGTGCCCAGTCACCAGTCCTCCTTCAGGCTATTAGAGTGAGCATGTAGGATGAGTGGGAGAAAATACCATCTCCCCTCTGAAAATCACCGGATTTCTGGGCCGCCGGTCTGACCATATATATATATATAGATCGTGAACAAGGCAGCGTGAGACTGCTGAAACGCGTTGATGTAATCGTCAGAAAATAAACTTCCGAGTGATCAATACCTCAAGGAGTGCTGGATGATTGTTTTCGATTAGGATAATCCTATGCAAATATATATATATATATATATATATATATATATATATATATATATATATACATATATCTCGCACCGAGAATTCCCCACAGTCACGCTTCGGCGGGGAAAGACCAGCCACACCAATTTGCTTTCGTGTGTATATTTAATGTCAGATGGCAACAAAAAGACGCGTTTCGACACCACTCGGGGTATATATATATATATATATAGCTCAATACCCTTTCAGGCATGGAGTGCCGCATAAATTATGCAAAAAAGAAGCAGAAAACACTGGGTATATATATATATATGTACATATATACTCACATACATATTTATATATATATGGATATATATGTATCAGGTATATATATATATATATATATATATTTATATATATATATATATATTTTCCAAACCTCTATATAGAAGTAAAGTCGCACTCCAGCAGTATTCTTCCAAAAGCATAATTTATTCTTAAATCATTTCTTCAATGGTCAACACAGATCAACCAACGCGTTTCGGCATCTCCATATACCGTGATCAAGGTATATGGAGATACCGAAACGCGTTGGTTGATCTGTGTTGACCATTGAAGAAATGATTTAAGAATAAATTATGCTTTTGGAAGAATACTGCTGGAGTGCGACCTTTACTTCTATATAGAGGTTTGGAAAATATAAATTGCGGTGTGGTTCAACCGCGTTGGTTACGCACCTTTCAGAGCGCCTGAAATCCGGGAGAAGTGAACCGTTGTGGCATATATATATATAACAAACAAAGCACCCTGCAGCGAAGATGCACTCGACAAAGGAAGTTCCATGCAGAATTTGTTGAAAACAACCAGCGCCGGCGTTCTGACACATTTCCTTGCCTGACGCGTTTCGGAGCTGCTGCTCCTTATTCATAGGCTTCACTCTTTGTGCACAGACATACAGCCACGCCTATTTTCTCAGCTCCGAAACGCGTCAGGCAAGGAAATGTATCAAAACGCCGGCGCTGGTTGTTTTCAACAAATTCTGGATGGAACTTCCTTTGTCGAGTGCATCTTCGCTGCAGGGCGCTTTGTTTGTTACATATTCACCCCGGAAGTCTCACCGTGGAAGATGCACCACCCTTGAAAAGAAAGTGGGGCTGCAGGCTCAGAACACTGCTGAGCCTACGAGCAGCACAGTGGAAGGAATAATTAACCAACCGGGCTGGCAATCTGGAGCCTACTCAAGGCTAAGAATATTATTTTAATTAACTCGAAAAGTACACAGAACCTACTAAAGCACAGAAATTAATCCTAGTAACACGCACTACAACTCCCATAATGCACGAATAACTTGGAGGCCCACCTGAGGGCGATCATCGAATAGGAGGCAGAGGAGAAAATAGGTGTGACCGTATATCTGTGCACAAAGAGTGAAGCCTATGAATAAGGAGCAGCAGCTCCGAAACACGTCAGGCAAGGAAATGTGTCAGAACGCCGGTGCTGGTTGTTTTCAACAAATTCTGGATGGAACTTCCTTTGTCGAGTGCATCTTTGCTGAAGGGCACTTTGTCTGTTACATATATATATAAATAAATACATATATATATATATATACACATATATATTCCTTGCACACTCTTCTACCGGCCGTCACTCCACTCGCCCCAGGTGTAGCTCTCCGTGAGGGTGGGTCACGCTGTCAGTTGAGATAAATGCAGTTGTTATTCTTAACCGCAAAACACAGGTGTGATCAAGGCAGGAAGTGCCGAAACGGGTTACAGCGTATATGAATTAAATTGAGACAGTATTGTTAATGCTACCCTCGTGTCGGTGTCCGTCTCGTTCTTGGGATTCGGAAGTGGTGTTCATATATATATGTATGTATATGTATGATGTATTTTAAAAGAATCACGTTAATGAAAAAGTAACCGACATTGAGGAAGCCGTGTGGCGAAACGTGTCTGTCGGAGGGAGGTTTTTGCACAAATAAAGTATTCAACAACGAACTCCGCGAGTGCTGTCCGTTGTGGTCACGGATAGGTGTGCCTGGTTTGCAGCATTAACGAGCGGTTCACCACCGCTGGACTTAGCACCCGGGGAAGAAAGGAGAGGCGGCGGTGACGTCCTGTGTTTGAAATTCAATTTGACCGCCAGCCCGGAGACTCTACATGAACAACAAAGTAACTGTTGTGAACGCATGACGGTTCTACATATTATATCCGCATGGACCATAGACAGCGTGGTATTTCTTCACCGGGAATAGAAGCACCGTGGATTCCGAGCGGTTGCCCGGGCACTGCGACGCCGAATTGCCGGTGAGTGAGCCTCGCTGTTTTCGTTCAAATATTAACAACAAAAACAGAGTCTCTATCCCGAGGAGCAGTATTATTTTTTGTGCAAAAGCCTCCCAAGTGTTGACAAACTTATAGAACTGTGCTATTTAAAGTTTTAGAATAAGTATGTCAAGTTTACGGGACAGAGAGGAAGCAGCTAAGGACATTTTTAAACCAGGAATAGGAACTAAACAACTACAGCCCTTGACAGGTGTGACAGGAGGGTCTCCCCCACCTAATCTTGTGATTCTATTTCAATCTTTGGAGAAAGCCCATGAAAGGGAGCTACGCAAATGGTGGGAGGCTACCTCACTGCAGCGGTATATAGATTATGACCGCATACCAAGAGGATTGCGTATTTTTACAGTGCCGTCCTACGAGAATCCCGACCCTCTACTATTAAAAGAGTGGGCAGATCACACAACGGAGTCAACAAAGGGGATGGTTAAAATACTCATTAAATATGCCTGGAGTGATCATGAGAAGGTTACAGTAGAAATCAAGAAATTAGAGGAACTTATAAGTAAAGAAAAGGATACAAAACGCAGTGACGAATTGAGAAATGCAATGATGACACGTCTGAAAGACTATGAGGCAGTAATAAGACGCCATAAACAGTCTAAATTTCAGAGGGACGAGCAGGACTATTTAACAGGTCGCGTTTTAATATTTGCCCGTAAATATGATGCGCCACGAAAGGCCCTGAAACAACTAGGAGGAAATCCTACAACAAACAAGGATACTTCAGAATCAGAAGTGGAAACTTCTGATGGGGAACAAATGGCCAACACGCACCAAGAAGAGGCGAGTCTTGAATCCCCTTTTTTTCAAGAATACCAGTTAATAAGGGAGATACGCCAAAGACCGGCACCACGCACCCACCCCCCACAACAAACAAAAACAAAGAATATAAGAGGCGGAAAACAAGGAGGGGTAGGAGGCGTGGGAGAAGATGCCCCAACACCAAGAATGACACGCAGCAGGGGCAAAAGGGGCAAATGGTAAATGAAATTGAAGAACAAACAGTGATAAATCTCTCTAATAGAGTGCTATCTCATGATGAGATTAAAATCTTGCAATTGGGTCCCACCTTTTGTCCGACTTCAGGATATAATTATGTCGAGACTCGGATAGATCTTTTTAAATATATCAGGAAGTTGAAATTACGGAAAATGTTTCTCCTTCATCCTGACAAAGGATCAAGTGCGACACAAATCGAAGAACAAAATCATGATAAAATAGATCTGGAATCGTTGACAGGTCATGATCTTCAGACATTATTAACATTGCAAAGTCTTGATACCTCCATAAATGAAACAGATATTAACATCGATGAATATCTACATAGTATTGGTATTTCTCAAACTGGAGGTCACAGTACTTTTAAAAGAAAATCAAAAACAATCCCACAGACTCCCTTTGATGCAATCGATGTTTTTAATGAAGCAGTCATCACAGACTTAAAGAACTTGGCTAAACAGAGTATCAAGAAAGATCGACATTATAATTTACCAAGGAAACAATGGGAGGCCTTGAAAACATTGAGGGAAGATACCAGTATTGAGATAAAACCCTCTGACAAAGGGGGGAATATGGTTGTTTTTAATAAACAGGATTATCAAAAAGAAGCCATGAGGCAACTGGGAGATAAAGAATGTTACAGTTCTATACAACGGAAAGACTATCTGATATGCATTAGCACCTATCATAAACTATTATTGGATTGGAAAAATGATGGGATGCTGGGGCAAGACGAATATTTGTTTTTATATTGTGATATGCCAATTTTGCCCACTTTTTATCACCTACCAAAGGTGCACAAAGATTTATGTAATCCACCAGGCAGGCCCATTGTTGCCTCTATAGGCAGTCTTCTAGAAAATACTACCATATATATTGATTCTTTCCTGGCACCTCTAGTTAGAGATCTGGCTTCCTATGTCAGAGATACCCAAGACTTTTTGAGACTGGTTGATGGAATTATATGGGATGATGATATGCTGTTAATTACACTAGACATAACAAGCCTATATACATGCATCAAACATGTAGATGGTTTAAAAGCTGTGGAGTGGTTCCTTAACAAAAGACAGCTCAAATTTCAAAAACATAATAAGATGCTGTTGGACATGATCCATTTCAGTTTACATAACAATATATTTACCTTTGCAGGCCAGATTTACCATCAGCAACGCGGGACCGCGATGGGCACGTGCTTCGCCCCCAGCTACGCGAATTTATTCGTGGGCTGGTGGGAGAAGCACGTGGCCTGGGGGGAGACACAGGACTATTGGATGGGAAACATGATATTATGGGTTAGGTATATCGACGACCTTTTTATTGTTTGGCGGGGCAGCCGCTCCTCGGCTGAGGAGTATGTTGCTTCACTAGATAATAATGAACTGAATTTGAAATTTACAAGCTGTATCAGTGATAAGTCGGTTACCTACCTAGATGTAGAAGTCTATATTGAAAATTCTACTTTGCTAACCCGTTTGTATAGAAAACCTACAGCGGGGAATGCAGTTTTACATGCAGGAAGCCATCATCCTAAAAGCCTCATAAAAAACATACCATTTGGAGAACTGTTGCGGCTCAAACGGAACTGTACTACGGTGCAGAGCTATAAAGAAGCCAAAGATCAGGCTTTAGACCGTTTTAGGCAAAGAGGCTATGGGAATGCAGATCTTAATTTAGCAGAAAATAGGGTTGAAAAGATCAACAGAAGGGACCTAGTAGTAGCAAAATGTCACCCAACGGTAAAAGCAAAAGAAAATGAAGTGGGCATAATAAGAATGATAACAAGCTACAATGAAAAATCAAGTAATATCCTACAGATCTTTAAAAGAAATTGGCACATCCTGCAGACAGATAACATCTTAAAGAATAATCTCCCAAATCGACCAATGATTACATATAAACGATGCCAATCAGTGGGTGACCATCTGATTCATAGTCATTTTAATCAAACCCCCAAACCCATGAATCGCTTAAATATAGCGGGTTTTTATCCTTGTCAACGATGTAAAGCCTGCAAACAGAGTAGTAAAGTTGTTAATTATCCAGGTAGGCCAGGGGACCCGAGGCCCACCCGTAAGATTGAAAAATTCCTGAATTGTAACTCCGATTTCACAGACTATTGTCTAATATGCCCATGTTCCAAGCGCTATATTGGTAGTACTATTCATTCCACAAAAAAACGCGTTTTGGAACATATGCGAGCCATCACTAATAAAGACGTTACGTACCCTGTTGCACGTCATTTTGAAAAATTCCATCGAAGCAACAGGGACCTCCTTAGATTTTACTGTATTGATCAGATCAATAACAAGCATTGGCATAGCCAATAGGTCTCGCTTTTGGGACCTTATAAGTATTTAGTTATGCAGCACAATATCCTTGGTGCAACAACATCAACTGTTGCATGGCTAAACACTTATAAGGTCCTAAAGGCGAGACCTATTGGCTATGCCAATGCTTGTATATTTCTAGCGATGGTTTAGCCTAGCATGCAAATGTATATTTAGTAACTTTCACTGAATAATCTAATTAATTTGTACCAGTCCCTAAAATCTGTAAAGTTTCGAAGCTTTACACAATATTTTGTGAATAGTAGCCTATTGATCAATTGTGCAGCTGCTTGGTAACACCAGGCCTAGAGGTGGGAGCCTGCCCTGTACCTAGTGCAGTAATTTTAGAACACACTCAGAAACTGGTAAGCCCAGAGCCTGTCGGTTTACTCTTTGGGGAGTTTGGGTAGAGTACTGTGGGAGATAGATGAAAATGAGTGAAGGAGGAGAGGAAAAGGATTAAAGAAATGCAGAGAAAAAAATGATAAGATTGTAGAAAGGGATAATGATGAGAGAAAGAACATAAGGACGAACAAACAAGACAAGGAAAGAGGATGTCAGAGAGGAAGAAGGGAGGGAATAAGGAGGGAGAGACAAAAGATGGGAAGAAAGGAAGAGAAGAAAGAGTAAAGAAGTGGAGTAATAGGACAGGAGACAAGGTTGGTAATAGGGAAAAGTAAATGAGGAACTTTGAGACCCTTAAGAAGGAGCACACCTTTTAGTGGCAGCAGGGCCCAGAGATGCACAAAATTGTTGTATGGAACACCAAGAAAAAGCAAAACGCATTAATGCCAACTGTTTTCAGCCTCTTTAAAAAGTGAAGAAAAAAGGACAAACTGTGCCAGTGAATAAATATCACTTCCTCCAATGAACAGCAGGAGAATTAAAAGTTCTTTCCATGAAGCAGGGCATTATAAAAACAACTGTGATACAACCTCTAGGTATGGTCAGCGCAAGGAAAGGGTGCATATAGGTGACTCACTTTACTGGAAAGCATGATGACAACACCATCTTAAGGGAGGTCCATGACTTCCTAGAGATGCAAACAGATGATCTCACCCTGCACACGTGACATCGACAGCATGTGGCACCACAGTGGGGAGTGAGGGGGCAGAACTGTGAGTGCACAGAGTTAACTCATACTTTCTCATCAATTTCCAATGGTTCTTTGCTGCTTTCTTTCTCTGTCTTTAGATACCAGACTGCCCCAAATTTTCTGAAAACAATTTTACCCAAGAGAGAAGAGCAGAGTGCAGTAAAAAATACATTTGTGCTAAACAAGAAGATAACACACACGCACACACACACACGCATATACACACACGCACGCATACACACACTAAACATGAAGACGAGCAGGAGGTAATAAAGAGCATGGGTGGCGTAATTCACAATCGCATGCTGCGATTGCTGCAAAAGTAAAGAAATAGAAAAAAACATCTATTTCTTTACTTTTGCTACAATCGCGGCACCCGCGCTTTACTTTTAATTTTAAAAGTAAATCGCGGGTGTCGCGATTATGCGAAAGGGAAACAAAAAAAAAAAGTTAAACAAAACAAGCACGCGAGTGGTGCGCGCGCTTGCGAGCAGCAGGCGTGACCACACGCTTGTGCACCATGGCCTTTTGCTTGCGCGTAACCGCAGGGAAAAGGCCATGACGCACGAGCGTGTGGTCAGCTTTCGAAACCCCCTAACTTAAAGTCTCGCCAGTGCAGCGCTTGCGCGCTACTCGAGGCTCGACCTAAAAAGGAGAGAGGTGGCAATAGAGTGCAGCAATTACGTATCTTGGAGTCTAAATATATCAATGACCTTCAAACCAAGATGCCGATTGGGCTGAATAATGATGAGGAGATGTGGGTACATCTGGAGTAAAATAATAAATAAAATATAAAAACAAAAATAAAAATGATAACCAAAAAGGATGAAGAGATATCTCTAGACGAATAGTAATTTTAAAATCAAGCTGCTTTCCAATCCAGTATTTTATTGGCTCCCATAGAATGACTTTTTTAATTGCCCATACAGGGCACAATTATGTCTGCATACTGATGACATTGGCTCTTATATTATACACAAAGCGTAAATAGTCTCCCACTCTTTTTATTGATATAAATGTTATATATTACATGTAATCTCTTAATAGAGTTGGTGAGACACTTATGAACACGTGTGTATATATATGAATTTATAATGAAATAACGTTTTAGAGCATTAATATATGTTTTTAGAAATTGTGATATATATGAATTTGATTATAATACAATTCTAAAATGTAGTAACATGTATTTATTTGCCATCAGAAAAATGCACAAAAAGACATTTTGAGTTTTACATTGAAATTTGCACAGCACTTAGCACTTTGGGATTAAGCACTGTTTATAAATGTACATGTTCTAAGATGGCCGCCATGAAATGGTATTCAATGAAGTGTAAGTCCATCTTTTGTTTTTCATTATTATCACGTGATGTATGATGTATTTTAAAAGAATCACGTTAATGAAAAAGTAACCGACATTGAGGAAGCCGTGTGGCGAAACGCGTCTGTCGGAGGGAGGTTTTTGCACAAATAAAGTATTCAACAACGAACTCCGCGAATGCTGTCCGTTGTGGTCACGGATAGGTGTGCCTGGTTTGCAGCATATATATATATATATATATATTCCTTGCACACTCTTCCACCGGCCATCGCTCCACTCGCCCCAGGTGTAGCTCTCCGTGAGGGTGGGTCACGCTGTCAGTTGAGATAAATGCAGTTGTTATTCTTAACCGCAAAACACATGGAGTGCACTCTGGAGCTTTTTGTACTTTAAATATTCATTACACAACGCATTGAACTTGACAGACGCGTTTCGGCGCGGTCGCCTTCCTCAATGTCAATCGTGTGTGCATTTGAACAATTCATTTAAATAAAGTTAGCGATAATTCATAAAAAAATGTCAGTGAAACTGAAAAGGATTCACAATTTCTTTCAATCCTAATTTGTTTGGCAGCCATCTTTAAACATGTAAATTCATCTATTGATGTCATTGAGACACATGGCAATCTCGATAAAATAATAACCAGATACAAAAAGCAAAACATATAAAGCAATATAATTTCCAATTCTTACTCAATTTAACTAATTACGCCATCTATATATATATATATATATATATATATACACACATATACATATATATATATATATATACATACATACAACTACACCTCCCTTGTCCAAACAAAGAAGACGCCGCACACCGGACTTTGAAAGGTAACAGGCGCTTTATTTCACGCATGCATCAAAGGCAGCTTGCTTTCAACTGTTCAATCCCGACGCGTTTCAGCT
Source organism: Calotriton arnoldi (assembly GCA_963921515.1). Taxonomy (NCBI): domain Eukaryota; kingdom Metazoa; phylum Chordata; class Amphibia; order Caudata; family Salamandridae; genus Calotriton; species Calotriton arnoldi. Next base: position 2,025,658 of record CAWUFW010000636.1, on the reverse strand, counting down.
CCCGTAGAGCCTTGTTCACAGGTGAGCCATGTGAGTAATTGGGGCGTAACCTGACTATTATGTCTGCCTTCTCAAGACTACAACGTCACTTCGTAGTCTTGATGTACTATAATGTCCAAGATGCATTAGGAAAGTAATCTTATCACTTTTTATTTCGTTTTGTTCATGCCTGCAATTCCGTCTTCCATACTCTTAATTTATTTATGGGGCCAAAGCAGACTCGTTTTCAAAAAGACATTTCTTACGAGCTGTTGTGCATGGAAAGCAAAATGTATATCTCTCCAACCACATGGACTTCCAAGTTATTCGTGTGGTTGGAGAGAAAGGGATATGAAGGAGGTGATGGCCTCTTTCTGGCAGTCTTCGTGCCTCCGTTCCAAGCAGGTACTTTTACGTGGCAGCAAAGTGCACTGAGCTTTTATATTTTTACCCTACCTGCATCGAGAAAGACAAGCAAAATAACGGACTCAGACAAGAATTCAAAGCTACTAATGCTGAATATAATACGATGTCGAGCCATGCTGTAAATTTGAATATTGATGCATTCTGGGAACTGTGGTCGGAAGAAGGGCCACATGACCACTGGGACATTAATTCAACTCACCTGTGAACAAGGCGCTCTCGCGCCGAAACGCGTAAGGTCTTAAGGAGTTGTTCATGCTGCCACGTATTTCAGACACAATAAAGATGTCAGCTTGAAAGGATATCGAAGCTGTGGGCTCTTCCTTTTTTCATATATATATATATATATAGGTTTTTGAACAGCGTTACAAGAAAAATGGCTGAAAAGAATTACACCAAATGTGGCATTACATCTTTACTAGGAAAATGTGCTTTTGTGATTTGGTACAAATCTGTTCAGTAGTTTTTGAGAAAATAAGGTTCAAAATGTTTTGTATCTCGACGGTTGAGCCCCGCAGGAGTCCAGTGAAAGTTCCCCGGGATCGCAATTTCAAATAATAGAGTGACCCTATTGGCCGAAGGGGCTTTTTTCCCATCGACCACCTTGCCCCCGTGGAAGGGAAGGCTCCCGTGAGTCCAGCGAGAGCTTGTGTTCTGTCCTAAAAATAAAATATAAATAAGGTATATGGGTGCAGAGTAGGGATACCCTGATCCCATGGACCTTGTAGAGGGTCAAATGGAAAAAAATGTTTTTTTGGCACTCCTGGCTCAGACGGAGTCCTGTGGGATTGGGAAAACAATTGTAAAACAATAGGGTTGGAGTCCTTTGAGGTTGAGAAGTTGGCCATCTCCCACAGTGCGTATAGGTTTGGTATAGTTAAATATGGTAATAAAATCTGACTTTTGTTTTACAAATCCTAGAATTTCACTGAAATAAACAAAGGTTAAAGTGACATTATTGTTAGGTATGGTAGAAACTTCTTACTTACATTAAAAAACGGAAGTAGCTATTTGGCCAGTCCCTGGCCAAATAGTATGTTATCTCTTTTATTTACCCAACCGCTGTCAAAATAGCTCAAAATCTCTGCTGCGTAGCCTGCCACAAGCTAAAGTAGAGATGAGGTTGGGGGGGGCGCTAGAGGGCGCACTGCGGAATGGCTGCACCTTAGTGCTGCTCCGCTGGCCAGAACATCTATCCGGCAATAATATGCTTAATTGGCCGTCCTAACACCCGGGAGCAGGTGTACCAGGTATCGGAATATGCCAGCAAGAAGTTGAACTGCTTAAACGCTAGAAAGCTGAATTATCTGCGGAATAAATAACGGAAAACATAGGAGCGAGCCTGGTGCGCTGTAAGTGGAGGCAAGATGGAGGCGAGGCTGTGATGTTGCGGACCGATCGAGGCGAACGTTTCACTCACCTGGCATCAACGCTGTGCTTGTGTATGCATCTGAGGCGACCGAAGGGTGAGTGCATCTCCCCCTGCATTGTGGCAGCCGCGAGGACTATAAAGTGCAAATAAACTCCCGGTTGCGCCGCGGGCTGAGCGGACGCGACCGCAACATAACGGAGACAAGCTGTAACTGCGGTGAGTGACCTGGAATGCTGTTGAACCCCCGACGATAGGAACTGCCGCGCTGTAATGAGATACCCATAACGGGCGGCTTCAATACCTGATATTTTAGCCGTGAAATGCACCACATCCTATCCAAGTTGCATACCTCGCATTAAATGCGACGTGTGCGGTCTACTGTTTCGGCGGGGAACCGATAAGAAAATGGCGGACTGAGGGCGAATTACATGACCTGCACGGCAACAGGAATGATAGCGGGATGCGTGTGATGAGCTGCGCGGCGGCGCTGCTGGATGAAAGGGGAAGAGCCGAAATAAGAACCACGATATAATTCCGGGCTAAGTCGGTTAAAAGTTCTGGAAAGTAGCTGAGATGCGAAGTGAGGATACGCTAATCAAAATGGCGCCCGATTCGTCTGCCAGTGGTTGACGGCCCTCCACCACTAAACATGCATAATGACCCCTGCCTATATGTCTGATGTGGGGTGCTGGCAGACCCTGGGGACAAATTTCAGGTATGGAGGCTGCTAGATTGGAGTGGAACTAGCGGCGATCTGGTACAACATCACTTGGCACACGACCAGCAGTAATTGTGAGTAACTACCGCATGCCGAAAGAGTCTGAATGCTCCCCTCCCATAAAGGAATTGTTGTGACGAGATTACGACACCCTTACAGATCTGTCGCTCCGGAGATACGGGCTAGTGGAGCGGGACCTTGCTTGGTGACCTCACACTCCAAGGGATACATCAGCGGGCGGTGTGCCTGAACCTAAACAGAACAGCGGACCTGTACTAAGCATCTGAACCTCATCAATCATGGGAAAACCTGACAAACAACAGCCAAAGCTGACTTTCGAAGGGAGGAGAGGAACTAAACCCACGTCGGCTCACTCTGATACCGAGTTGGAAGCGTCCTCATCCAAAGATATGACCATGGAAAATACGCTGCAGGCAATACAACAAAGTCTACAAAACATTGATGGTAAGATTGATAACCTGACACTCCGCGTGGATAGTATGGCGGCAAAATTGGACAAACAGGGAGAGCGGCTGGATGTTGCGGAACAGAGGCTGTCGACGGTTGAGGACGAGTCAGGTGCGACGGCGAAGAAATGCGCAGTCATGGAAAAGGCCTTGGAGAGCATCAGAAGTAAGAACAAAGATTTGGAGGCGAGATCTCGCCGTAACAATATACGCGTTATGGGAGTCGCAGAGAGCACGAATAGTGGACGACTGGAACAGTACGTGGAAAATATGCTAAAAGATATTTTTGGTCCGGAACAGTTTTCACCTGTGTTCATAATCGAACGTGCCCATAGAACACTAGCCACGAGACCTCCGCCAGGTGCACCTCCAAGGCCCATTATAGCCAGGCTTTTGAATTATAGAGACCGTGACACGGTTCTGAGGCTGGCACGCGACCGACAATCCATTCAATATCAAGGCAACGATATCGCCTTTTACCCGGACTTCACGGTTACAGTTCAGAATGCGCGATGAGAATACCAAGCGGTCAAGAGAAAGCTATGAGAGATGGAAATCGAATACGCAATGCTGTATCCGGCACGCCTGAGGGTGACACATGATGGACACGCGAAGATCTTCCTCACACCGAAGGCAGTGCAAGACTACCTGAAGGGGATAACTCCGAGAAGAAGATCACCATCCCATCCACAGTCCTCGCAACAGGCAACGGAAAATGGGTCCTGAACACTGTGCTATCCCCAGGCTACGATAAAGGCTACAGTCTGCCAAAAAGCGAGGGAGGGGTAAGAAACCGACTGACCCGAGAGTTCCTTTTGGAGGTAAGAGCAGCGCCGAAAGACGCTGGATGCAGCACTGGACTTTCATCCTGAACTTTGCAGTGGGTGATTATGAAGAAAGGTTGGAGCACCAGTTTAGAGGCCATATGGGCTGCATGAGTCACGATAACTAAGCTATACAGCGACGGTATAGATGTGACTGAGAAAAAGACCGGCGCTGAAACACATGTCACATACAATAGGGCTCAAAGAAACTGTTTTGGTTCACTAGTTATGCATGCAGTACTAATTGGGATATTAAAAGAGCACTGATGCGTTTGTTATTCTGACAGTGGGCAGTACAATCTGACAAAGGCCATAATGTTGATATATAATCTGGCCGCATCCGCTCCGCGGATGAGTTAGTGGGCACCCAGTAGCCCCCCACGTGGGTATCCCCCAACAAAGTTGAGCTGATTGTTATTTGTTCTATCTGGGTATGTCTTTGGCATGTTTGGGATGCTGGAGTGGGTGGGGGGTTTGGGGGTTGTTTTTGTTTACCAGGCAAACCAAGATATGGCTTAATACCACAAAGAATGTACCTTACAAATGCTAGCACAAGTAGATACATGGCTACACCCATAGCACATATGTACACTCTGACACATGTCTACCAATAAGCGGTTAAACCACATTAGATTTCTCACCTGGAATATACGCGGATTAAATAATCCGAAGAAAATTAGGCAGATGTTTGCTTACTTAGATAGGCACCATGTGGATATAGCCCTGATTCAGGAGTCTCACCTCTCAAAAGTTGAAAAATGTAGAATTGGCAATAGGTGGGCGGAAGCAGTACTCGCGTCATCCTATTCCACATACTCAAGAGGAGTACTGATACTAGTTAAGAGGGGAGTTCAATTTCGCATAGAGAGAACGATTACTGATGACATGGGAAGGTACATAATTGTAGTGGGACACCTACGTGGACACCTAATGGGCCTAATTAACGTTTATGGTCCCAACACGGATAACCCTGAACTTTTTCGGACCCTTTGGAGAGAACTACGGGAACTCCCTGATATAGAACTGGTTTGGGGAGGGGACCTCAATGTGTCGCTAAATGTCAGACTAGACAGATCGGCTGGCACGACGGAACCACACAAGCAGGCAGTCAAAGTACTGCAGGATGGCCTAGCCAAATTTCGAATGCTAGATGTGTGGCGGGAACGTCACCCGCATAAATTGGAAAGTACACATACATCAGCAGTGCATAATAGTTGGTCCCGACTTGATTACTGGCTGACGACAGAACTAGCCAGTACATGGGTACAAAACGTCACTCATTTACCGAAAACACTATCGGACCACAATCCGGTATTACTTACCCTCGATTTACCAGATTATATACCACCGCCCCATTTATGGCGCTTTAACTCTAAAGCATTGTTAGATCCCCTATATAACCAAGCAATTAGGGAAGCTATAGACTACTTTAAAATAAATGTTTCATCAGTGAATGATGCAGGCCTACCATACGCGGTATGTGTATTAGCACACATGCGGGGATTCTGAGAGACATAAGGGGACAGCTTGCTAGATGCAAACAGCAACTGGCGGAGCTGGAGAGGGGAGTATGAACGGGCACCAACACCCGATATTCTGGCCAATATTAGAGACAGACTGTCCGAATATCAAGGATATGCTGACAGTGAATTGAAGTATGTATCGATGCGACACACAGCTAGAGCCTACGGGGAGGGAGGTAGAGCAGGCCATATCCTGGCACGAAAAATTGGCATAGACCGCCCCCCACATACAGTTGTCCAAGTTAAAGATGTCAATGGCACTCTGTGTACCAGCACACCTGCCATCCTGGACGCATTTAAGAATACATACGGTGAACTATATACATCTAGGGACTCAGCTACCGTTCCTGTGATACTAGAATACTTGGAAGATATAGCTATAGTGTGGCTGTCCGACGCACACAGGGAGTTCCTGGCACAGCCCATCGCGAAAGAGGAGATACAAGCGGCAATTAAGGCACTGCCTAATGGCAAGGCTCCGGGGCCGGATGGCTTCACGGCCGAATTTTATAAAGAATACTTCGAACTACTTTGCCCGTACCTGGCAAGCATGTATGAGGAGGCATTTGAGAAGGAAATGCTCCCCCTACTCTGCGTGAGGCAATGCTTATAGCACTTTTAAAACCAGGTAAGGAACCTGACGAGTGTGGATCATATCGCCCGCTCTCACTAATCAATACTGATGCCAAAATATTGGCGAAAATACTTGCCCAAAGACTGCAGCCACTAATGACAACCATAGTACTGCCGGATCAATCAGGTTTTATCCCCACAAGGTCCACTTCACACAATCTGCGTACACTATTTGCCCTATCGCATCAGCTCAATCCAGAGTTGGAGGCGGCGGCGGTGTTACTTGACGCCGCCAAAGCCTTTGACTCGATTGAATGGAGGTATCTCTTTACTGTATTGTCTAAAATGGGCATGCCCCCGACTATCCTGAAATGGATAAAAAGTTTATATACAAAGCCGGTGGCGTGTGTTAGAGTGAACGGACATGTCTCGAATCCAATACAAATATCCCGGGGTACGAGGCAAGGTTGCCCGCTATCTCCGCTTCTATTTGCCATCGCGCTGGAACCGCTAGCATGTAAGATCCGACAGTGCCATCAGTGCACAGCACTGCAGTTCCCACAGAGACCTCTAAGTATTTCATTATACGCGGATGATATGGCGCTGTATGTTAGAGAACCCAGGGAGAACTTATCCCCCCTTATACGGGAGTACATTAAATTTAGCAGGCAGTCAGGTCTTCAGATTAATTTGAGCAAATCCATTATTATCCCGCTAACAGAAATTACTGTACCTCATTCGGTGGAATACCCACTGGAATGGCAAACGGAACCTGTTAAATATTTAGGGATCTGGTACCACAGAGACCCGCCCACAGTGATCCGGGCCAATTATGGTACAGTCTTAACAAAATTGGAGGAACATACCGAGAGATGGTTGCGATTGCCCTTGTCATTGGCTGACAGAATAGCTATAGTCAAAATGGTGATTCTACCAAAGATGTTATATTTATTTAATAATATCCCCATCACACCACCTACATCCGTGTTTGGGAAGCTGAGAGCGTTGATCATACGGTTGATATGGGCTGGCAAGCAGGCACGAATTGAACTGCTTGCTCTAACTCTCCCGTTCTCCAGGGGTGGTTTTACAGTGCCAGATTTTCTGTTATACTATCTCTGCGCGCAAGCGCAATATGCGCACTATTGGTTTCATCCGACGCCATATATGGCTCATATAGCGGTGGAGGATGGCGATGCTCACCCGGTGCCATTGAGTAGCATTATCACACACCATCGCCCACATATAGCTAGAACTGAAATTAATACGATACGCACAACCAATTCCGCGTGGCAATGTATGGGGAGACTGGCAAATAAACTTCCCCTTTATGCACCGGCCTTACCGCTGGAACATCACCAAGCTATATCGGTAACACAAGAGGAGGCAAGCATGAATGTGCTACGGAGAGCAGGGATAACTACAATGGGTGATTTATACATTAATAGCGCCTTCTTGGAGAGTACCGACCTCAGCTATATTAGCAATAAGACACTACTATTTACACTAGCTATACACAGGCTAAGAGGCTCAGCCCGGAAACTGTACCCAACATTTCCCGCCGAACCGCCAACACTAGCGGCGTTGCAAATGGTTATTGAAAACCCGAGCTGCACAAAACTGGTATCTAGACTCTATAAAGCAATGCAAGAAGATATTGCTGGAACTGCAGCGAAAGCCCGAGAGCGATGGAATGCATGCCTGGAAGCACCAATGGAAGAAGCAGACTGGACTGCCTGCTGTGCGTTAACTGGCATGCTGACTCCAAATGGTAACCTCAGAATAATACACTACAAATACTTACATCAGACATATCACACACCACTCAAATTATACAAATATGGACTACGGGAGGATGCACGATGTAAAAGGTGCGGGGCTGATGATGCAGACTTTTTGCATTTAGCATGGTGATGTAATAAAGTGGGGATATATTGGGGAGAAGTAATAAGATTATTAGGCGAAATGCTGACATGTACGATGGAATGCACAGTGCAAATATGTCTCTTGGGCCTTGTGAAAGAGTTACGTGCCATGGCGAGAAAGTTCTGTACTATTGCACTGCTATTAGCGAAGAGAAGGGTATCTCTCTGTTGGGATAGTAGAGTGTCCCCGGACAGCAGACTGTGGTTGAAAGACATGGTTTACAGTAAAGATACCTTAAAAACATATGAGGAAGAACTCCCATCTGGCTCGAGGCCAAGAGACTATTGGGCGCCACTCACAGAGTATCTGCGTACGCACCCTGATATTTTGCAAGCAAAGGTCACTTAGATCCTATATCATTACTGTATGGTTGTAATATTTGTAATAGTAATGTATGGTTTTTAACCGATTGATATAATGATGCGCTATGATGTCATCTGGAGGTAATGCCTGGTTGTTTTGTTGTATGGTTGTAATTCCATGTTGAATGGAAACTATGGAAAACTTCAATTAAAAAAAATTAAAAAGTAGAGATGATGTTCAATTTGACTGACGGACGGATAAAAAGTGTGAAGGAGCTCCTTATTTAGCTGGCTATGAATAAAAAAGAGACTCTAGGTAATGGTAGGGTGATGGCCATCTTTTTTTTTTTTTAAATAGTTTTTATTGAGTTTTACATAATGATAACATCAACATCTGCATGACAACATCATCTAGCAATGACACTATATCGACAGTAAGTATATTGGTTCAGGCAGGAGGCCAGGAGAATCCATTACAGTGGGAAATAAAGTTCACTCTGCCGCCCATGCCGTCATACAGTTCCATGACATGGTATGTCTGCCAGTGGTATCGGGAGGTATATTAACAGAAGGATAATACGTCATTATTACCCAAATCAGGTTTAGCATTAAGTCATGTGTTGGCAACAAAGTGAATTTAACATAAAAAAAGAAAAACTGAAGGTCGATCACTATGGGTGGGCGCAGGCCAATGTGCGGATATCAGTGGGGCATAGCAGTGGGCAACTCGTTAATAGTTAAATAGGTGTATTGGGCCCTCTGGAGAGAGCAGTGGGAGAGCAGGGCGGGGGTCGTGGAGAAGAAGGGAGCCGGAGAGTAGGGGAGGACGTGGAGGTGGGGGGGAGAGGGAGTGGGGCAGAGGTCCCGCGCGACCGGTGGCGAGAGAGGCAGGCATGTATGTACAGAGGGGGGAACGCCGGACCCCCGGACCGAGGAGAGCGGCAGTCCCCCACTAATGTCTTAGGCGAGGGGTCAAGGTGGGGGGCGCATCGAGGCCAGACGCGTCTCGACCAATGTCAAGTATTCTTGCCACGGGCGGAGTTCGGGCGCGGGGGTGCTGTCGCTCTCGCGGCCATCACCAGCTGATCCGTGTGCTCCGATACCAATGCCCTACACAAGTCGAGCAACCATGAGTATATGGTGGGGCCCAGTGGTGCCTTCCACGCCATAGCTATCGCACGTTTAGCAATGGCTAGGGCCGAGTCCAAAAACTTGTTTAGGCCTTTACGAGGCAAGGTGCGCCTCGTGATGCCCAGTAAGAAATGAGTGGGCCGTGCCACTATTCGAGCGGCAGCTGCCTCCGTGAGGATAGTGGCCAATATACTTGAATAACCGCACAGGTCCAGACCATATGGGTGAACGTGGCCCCCGGGCCACAGCACCTGGGGCATCTATCTATCGCTGTCGGGTACATGCGCACTAGCGGATAAGGTGTGAGGTACGTATGATGTAGATAATTAAAATGGGTATATTTCAACCTGGCATTAGTCGAGATAATTTTCGGGTAGTTAGTGCATTGTGTCCATTGTTTATCAGTGATAGTTATGCCTAGTTCAGCATCCCAGTGTGCTCTAACTGCTGTCAACGCAGGCGGATCGTCCAGCTGGAGGGATGTGTACAGGGCTGTTAGAGCGTGTCTGCCCCACCCATGTGTAAGCAACGTTTGCAAAAGGTGTGTAGTGGGGGGCTCTGCGCGGTTGTTGCCCCACGTTTGTAGGGCATGGCGTGTAAGCAGCACATGTAACAAAAATGAGCTTTGTGGCACCACGTACGCGTCCACTAGTTCCTCAAACTGCATCCGCGAACATGTCTCCCCATGTGTCTAAGCCCCTCTCCCTCCAGTGGCTAAGCTCCACGTGTCCATGACAGACGAACGATCCTGGAAGTACCTCCAGTGGCAGGCCAGGGGCATACGGAGTGGTCCAGCTTGTGGGCAGTACGTATCTAAGCCAGCTCCGTCTGGCCGACACCATTTGTACGTTGCCGCATTGTTTCTGGGTTAACGTAGCGGTGCCCGACAGCCATTCTAATATGACCGGCGGATCCCAAGTTATGGCCGCCGTGTGCAGCTCAGCGAGGTTACTGCTAGCCAACTATCGCATCGGCCATTGTAGTTGCGCTGCGGCATAGTAGCGCTCATAATTCGGGGCACCAAGGCCGCCCTCCGAAAGTGGCAGATATAACTTACTGAGGGCCACCCTAGCCCTGGACATCCCCCATATTAGGGAGATCAAAAAGGATTCCATATCCCTGAAGATAATCCGCGGTAGGCGATAAGGAAGTGTATAGAAGAAGTATAGAAGGCGAGGGAGAACCAACATCTTTGAAATGGCCACCCTTCCCATGGGAGACAAGGGTAGACTCAGCCAAAACGGTAGAGTTGACCGAGCTCTAGCAATATCTCGCCCCAAGTTGCCTTCTATAATGTCCGCCCCAGTGTGATAAGCCTGAACCCCCAAATATTTAAAGGTGTTGAACGCCCATTCCAGCGGCGTGATCAGTGCGGCCTGTCTCTGAGCTGGCGACATGGGTGTCATTGAGAACACTACCGATTTAGACCAAGTTGACCCGTAGACCGGAGACCCACGCATGTTCGTTTAAGATACCCACTATGGACTGCAGTACCTCAGTTCGGCTGCGTAAGTAGATCAGAATGTCATCCGCGTACAGCAACACTATATGCCACCGACCCTCAGCATGCAGGCCCCACTCCGCCACCCGCTGGCACAATTTGCACGCCAGCGGTTCCATCGCCAAGGCGAAAAGTATCGGCAATAAGGGGCAGCCTTGGCGTGTGCCATGGGCAATCGTGAAGAGCGAGGAAGAAGTGCGGCCCGTCTTTACTCTGGCTTCTGGTTTATAGTACAGTAACCATACCCACCGCAGGAAATTAGGGCCGATGCCATACCGGGCCAACACTGCCAGTAGATAGTCCCAGGTCAGTGTATCAAACGCCTTCTCGATGTCGAGAGAGGCTATCCAGGACATCTCCGCTGCCCCCTTCGCCCATACTAGCAGCGCAAACAACTGTCGCAGGTTCAAGCTGGTGGTCCTCCCCGGAATAAAACCGTTCTGGTCCTCATGAACCAGCAGAGGGACGGCCGCAACCAGTCAATTCGCTAGAATTTTCCCGAGGATCTTGTAGTCGACGTTTAACATCGACAAGGGACGGTAGAAAGCCATTTGGAGTGGGTCTCGGCCCGGTTTCGGTAGAACTACCAGTGTCGCTTCCCACAGGGTGTGCAGGAGTTCCCCTTTCTCGAAGGCGCCGGCATACATGCTGGCCAACCGGGGCGTTAATTGTTCAGAGTAGGTGGAGTACAATTCCGACGGCCATCCGTCTGTTCCCGGCGTCTTACCAGTTGCCAACTGCCCGATGGCTTCTACGATCTCATCTGTTGTAATGGGATCCTCTAGGGAATCGTAGTGTGCCGGTGTGATTTGCGGGAGTTGTACCTCCGCTAGAAAGCCCAGTATGGAGGTGAGGTCAGTTGCAACGGGAGACACATACAGCGCCGTATAATAGTCACAAAAGGACTGATTAATGCCCTCCTGCATGTTTACCAGAGCCCCATAGCCGTTATGGTGGGTTGGGAAGTGTCAGACTTCAGTAGCTATGCCAGCAGCGTGCCCGCTTTATCCCACTCTTTGTGTCTGCGAGCCAAGTATAACTTGTAATCCAGGGCACAGAGGTCGTCTATTGCACCTTTGTATGCCAGGTGAGCCCGAGCCAGAGAGGGACCCACCCCGGGGTCGGTGGGGATGAGCTGCTTGCATCTTTGTATTTCCGCTTCATGAGTCCAGAGTGCATCTGTCAGTGATTTTCGGGCGCCGTAAGTAGTTTTGATGGCTTGCCCCCGGAGGACAGCCTTAAAGGCGTCCCACTCCACTCCCACTGATGATGTGGTGCCAGCGTTCATCGCAAAGTACGAGTCAATGGAACGTGAAAGGGTGGCGCGGTATGATGAGTCAGCGAGTGCGGCGCTCGGCAAGCGCCAGGTCGAGATCGCAGGCCGGCTTGCGCCCCAGAAGAGAGTCAACTGCAGTGGGTTATTGTCGGACAATGCTCGAGGCAAATAGTCTGCCTGCAATATGCTGTGGAGGGCATTATATGAACAGTATATGGCGTCGATCCGGGTGTATAGGTCGTGTAACATCAAATAATGCGAGTATGTGTGTGTTAGGGGGTGCTTGCCACGCCATGCATCGTGTACCTGCATGTTGGAAACCCATTCCGCCATGTGCTGCGCCAGTTTGATGGATTTAGCCCCTGGGAGGGGGGGCGTGAGCGATCTAAATTAAGATCCGGCACCCTGTTAAAGTCGCCGCCCCAGTACATGGGGACCGTGGGGTCTGTCAATAAGGACGGTGTGAGTGTTTGCAAGAACGAGGACTGGCCGGAGTTCCTGGCATACAGAGAGACCTACGCCAGCGGGCAGCCATTTAGCAGGCCTTCTAAAGTAACGAAATGGCCTTGTGGGTCCACCCTGGAGTGCGTGACCTGCAACGGGGTCCCCGGTGCCACCCAGATAAGCGCACCCATGGCGTATCCAGAGTATGTGGTGCCCAGGATAGTGCCCCTCCAGCGTTTGCAAAGGGAATCAAGTGTTTGTGATGTGAGGTGTGTTTCCTGTAACAAAGCAAATGTGATGCCATGGGTACGTAAATACTGGTACACTTTGTGTCGCTTGGGCACCTTGCCAAGCCCCTCACATTCCAAGTCAACAATATATATTGTCCCACCACCATTGGATCAGACACAGGGAGGCCGCTCGGCAGTCGACTGGCGGCATACATCTCAGGAGTCCCCCGCCCTGTCCCACTCCCCTCCTCGCTCTCACCCATGCATCCACCGCCAAAAGTATAATGCCTGCCCTAGCCCGCAGCAATAATAGGATATGTAGAGTGATCGCCAATATAAAACAGATTCCCCAACATCCCACCCCAGGCCGGTTTGCCAACGGGCAATTGGCCATTGGCACTTAACTTAAATGCAATTCAGGAAGGCAGAAAAGAACAAAAAACTATGATAAACAATATCGGGGCTGTATCGGCTACTTATCACTCGGTGGATGGGAGCGCAGCAGGGCTAGATGTCACTGCCGTCTTGCCGCCTCACTCAACTCAGCCTGGTAGCATGTCCATGCACCCACAGCGTGTCTGGGCACCCGAAGCCGCCGTGTGTGCACAGGGTGTTCAGCCCCGTGCATCTGCAGTCTGTGGAGTGAGGGCTGGCCCTCCCCCCGATAGTGCCTCGAGCTGCGAAGAAGTGAGAGGCAGTGTTTGGTCCATTGCCACGTCCGAGTACAGTCTTTGAGAAGATGTGGTGTGCTAGGCCCTGCTGCTCGATCCATGACCACGCTTCCTCAGGAGTGTTATAGAACACTGTGCCCTCCTTATGGCGGATGCGGAGGCGCGCTAAGTATTGCAAGGAGTACTGAATGTCATGGTCTCTCAGACATACCGTGCAGGAGGATCGCCGGCGCTGCACCGTCAGGGTGTAGTCCGGGTAGATATGGACCGTAGAGTTATCGACTTGCCACGGGCCTCGGGCTCGGCTGACCTGTAGGATATGATCCCGGTCGCGATAGTTGAACAGTCTTGCCACCACTGGCCTAGGGGAGGAGCCCGGGCGTGGAGGGCCCCCCGGTACCCTATGCTCACGTTCTATGGAGAAAAACTTCAAGATTTTCCCCTGCAGGATGTCTTTTGAGAACCATTCCTCCAGGTAGAGTTCCATGTTGGGGCACTCCGCTCATTCAGGAAGGCCCACGATGCGGACGTTATTTCGGCGTGAGAGCCCTTCCTGGTCCTCCAAGCGTGCTCTCAGGTAATCTACCTCCTGCTGGAGGGATTGCAGTTGGGTGGCCGTCGCGGATACCGTGGGGCGCAGTGACGCCAAAGTAGATTCGGACTCCTCCACCCTGCCCTTCAGCTTCTTGTGGTCCTCCCTTAGATAGCCCATATCGATACTCAGGGAGTCAATCTTCGTTCCTAGGGTAGTCTTAATATCCAGGATCGCCGTCAGCAGCTCATCAAATCTATGCGAATGGTCGCCGGGGTCTACTGAGGAGGATGACTCAGGATGAGTCATAGTCTTCGTGCATGGAGGCGCTGGCTCCAGTTCCGGGGGTTGCGCCTGGGGTTTCTCCGTTCAGGGTTTACCCATCATGGTGGCAATTGGTGGCGGGGGTCCAGGGAGGAGGACCGAGAGTGTTGGAGGGGGACGGGGCAAGAGGCTGTGTCATTGGTCCAGAAGTCTAAGCGGTGTGTCCGCAGATACCAGGCACTATATACGCCTGCGTATAAGTAATGCACTCCCGCCAGCTCCAGTGGAGAGAGGTGGGCACAAGGGTGGAGTGCCGCACTGGGCCAGCGCCAGCGGTATGCCCGAAGTCTCGGAGTGGCCTGAATCAGTGGGTGGGAGAAGTGCGCAAGGGAGCAGTCTCAGGCAACAGGGAGGACCAGAAATTTCACACGTGAGTAGCTGACCTGCTCCGGCGGCCCAAGCCTAGGCCAGCTGGCCCAACGTGGAGGTGGGAGGGGGGCCGAAGGGGCTGTATCCGGGCGCACACACCGCTCCTGGTCCCACAGCAGTGGGGATCCTCGACGCCACTGTAGTCGTGTGCCACCTTTCTGGTACACCGTCTCAGTGCCGTTCCACAAGGCCGCAGGTCGAGTGGCCCAACGTGTCTACATGGTTGCAGTGCTCCAGTGTAGTCTGTATCCCTCTGCGGCGGGGTCCCAGGCGCCCGTGTAGGGTCACTGCACACTGGGGGTCACAGGCAATCAGTGTGAGGCAGGGGGAGGGGGATGCCAGAGGGGGCTGCAGCAGAGTTCATGTATGCCCCCGCTCCTCACCTGAAAGCCCCCGCTCCTCACCTGAGCGCTGCTCCAGTGGTGCCTCCGCCCCACGATCAGCCGTGGGTGGTGCAGATCTCGCGTGTATGAGAAGTTGCAGCGCTATGCTGTAAGAGGGGGGGCCGAGGGGGCTGAATTTATGTCCTGCGCTCGTCCCCGTTGCTCCTGTGTGGGTGCCCCGGTACCTCTGTGCCCGCAGCTCGCCGTAATGAGGCCTCCGATGTGTGTCTGTCAGGGATGAGGCAGGCCGCGCGGCCCAGCGTACCAGCGGGGCTGCGGCTCTCTGGCCCTGACAGCGCCGAGCAATGTCAGTGTCCGTGACGATATTCCTCGGGTCCCCGATGGGTCGAGAGCAGGGTCAGGGGCCGGCACCGCCGCCGGTCACCACTGTGGGGGGAAGCGTCCCAGTGAAGTGTGTGGGCGTCTGCCGATAGTGAAGCGGCTCGTCTCCAGTCAGGGCCCTAGGTCTCTCAGGCTCCGCGTTCACTCGATCGTCGCGCAGTTCTCCCGCTTTTCCACTGATCGGCAGCTTCGGTGTGGACGGGAAACGGCTCTGAGGAACCTCCGGTGCCAGAATGAAGGGGTTGCTACGTGAAGGCACTGTGCTAGCAGGATATATGAGGCGGGCTCGGAGCAGAGCTTAGCTTAGTGCGACTGCTCTCGCCGCCATCTTGGCCACGCCCCCAGGGTGATGGCCATCTTGTAATGGGGATATGGGAATGCAGTATGTGTGAAAAATTTGAAAGTAAGTCTACATACAAATTTACAATAGTTTGGACAGGGGTAAGTGGATCAATTAAGCTAAGTTGTTTACAGATGAAAAACAGTAAAATCAATTTGAATAAAAGCATTTATGTTGTTTTAATACTAAAATGAGAAATGTAGGAATCAAACTTCTGTTTCAGGATCCTCAAGATATGGCACATAGATATTTTGTGCTGCAGTCTAGGAGAATGTGGCTGTCTGCAAAGAATAATGAGTATGGTTTTAAAGCATGTTACATAAATGTTTTATTTACTCTTGAGAATACATTGTCTTTTTAATGTTCATGATCTTCCTTTTGATGATTTATTAAGGCCGGGCTTCTAGCTTTGGGCTTCTTTCCAAGGAGAAATCAGCATGTTTACTATTTCAGACTTAGCAACACAGCAGCAGTCGACAAACTGCAGCAAACAGGAAATGCAGAGAGATATACGGTATCTGAGCTCCAGATGGAGGGACACAGACAGTGACCAATTGGTACTTGGCAACACAGTGCTTTGGGACCCTTCCAGGATGTAAATTGAGCGAGACACAATTGGGATTCTGTGGAAAAGTGAAAGCAGCAACAGGGTAATTCACAGGAGGCGTTCACTCAACTGCCTGGAAATAAACACAATTTTTCACTCCAGCAGAGTTGGTTTCATGCATAGATCCTTATTGGTTCCATGTCATGAGTGGCCCCTTCAGCCACACTGACATTTTAGTCATCTATACAATGTATCTGGGGAATGGTAGTTTCGATTTTTAACATGCTAACCAGTGCTTTAAGTGGGAAAGCTCCCTTATCTACTGAGCACTGCTTTCTGTCTTTGACAGTGTTGTCTTAGCAAAAGAAATCCCAAACAAATTTTAGTGGCAGGCTGGGGGCTGTACCTGACTTAAGTCATTTTGGAGGGGGCTGGGGAAGGTAGAAGTAAGACCAGTAGGAGGAGGAGGAGGCTGGCAACTAGGAGAATACGGCCTAGGAGGTGGACTACCAGGAGGGCCAAACAAAGAGGAACAAAAACAAAAGGATCAAACCTAGTGGGCACAAAACCAGGAAGAGAACACACAGACTATGAGGACCAGAAATAGGAAGGCCAGTGCTAGGCAAGCCAGACTAAGAATGAGGAAGACTACCAGATCAGGGCCTGGAGAATCAGAAAAAGGCAACCAAAGCCAACAGGACAAGAGCTAAGAGGGCCAGGGCAATGAGGAAGGACCTGAAGTTCCAAGTAGAGCAGGAGGACCAGGAACTGGTAAATCAGGGCCAGGCTGGCAAGGATCAAGGGGGCCAGGAAAACCGAAGCCAGAAGGACCAGTGGGATGAGACCGGGACCAAAATGAACAGGCCCAGCCCAAGACGACTAATATGGACCAGGACCCATGGACGCAGTACCAGGTGTACTGTAAAGGAAGGGACCAGGGAAAGGAAGGTTAGGTGTGCCAGATCTAGGAGAACAAGGACAAGGTGGATAAGGACCCAGCAAACCTACAGGGTCAGGGTCAGTAGTACCACTATCAGGACCCCAGGAAGGGCTTAGAAGCAGGGCCAGGAAGACGAGGGTCAGGAAGGGATAGAGCCACAAGTGCCAGATTCAGGAAACCAGTACCTGGGTGACCAGAACTAGTTGGTCCAGGACCAGGATGATGATTGTGAGGACCAAAACAACCCAGAAAAGGAAGATTTCGAACAGATCCAGGAGGGCCAACGCCAGAAGGCACACCTGGACATGGAGAAGAAGGAAGATGACAGGGAAAAGGAGGACACCTGTGGGATTGTGCTCTACATATATTAGGACATCCCTTTTGTTAATGGTTCTTAATCATACTTCTTGTGCTGTCAACCCCCAGAAACTCCTACCTTTTATAGCCCACATATAGGTTGGTAAATATATGCTGAAAAATCAGAACATGCAAGGTGAATATAAAGTCCAGGGCTGTTACACTCGAACCTCTGAGTGATGGCAGACCCTGTCTGATGCTGGCACAGTAGTCTGAGGGTGTATCTGAGGGCAGCGGGACCGAAACTTGGCAGAGGGATCTAAAGGTGGATGATTGAAAAGGAGTGTGGTCTGTGAAGAATGACAGAAAGGTTTTGCGAAACTCAGATGGCTGAATTCAGCAAAAATGGTTAATGGCTAACAAAGGGGTCAGTGAGCTATGGAAATCAGCAAAGGGGAGCTCAGCATCATAAGAAGTCTCACATGAGTAGAAGAGGAATGAGGGAGGCTCCAGCTAGATTATCTTAGATGGCCCAAAGAGGGATTCTGAGTAAGAAGGGGCTCTGAATGCCAGCTGTGATAGCACTAGGAACCAAGGCCAGCAGTGAAAACTCCAGCACCAGCCGAGCAGTCTGTGAAATTCTAATGGCTAGATCAAGAGTAGTGGCGATACATATGTGGCAGAAGTGTTTGGAAGGCCAGCAAAGAGGCAATGAGTATCAAGACCAGTAGAGTAGTCTGTGTGACACCCAGACCGTTCAGTTGACATTCCATGTGCGTGTGTGTACTGTGGATATGTAGCAATTCTGTAGTAGTAAGGCTCCATGTATGGTGAAAGTCTAAGTGAATGGACCAGTGGAATGCATTTTTCATGACGGTATGGAGAATAGATACTGCTTCCCTAGACAGTGGAAGTGCGTTGACTGCAAACCTCTGGCTGGAGTGTAGAGACCCAAACACTGAAGTGAGGGTGGAAGAATAAAAGTTTTAGTTTTTTCCATTTTGTCTGTGCCTGATGACTGCTCAGGAATGGCTTTGACTGTAAGGTGCTGAGAACCCATACTTCATTATGTCCTTGTTTTGGATACTCCTCCTTGGAGCCAGCACTATTGCTACTGCTGTGCAAGCCATCCTCTAGCACAGAGGCTGTGTCTAATAGAATAATACCAAAATCAGTTCTGAAACCTATATAGTGGATCCACATCCCCTATCTGAAAAATTAGAATAAAAGTGGAACTGTGAAATGATTGATCGTAGGTTACAAAAATAAGGTAACAAATAGTCTCTGTATATTCAGCGTCTTATTTCTTACAATATTTGTAATAAATGTAATGATTAAAATATCTCTGTGAACTTAATTTCTTCTGTGTCTTTGATGCCTATATATCCTTTTCTGATTTATTGGAAATTTTCATTCACAGCCCAATGACTTCCTCAATGGAATACTTCTTCTGGTGACCCAACAAAGTAGGGGTCATCAGAGAACAGACTTTGCAACGTCCACTGTATTTAGGGTAAAAATTGGCTGTAAAGGACAGGAAAAAAATAATGACCTCAACACACTAGGAGAAAACTCTCAGAGTGTGGTGGGCATTACTTTTTGTTTTTGAAAAACAGAAAACGTTGGAAAAGTTTGGCAGCCAGACATCATGTCTGACGGTATTGTCTGTCAGACTTTTCCTGCATAGACAGGAAGTACCATGACAGCAGTTCCTGTCAATATAGAGAGCTGTCGACAGGGACCGCGGACAACTCTAAATTTGTCAGGCATAGGGCCTTCAGGATGGCAGAGGTATTGTCCTCCACCATCCAGATGAATGTTAACTCCGTCCCCAAAATTCTAAATCTGGCCCATAGTTGTTCTTCCTTCCGTCATGAGATTGGAATGAAGCCTTCCAATTATACAGTACTGGTGACTTTATAAGGGGCCCAAGGCAATTGTTTCTATTTTGATAAGTTCACCCTAAATATCGGATGACACTATGTCTCTGGGATACAAAATTTCCAGCTATGGCCTTTGCTTTTACAGGACATAAACCCCTAAAACAACTAATTTAGTCACCAGGAGGAAGAAACATACACCTGCAAGTTTTGCAGCTTTTTGTGTTACCATCAAAACACCACCCATTTGCCTTGCATGTCAGCCCTGTTTTCGACCTTGGTAGTAGAGCAAAATGTTTGCAAACAGTTTTTCCACCTGCTTTTGCACAAGCGCCGATTTACAGCTAAACATGGACTACACTTCCTTGCTTTTTCGCACATACTCTTGCCACCATCTTCCAGGTAATGGTGCAAGTGAACGTGAAACTAGAAAAATATGGAAATACAAAGGACAAGACAGGCACAATTTTGGTTGCCACACTGTAGCTTGAGCTCAATAAATACAATTCATCCGAAGGACATTTTGCCCTTGATATGTGCATGGTTCTGTAAATTATTAGCTAATAGTTCAAATGATCCATTACTCAAAATATTTGCCATTATTACTTTTTCCCCCATCTATTTTCCATATACTTTGGACTGGACATTATTTTCCAGCCCCCTGCTGAGCTTCAGAAATAGAACAATAGTTCTCTGTAGGGTGGATTTTCCACAGATAATATGGTAAACAATTAAAACTTTATGTACAAAAGTGTATGCCTCCAGATCCATTTAAAGAAAATGAAGGAAATTTTTATTTACCAAGCACCACCGATTCATAAGGTAAGCACACTATTTTTCGGCAGTTCATTTTATTGCTGTGACCTTCCAGAAATGTCATTAAAAGCTACAGCCCAATATAGTAACTTTCTTTTCTTGGGAATCAGAGACCATCAAAATCAGAATAGCTTTCAAGTCCATTTGATACATGCCCTCCGGTAGGTATGATACTTATACGGTTGAAATGTCATGCCAACAGCCACTCTTGCACGTTAATATTGTCCTAACGGATCCTATTTGTATTTAACCTTTACGGGCTAAAGCCATAGCGGTAATTGTCGCATATGAATTTCAGTCCTCCAAAGTTGGAAAATCGGCTTTTAGATCCAAAACAATCTGATTTCGGTCATTAAGTGACACAGTTCACTCTTTTAGGGGGGAGTAAATACCTACTGTGGTCAATAGATGAGAAGCGCCAAAAACTCATGTTTTGACTGAACTCTCTGAAGCCCTTAATAAGATTGAGAACTCGGATTCCAGTGGAGTGATTTATCATTGGTTTGAAGTGATGATGCCTACCTTATTTTAGTTGTCAACATCACAATAGCAATTGATAACGTTTGTACGTACATCCACTCTGGCAGATCACACGGTCTCACCCTTGCTCCTTCTGTGTAACACCTCTAGTGATCCATTAACTGAAGGCAATACGCTTAGTGGTGTTGTCTCTCTTGTTTATTAGTAATTTTCCTAAATCATGATTACTGGTGTAAATCTATTACAGGTTTTTCACAACAGAACTGCATCCTTTTTTCTGTTGAGTGTTTTTCATAGAGAGGGATCTAACCCCACCTGTCCTGGCAAAGAATAGCAAACGTACCTGCTTAGCTTCAAAAAATAGTCTCCACAAACGCTAAAGACACAGAATATTGGGGATGGGCACTTAATGTCAATTAATTCATGGGATTGAGTACCCCCTGCCGTACAACATAAGGATATTGCAAATCACCAAGGAGTTCTGTGACCATATAGAGGAACAAGTCCAAAAATGACAATAACCTCTCTTTGTATCTGTAAGTGCTGCATTGATATTCAAACATTGGCTGTTTGGTGGAATTTCCATGTTACCTTTTAAATAAAATATCGTTTTTAGGTCTCGCGCCTAGCGTTGCAGTGCGCGACCCTGCTCGCGCATCGCGAGACCTCTTGTATGGGGTTTTAGAACTGACCTAGGAATCGCACACGCTCGTGCGTGTGCGATTCGTTTTCCCACCGGCTATTGGGCTTTGCGTGCGTCTTTATAAGAAAGACAGCACGCAATTGGGCAAAGGCGGGCGCATGTCCCGCCTTTGCCGCGCCCATTCCCACCGGTGTCTAGCACGCACAGCAGCGCGCGTTCGCCTCGCTGCCGCACTCCCTTTCTCCCCCCGCTCCTCTGTGGTGCGCGCACACCACTGGTTTCGTTTCCTGCTCCTCGCAAGCTTTACGGTCACCAACGCTCATTTTAATTGCTCTGGAAATCAGTGTGTTGAATTTGGGATTGAACAAGAAGCAGCTCTGTTTCGCGCAGTTTTGCGATCACGCTCGGCGCATCAGAGTAATCCTGCTTGACAGCGGTATGAATATGGTTGCCTTAACAGTTGGTATGAAATCCTGGCCCCATAGCGCGAAATAAAAACGTTCACACAAGCAGCAGCGCACCGAAAAGAGCATCGATATAAGATCCTTTCTTTCGCGGAAACGGCAGCGGTCGAAGTGTGAAAAGAAAGTTATGGGAACTTAATCTTCAATGCAAAGGGGGCGGCGGTAGGGCCCGGGTCAGTGGACGACTAAAAGGGCAAAATATCCCGCAACTATTTATCTGACCTTTCGTCTGCAGCTAACGGCATATGTGTGTTCCATTCGATTGCTCAAGTGATTTCTAAATTACTCCCCGCACCCACCACAGCTGTAGTGCAGAATCCAGTGCACTCCTGAAACGCATCGCCCCGTGCGCGCCGTAGACACTTTATCATGTGCATACCTGAGAAGCATCACACTCTGCTGCCCTGAGGCCTCAACTAGTGCTCCCTTGATGCTCTTCACCACGCACCCCTTGACGCACGCCATCTTGCTTCCGCTGCTCCAAAGCCTTGTGTGCCTCGTGCTGCACATGGTTATCTGTTTCTTTCGCTCCGCATGCTTCACGCACCTGTGGTAACATTATGCGGGCATGAATGCAAAGGCTTACGTCACGTGTGTCTAGTTGGCCTATGTGCATGCCCTCTGTCCATTTGTATCAGCATATATGTGTGCCCCTATGTGTGTGCGCACTACACAAAAGCCACATATATTGGCTTTGTTAATGTTTATTAGCTTTGTTTTATTTCCCCCTTGTTTTTTTAACCTAGTAAAAGTTCTCATGTTCACGGACTACAGTTGTTGCTGGAAAATTAAAAACCACGTGTCTAATATGTTTTTGGATTCCCTATGGCTTTCTTTTCAATTCTTTTAATTAAATATTTTTGATTTTTAGTTGATTAGGAACGTTTTTTTTTATTTGAAAACGAAAACTGCCTTTTAATTGCCCTTCTCTGTTTTGTACCACTGAAATTACCTTCTTGCACTTCAATGGCTAGTTGCAACTTGCAAGTAGGGTGTTGTTTCCTTTGTCTCCTCTTTTTTTAATCCCTTTTCATACAATTGAACTACATGCCAATGGACTGTAATATTCACCTCACTACGGGTTTGTTACCTGACGAGTTGTGCTGCATGCCTCATGCATCTGTCCCTCCCACGGTGCTGCCTCAATTATTTTGTGCATTTTACACATTTGTTTGAAAATCAATTTACCACTCGGTGTGCCAGCAGAATTTGTTTCCATTGTCTCACATACCCAGCATTGAAGTAAGATACAATAGGTCTCGCATTTACGTGAGTTTAAGCTAATGGCATTGTAAATGACAATGCCTTTTATTTATGTTTTAAAAGCAAAAATAAAAGGCATTGCCATTTGCAATATTAATACCTCAAACTCGCGTAAATGCGAGACCTATTGCATTGCAAATGCTTGTTACTAGATCCTTTTGCCACCTTTGCATTTTAAAGTATACAAAAAAGTGAGGAATGGAATGCTTGATTTAATCTCAGCCAGTGGTATTTAATTAGGCTGCATTCTAATCCATCATTACTTTGCACACCATGCCACCTCAGTTTGGACCCAAATATATGCAAATCAGTCTTGACCCTGCTCAAATGGGTCCAGTCCAGCCGAAGTCAGGACAGGCCTGGCCAAGCCCTCCCTGAACCGGAATACAAGCAATCTAGGATCAGTTTTGCCCTAGTTAGGGCTCATCTGCCAGGTATAGCTTGGTTCTAGTGACACTGTTCCTGGGACCCACGTCTGGGCATACTCGTCCCATTTAGTATGACACAGTAAAGTTTGGACATTTTGGACAGTTGAATTTTGGACAGGTATCTAGATATTCCCAACAGAAAAAATAAGAGAATGCTTTAGTTAAATAGAAATAATGACTAAAAGCAATAGGAGTCATTAAGCTCCATATAATCAGTTCTGAAATGCACATTGAGCCTGACACTATTTAACATGCACGTTACGCCTCTTGCAGACCTGATCAGATCGTTTGGTTTCTCCCTGGTATCATATGCCGATGATACCCAGATTGTGGTGTCCTTCTCTGATTCCTCTGAAAAGACTGTACTTAGACTCCATAACTGCATGTTGGCCGTAGAGGACTGGATGGACAAAAATTGTCTTAAACTGAATTCCAGAAAGACGGAGGTCCTCCTTTTCGGCAAGGACACCACCTTTTGGACACCCTCAGGCTGGCCACTAAATCTAGGGCTGCTACCATCTCCTGTTAAAAAGGTCAGAAATCTTGGCGTCCTTATGGACAACAAACTTGCCTTTAGTGACCAGGTCAAAGCCACTATCTTGACCACTTTCTATGTACTTAATTAAAAAGATTCTTCTATACATTCCACCTTTTCTGAAAAGAACAGTAGTATCAGCATTAATACTGTCAAAGCTAGATTACTGCAATGGGCTGTGTCTAAACTTACAGGTGCAGTATGTAAAGAATGCTGCCGCTAGGCTTTTGTCAGAAATCCAGAAATTCCAATCAGCTAAACCAGCTCTACTGGTGCTTCACTGGCTCCCTGTCAAAGAAAGAGTCAATTTCAAAGCCCTATGTATCACCTTTAGGGGTCTGCGAAATCTTGGCCCAAATTACCTCAAGGATAAGCTCAAATTGTATCTGCCAGAAAGGCCCCTCCGTTCAAGTGCGGAAAAATCATTATGATCCCTAGGTTCAGGCGCGCCTCTTGGGGTCGCAGAAGTTTTGTGACTGGGGCTTCAATGCTTTGGAACTCCCTGCCACTGCATATTAAATCTCAGACAAACTTGCTTTCCTTTCGCAAGTCATTGAAGACATGGCTTTTTACCTATTAACTTAGCTTACACGCTCCGACGCCTCCGGGCAATTGTTGCGCCTTATCAAATTATTTAACATAACATAACATATCATCTTTGTTTGAAGGAGGAACCCCATCAGCTCTCATGAAATTTCACTGTGCTTCTTTTATCTTCTCATTGCCATCCAGTAATCTTTACATAGTTGTCAAATCTCACCTTCTTTGCCGCCCTAGCTCAAAAATATAATCAAAAGGTACATTTTATAAAAAAGAAGGCACCAGACTTTATACCAGCAATAGGTTTCTCTATCTCTTGCTCCTAGAGATGACCTTGATTTGAGTGAAAAGCCAAATGCGTGGTTCTCAAAGTCTTCTGGTTTGGACCATGATCCAGCAAAAATGAACATTTGAGTATATATCTAATCCAACTCTCAAATTAAGCATCAGCAGGTCACTCTCTATGACAGCCTACCAAAACAGAAATTATCGGGTACACATATGTTTTCAGCTGTGCATCCAGCGCTTGTATTATTCGCGTGATATCAAATTAATTCAAGTTTCCTTTTAGAGCCATACAGGAAACCTATTCTGTATAGTTCATTGATTTGGAAAGCAGTTTAAAATGCATACTTTTCCTTAATTATTTAAAAATTTCAATTTAAAGATGTAGACCCACAAACTACTCTGGTAGGGATGACCTGTGTATTGCACATACCTTCAAATATTCATAGGTACTCTAAAAAAATATGTGTAGTGTTAGACCTGGCACCATTGGCGTGGGTCCCCCCTGCATTTTTTGCCTTGGCCTCCTGTGTTTTTGCTGTGTGTTGGACTCCGTTTTGCTGGTCTAGAGGCTTTTGGCACTTTGCCACTGCTGTTCAGTGCCAAAGTGCAAGTGCTCCCTTTGTAAATTGATGTTATGGATTGGTGTTTCCATGATTGGCATATTTGATTTACTAGTCAGACCCTAGTACAGTGCACTGTGTGTGCCCAGGGCCTGTAAATCAAATGCTGCTAGTGGGCTGCTGCACTGTTTGTGCCACCCACAGAAAGCCTGTAAAATGTAACTCTGGTCTGCCATTGCAGAGCCTGTGTGCAGTCTGGGACTACCATGTCGACTTGGCAAGTGCACACCCTTGCCAGTCCCTACACCTTCCCTTTTCTACATAGTAGTCACCACTAAGGTAGGCCCAAGGTACCCCTGTGGGCAGGGTGCATTGTATGTGAAAGGTAGGACATGCCCTGATGTATGTGGCATGTCCTGATAGTGAAATACTGGCAATTTCGTTTTTTCACTATTGCAAGGCTACCTGTTCCCATAGGATAGAATGGGGAGTTTGTTTATGACATATTATAAACATAACTGGCCCTGGGAAAAAGGGAGAAAAATAAAGTTTAGTATGCCTGAACTCAGAATGTTAAAATGCATCTTTTAGTGAGGGTGATTTTTACATTCTGTGTTTGAAAATACCACTTTTAGAAAGTAGGTATTTTCTTGCCAAACCATCCAGTGTGCCTCTGCTAGGTTTGTGTATTGCATGTCTGGCTTTTGGATGACAGGGGCTGGAGAGGGGCAGTGGCTCCAGAAGTCTGATGAGTCAGGGCTGGGCTGAATAGGTCTGGGCTGCATTTAGAGTAGGGGAGGAGATTTCCTTTCACCTGAATGAGCCTGGTCTGCCTTCAACAATGCTGTCTTTACTTCCTGCCAGGAAGCTGCACCAGTGAGGACAGAACTGATTTTGGCTGGGTACAGACACTCTCTGCCTTCAGAGAACAAAGGTTTTTGGTGTATAGAAAGATGGGTCCAGACTTTGAGATCACTTCTGGGAATCAAGAGGAACCTTTGCCAAGGAGAAGAGCCGGAGAAGCTGAGGAGGAATACTGCCCCTGTGCTGTTTGCTGTCTGGGGTTGGCCTGCAGTGGCTACTTGCTGCCAAGGAAAGGAGAAAAGGACTTTGCTGCTTGCTTTGTCCCCTGCTTGAAGAGAAGATCTCTAAGGGCTTGAACTGAGGTTGCCCCCTGTTCTAGAGGTCTCAGGAATAGCAAAGACCTTACCCTGTCTTTGGGCACCGTCTCTGAATGTCTCCACGGGAGAAAAAGTGTAACCGACTCTGTCATCGAGTCCGTCGCAAGATTCCGTGTCCTGAAAGCACCGCCGAGAACAACGCCTCGCTTCGCAACGCAATCCTGGTCTCACCGACTCCGTCAACGAACCGCTGCTTGCACCGCATCCTGTGGGCACTGCACTCTGCAATGCTTCGCTACACGCTGCAAGGACGTCACCGACTCCGTCGCTGCCCGACCCAAACATCGACCGGCTCCGTCGCTGCACCGTGACCTGCCAGCACCGCACCGAGCACCGTCTCACCCTTCAACGCAAGCCCTGGTCTCACCAACTCCGTCAACAAGCCGCTGCCTGCACCACATGGTGAGGACACCGCCTGCTGCAATGCTCCGTTTCACAACGCGACCGCGACGTTTGCCCCAACCGACTCGCACCGACGTGTTGGTCGCAACAAGAGAGGTACTGTGTCTGAGTCTGTTGACGCTTTAGCTGGCCCATATCGACGCGTCGGCTGAAATTGTTAGACTCTGTCGTATTCCGTATCGCAGTAGCCCCAGGAGAAGCTACCGAGTCGGAAGAACTGTGTTTTATTGATTTTCCTGCAATTTAAAGGTTATTTTGCACAAGTACTATTTTTCAAGAGTATTGTTTGTTGGATTTTTATCGTATTTGGTCTTGTTGGTTTAGATAAAGATTTACTATTTTTCTAAACTGGTGTGGTGTCCCTTTGTAGTGTTTTCACTGTATTACTGTATGTGTTCACAAATGTTTTACACACTGCCTCTGAGATAAGCCTGTCTGGTCGTGCCAAGCTACCAAGGGGGTGAGCAGGGGTTATTTTAGGAGTGTATCCCCCTTACCCTGACTAGAAGCAAGGGTTCCTATTTGGACAAAGGTACCTACCTCTGCCAACTAGAGACCCCCATTTCTAACATGTAGTCTCTCTGGATTGTCGAAAGATCAGATTACAGGAAGAGGTCACATTCTCAATGGTAGTCGTCCATATGCTACATTAAACAAGCAAAAGAAGGAAAACTTTAGCAAACTGAGATTTAACATGAATGCTCGCTTCTACTATTTAGTGAGTATATTATTGGGTTGTAGC
This sequence comes from Calotriton arnoldi, assembly GCA_963921515.1. Classification (NCBI taxonomy): domain Eukaryota; kingdom Metazoa; phylum Chordata; class Amphibia; order Caudata; family Salamandridae; genus Calotriton; species Calotriton arnoldi. The sequence continues at coordinate 1,998,002 of CAWUFW010000636.1, read as the reverse complement.
ATGAAATGTACTCTCTGTTCATGAATTTTGAAATCACTGTTCAGAATCTGAAATAGTGAGAGGTGAGTACTTTATCACTGATCAATTTGATGTTCTTTGCTTAGTAACATTCAATACTCTTCTGACAAAATTAGTAAAATATTTAATCATTTTTATTACACCTACCACTTTTCCACATACTACCTCTAGAAATCCCTTCGCATCTCTACTGTCAGGATAAATAAAAAGGTAGCAGAACAATTGGCTTCATTAAATATATTAAATTATGCCAAATTAGCCTGTTCGCTAGTCTTTCCCAGCTCTTTCTTCTTCGTGACTTACCACCAGAATAGATTCTTGTGGTTTTTGTTATCAATCTATCCTATAAGCATTAAGTAGTGAACAGCTTTATGGTTGAGGGCAATAAAAATAAAGACATGATATGAATATAAAAAACGGTAATATGGCTATCAAAAATATTAAAAATAAGCATTTGATACTTGAAATGAAGTTTACTTACAATTCTGAGGAGGAGAACAATTCCTTGACCAACGTTATAGGCCATGCAGTGTACATTTTTGTGTTTGCTAATTCTCAGTACTGCAAGTCTCTAAGTGCAAACCACTGATTGTAGTTTATGGGTTCTCCTTATACAATACACTCCAAATCAGGGGATGGTATTGCAACTTTCCATGTGCCCTATTGCTTTTCTCTGCAGTGGTGCTAATTGTGACCTTCCAATTATCCTGTGAGATTGTGGGTTTAGTGCTGGAGGTAATGAATTATGGGAGTTGGGTATTTGGTGTGCAATGTCCGTACCTCCCTGATGCTCAATCTACCTTTGATTTTGTTTCGATACTTCATTCTTCCTGTCCCCTTTTCCTGTACCCATACCCTACTGTCCACACGATCCAGTCTCTTTGTCCCTATGTTTCTCTGTTCCCATGTCTTCCAATCCATGTATTCCCAAATTATCCTAGTCATGAGTACTTCAGTCTGCATTCTTAACACTCTCTATCCTCGTGTCTCTCCAGAACCCCTAACCTGCACCGACATGTTCCCAAGTCTCCTGTCTACATTTTCCTGCAGCTTTTTATGTCCCCAAGTACATGCCTCCTTTAGCCTGATCCACGCCTCCCTGTTCCAGTCCCTCCATTGTCCCTGCACCTTCTTGTCCTTGTGGCGCTCTATTTACAGGCCCTTCTGTTACTCCGGTCCCTGCTTGAACCCCATTCTCATGCTTTCCTATCTCAATTATTTCATGTCTCAACTTCTCCCATGTCTTATATTCCCATGTTGTACTCTTACATGGTATTTCTGTACCTCTATTGTGCTGTTTCATCCTCTCACTGCCCAATTAAGTCCATGTGGTGCTTGTTTCCTCATCCCAATGTACATAATTCCCAGTGTCTGGTTTTTGTTTCTTGGTCTTATGCCTTCCAGTCCTACTGATTCCATTTCTTTTGGCTTCTCCAGCCCAATGACTTTCTCTGCCAGAATGTACCCTTTTTCACAGCCTTTCCATCCCAGTGCTCCCATTTGTCTTCTATCTCAGTATCGCCCTGCTCTTCTGCAACGGCTGGCAAACTGTGTCATTAGGGGTCGTGCCTTACTCTGGTTTCACTCCTTGTTTCAGGAGCAAACCTTTCAAGGGATTTTGAGTATCTCCGGGGGATGGATCTCCATGGCGGAGGAGCGTCACCCCACAGCTGAAAGACAGAAAATGAAAAAGAAAATGATAATAAAACCATTTTATTAGCATTTTATTTTTCACTTACTCCGACTCGGTAGAGTCCGCCGAGTCTAGGGAGGGACAGGGCCATGCTTATTGTAAACAGCAGCCAGGCCCACGGAGAAGGAGTGGCAGGTGCACTGTAAGTGCGCATGTTGGTTTAGCGGGCCGTCTTAGGACGGCCAAACCTACATGTGCACTTAGATTTCTCCAACACAGATGTCTTTCACAGCCAGGTGGGAGAAAAGGCACAGGTTCCCTATCCCTAACTGAGAGGCATTTCAGCCCGCTCAGACCAATCCTGGCGCTTCTCTCATGCATGAAAGCAGCATATGGATTGGGCGGGGAGGAGAGCAGAGGAGCAACGAGGCGGCTGGAGCAGAGAAGCATCGAGAAGGCGTCCTTGAGCGCCAGGTAAGTTATATTTTGTATTATTATTATTTCCCCCCTGATTACTCTCTTGCCCATGCTGCCTCACCAGGGTTCCGTGGCAGCAGCCACCACTCTGTATTTCTTCTCTCAGTTTGCAAGCTGCTTTACAGAGTTCCTCAGGACTCTTCCCTTAGCTTTACGCTTTTCAATTTATACGTCCGACCCATGGTAGATCTTATAGAGGCTTTTGGCATTTCCTTGTTTTCCTATGCCGTCGATACATAAATAGTTTTCTCTTTATCCTCTACAAAGTATAAAAGTGTCCTGGTATTGAAACCCTGTCTAGCGGCAGTGGCACTCTGGATGGAAAACAATTGCCTCGTAGTGGGTAATCAGCCTCAGCTTTGGGGCTCATTGAACTGGCCTGAAACTTTACATCGCATTCCTTCCCTTAAGCAGGTGGTGAAGGATGTCTGTTTATTTAGATTGTAATGTAAGAATGGACTCTCAAATTAATAGGCTTACCGCCACGTGTTTTGGGTTACTGAAAAGTCTGTGTAAAATTATCGGGCTCCTGCCAGTCCCTGCTAAGAGAACTGTTGTCGAAGCCCCGATAACTTCACAGTTGGACTATGGCAAAGTACTTGGGAACCTCGAAGTCCCTCATGAACAGATTGCAGATAGCGCAGCGTTTTAGTCTTGTTGGCTTAACGCCGCGCTCCGCCACTTCAGAAACGCAGGGCTGCACCATATTTACAACAATATGGTGCAGCCCTGCGTTTCCCCTGCGCTGGCGCTAAATTTAGAAGCCTAGCTCCAACGCAGGCACCCTTGCACTATACCATAGTGCAAGGGTGTCTGCGTTGAGGGGAAGATTGTTTATAATAAACAATCTTTAAATGGCGTTTTGTAACTTTTATGTGTGCTGCTTAATGCAGCACACATAGAAGTTGCAAAACGTAATTAATTTTTAGGTCTCGCCTGAGCCAGCGCATGCGCTGCTCTGGCGAGACTTTTAGTAAGTGGCTTTTGAAAGTGCTACCCACAGGCTTTTGCTGGCCTCCAGCTTGCGTTCACGCGAGCGTGCACGCGCGCAGCCTCCATCTGTCTTTCCTCCGTCACGGGTCATTAAGTGCATCGCGATCGCGATCACTTTCACTTTCGCGGCCGCGTGCCCGCGTCTCTTTCACAGCCGCGCGGCCAATGCTTTTTTTGTAATTCATTGTGTTTTCTTATTTTAAAGTCTTCATATTTGCATATATTGCAAAGCTTGGAATTGGTGACTAAAATAATTCACTGATTCAGTATATTATGGTAGGAAATGCATACGCCAAAGACTCGACACTAATGGAGGGCTTTAGCTATCAAATGCAGGGTTGCAAGGGCAGATACTTAGAACATTGCTGTTTTGCCTGTACAGGGCTCCAAAGGAAAGAGTAATGCTATCCACTGTTTCAGATGGGCTTTCTTGGCCTCTAAGTATTTCAGTTTTTCGAAAACTCGCCGCCTACACACATTCGTATTTTAGAGTCTAAAATTATTACTGTGACCGGCATTATAGTTTCATAAAAACGTTAATCTGACAGTTGGCTTATATTTACATTTACTCTGTTTATGAACTAAATTACAGTTTTTTTCTGTTTTGCTGTTGAACATTTTTATGGAGCTGGGGACGTAATCTACAATTATGTAAAATAACTGTCAGTTTTATATTTGATTTTATGGTTCTTGTGAAATTCTAACCCGTTCATTTTCTAACTCTCTGCATGGTGAATTACAATTAGATTTTACCATGCCCAGGATTTTGGGCTGTAGCCATGTATCGCCTTTAAAGTAAAATTATGTATCTTAATGCATTTCGAGGCGCCCCTGTGAGTGTTTGTGATGTTGAAGGACTGCACCAAATGCTGCATTTTTAATTTGTACAGTGTTTGACACCCCTTTATTCCTGCCTTAAGGTTTTGGGCTAAGCTGCCTGTGATATTGAGGTTCAGTTTCACTTGTGTGGACTGCAAACGTGTTTACATTATAGTCGTCAGGCTTCAGAATGGTTTACAATTGTTTCTCTTGTATATCATTCAAGGTCGCGCAGCGCTTTAAAGTCACTTTCATTTACATGATAAAACTTTGCCCGAAGTACTTGAATGAAACCTGAATACGTCTTTGGTAGGGTGTAAGTTACATGAGATGATATGAAGGTAAATGTATCACTAGGGGAAGGTACATATGCATTTGAAAGAAGGAATTATTTCTATTTATATAGTGTTCGACATTTATTATTGGGAACTATTTACAGGTAAACTTGATATGTACAAATGCCATTAATTAACAAGCATTGGCATAGCCAATAGGTCTCGCTTTTGGGACCTTATAAGTATTTAGTTATGCAGCACAATATCCTTGGTGCAACAACATCAACTGTTGCATGGGTAAACACTTATAAGGTCCCAAAAGCGAGACCTATTGGCTATGCCAATGCTTGTTTTTATTGTTTATGTGCAGGAAGGGTCACCTGTTGGCGATAGAGGCCTGTAAATATGCCCCTGTGTATTATGTATAAAGCAGTGGCCCAGAGGGCAGTAGCGGCCCGTGGTGGGAGTGCTGCCGGGCGCTGACGTGGGGCGGGGGTAGTAAACTACGGATTACGGCCGATTAGAGGTAAGTAAACATATAAATAAATAAAACGAATTTCGTTGAGCGCTGCATCGCCAAATGCGATGCAGCGCGCAACTGAAATTCGTTTTATTTATTTATATGTTTACTTACCTCTAATCAGCTGTAATCCGTAGTTTACTACCCCCCACCCAGCCCCACCCACGCCCCACGTCAGTGCCCGGCAGCACTCCCACCACGGGCCGCTACTGCCAGAGGGCTCCTGATCTCCTCAACAAGCTGGCCACCCTTTACGTTCCCAAGCATTCTTGCGCTCTTGCAACCTGAGCCTTGCGGTTATCCCTCAGGTGAAGCTGGTCAGGCAAGGAGGCGAATGTTCTAGATACCTCGGCCCTAAACTCTGGAATATGCTTCCCCCTGAAGTCCGTACTGCCACCTCCCTCGAGTTTTTCCGTAAGAAACTCACGAAGTGAAGTTGAAGTGAGAGTTGAGGGTTCGAGGAGGGTCAAAGGTAGAAATATAAATGTAGGGGTACAGAAGTGGGAGATGAAGAAAAGAGATGGCAAGAAATAATTGAGATAGGATAGAGCCATGGGGGGCATTCAACAATATCAATACTAACAAATGTTGTTATGACCCAGTTCAGCTGTACTAATTTTACCGACTTCAGAAATATGAACTTCTAAGTAAGTTACCATAAGGGACAAGTTAAGAGCCATATCTTAGTATTTGCGGATATTTCTGACCTCAAGAAAAATTTGAAAAAATGGTGCTAAAAGCACCATGCTAGAATACATGTTTCGAATTATAGAGACTCACCCTCTGACCTTTATTGATGCATGCATGCACGTTTTAATATCACGATATAACACGTTAGAAACTTGAAGACAAAACAAAATAACTTATATGAGAGATATAAACATGCCTACCTTGGTATCAGGGTAGAATGCTACCGTGAGGAATTCACAAATTATAGACTGCAAAATAGACCAACTCCCATTAAACTAAGGTGTGTGTGAGTGTGTGTGTGTGTGTGTGTGTGTGTGCTCAGAGGTGTGTGTGTGTGTACTCAGAGGTGTGTGTGTGTGTATGTGTGTGTGCTCAGAGGTGTGTGTGTACTGTGTACTCAGAGGTGTGTGTGTGCTCAGAGGTGTGTGTGTGTGTGTGTACTCAGAGGTGTGTGTGTGTGTATACTCAGAGGTGTGTGTGTATGTGCGCGCTCGCGCATCTATCTATATACTTCTTTTCTTTTCATTATAAGTGAACTCAGACAGAGGAACATGAGGTGCTTTGGTCAGGATCACACGCTTCATTAAAGGGATGAATGAGATTCAGATCCAAACCTACTGTTCCTTCTACTGCCCTTTTGTAACCTAACCACCAGCCTGGGCTCTTCTCCCAAATTAAAATCTTGGATTCAATGTTGCTGGCCCACAGTTCAGAAACTTTTGGACGTTCACAAATTTACTACAAAAAATAAGAAGTGCTTACCTGCGGATATTAATTTTCAGTATAGCACAAAGCAGCTTCTGAATGGCGAAAATACCGTTTTTTCCTCTCATGGTGTTTCTATATTTGGAACTTGTTTTTAACATTTGCTAGTGCGGTGCTACAGTTTCATTTTTTAACGTAGTTCAACATCAAATATTTGTTAAAGTGCTGTAATTTCTATTGCTTTTGCATGATGAGTGCTTTCTTGCTAGGGAGGCTTTAGAGGGGTTGCATAGTAATATTTTGAGAAGGTGCTCGAGTCACGCAAAGGGTCGCAAAGTGATTCAAAGTGATTCAAAGTGCTCCAAAACGGCACGCAGATCACTAGAGCAATTTACTTACCGTGCAAAGGCCTGCGGCGCAAAGTTGTGCAATACAAGATGATCTCCTGCGCAGCCCTTAGTAAACTATGCCTGCAAGTTGTAGAGAAGATGTGATATCCACCACAAGAAGATGTTGCTCTAGAAGTAATTTGCCTTGTGCTGCTGAGAAATGAGTGCCCTGCTGGAGAGCAGTAACTAAGGTAGAACTGGCTCTATAGCTCTACCGTAGAATAAATAGTAGGAGGGATGGAGACCAAGTCAGGTGAGCGTCCGTAGGGCTGTGATAGAAGACTGGTCTAGAACAGCAGTGGTAATGCATGCTGGAGGTGAGGCGCACTAGGAGAGCTGGGTGAGTGCATTGACTTACAAGCATTAGCGGCTCCTCCGCTATGGCGCTGCATTGCAGCGTTGTGATTGGTCAGTGGGGCCTGGCCGTGCTTCCTGTTCCAAAACGTGGAGAGCAGGAGCAGAGACGCGGGACCCGGCGGCAAGGTAAGTTTTATTTTTTTTCTATATTGCGCACCCCAACCCCCCCCCCCCCCGTTCCGCACCACTTCCCCCCTCCCAGACACCCACGAGCCGCGAGGTGCATCAGCAGAGCTGTGGGAGGGCCCTGGTCTACAGCACAAGAAATTACACAGATCAGGATACCGGCGTATTGGCACAGGAGTGGATTATAAAAGCAAATGATGATATAGATCCCAAATGAATTACCTTGGGAAAGCTCCCAGGGTTTTGTAAGCACATGGTAATTGAATTGTGTGTGTTATAAAGGTCATTAGTGCATTAACAAACAATGAGAGGCAGAAAAGACTGGTATTCATTAGGAGACATATTACAGGGTAGGATAGAGGTCCATCGGGCGATAGGAAGACACCGACGTGCCTTACACTTGACAAAATGTTGCTTTGTTGTCGAAGCAGGACAGACTCACAAAATCACATCATGGGCCCTATTGCCTAATTGACCTACCCGCCTTGTATACACACCTGGATCTATTTGTCATTCCACAGACCTGCCTGCTCACTGAACCAGTGCTGCTACAGACCCACCTGCCTTCTATACACCTGGATCTGTCTCTAATTCCACAGACCTGCCTGCTCACTGAACCAGTGCTGCTACAGACCCACCTGCCTTTTACACAGCAGTATCTGTCTCTAATTCCACAGACCTGCCTGCTCACTAGAACAGTGCTGCTACAGACCCACCTGCCTTTTACACACCAGTATCTGTCTCTAATTCCACAGACCTGCCTGCTCACTAGAACAGTGCTGCTAGAGACCTACTTGCCTTTTACACACCAGTATCTGTCTCTCATTCCAAAGACCTGCCTGCCCATTGGACCAGTGCTGCTACCAACCTACCTGTCTACTGCCCAGCTGGATCTATCTGTCATCCAGCACGCCTGTCTGCCCGTTGGATCAGTGCTGTTACTGACCTACCTGCCTTTTGTTCACCTACATCGATCTGTTTTGCAAGCCTTCTCGCACACTCTCTCCGAAGTCTGCAAGCTCATCTGGATAGGTCTGACTTGGTGTACACCCTGAATATTACATCCAGCGTATCAACAAGGCAGCACATATAGGCCCAGATGTACAAAGCGTCTTTGCGGTCTGGGAGGGATTTTTTTTTTTCAAATGTCCAAACTGCAAAATGCGATTTAGTAACGTGTAACTGAGTTGCAATTTGCATTTGCAATTTGGTATTTGGAAGGGGCGAGTTTTGGGCGTACATTCCAACTACCGAATCAGTATGGTATGTATTACTGTTTTGCAACTAAATTCCAGTCGCAAACCAGTACTACTTTCCCACCAGTTTAAAAGTGGGGGTGTCCCATTCGCAAAGAGAAAGGGGTCCCCTGGGGACCTGGCCCCCTTTGAGAATGTTAAAAAGATGTTTTTAAGAGCAGGCAGTGGCCCCACGCACCACTGCCTACTCTTAAAAAATTAAATTATAGCGTTTAATTTTTTTCTTTTTAAATGCATCTTGCTTTCCTTCAAGGAAAACAGGCTGCATTTAAAAAAAAAAAAAAAAGATTGCGATCATAGACATCGTGGCCTGCTGACTCCAGCAGGCCACCATCCCTGTCAGGGCTGCGTTTCCTAATGGGTTGCAAATTGCGACCTACGTCATTAATATTCATGAGGTAGGTCAATTTTCGACCTACTAGGAATAGCTATTTGGGAATAAAAGTGCTTCATACATTAGGAATACTAATTTCCTAATTGCAATTTCGAGATAATCGTAGTTAGGGAAGTGGTATTCCTAATGTTTGTACATCTGGTTCATAGATTCCAAAAATATCAAAAGGTAAGTAAATATAGATTTTCTATACCTAACTCCACTTATATGTACCTTGATTTATATATCTATCTTCTTAAAGGTACGTAGATGTGTATTCAAGGTAAATCGATGCTTCTCTATATGCACTTATCTTTTGATATTTTGCCCCTCGATATTCTGTTAACTATATTCTATCACAAAACTCTCTTTCTACATCACTGGCTCACAATAATATTAACACTTTCAAAAAGTTTAAATCTAACTTTTCCTTCGGGATATTTCGAACAGCACACTATGATCCAAGCCCATCCTTTATTGCATAAAAGACTTGGCTTTATGCCAAATGAGTTACATCTAAGTCTTCTACGTTTGCCTTTTCTCCTGTCCTTTAAGGCCACTTATTAATACAACTGGTAACATAGCATAACATGCACAGATGCAGACCTGGGCAGGGACAAGCCCTAAGATAACAGAGCTTTTGCACATCAGGCAAAGGCAGAGAGACTTACCTCCTGGTGCAGTCAGTGCAGGCAGCAGCAGGTCTGGGGGCGCTCACTCACACAGACTGAGCTTACACAGCAGCTGATGGAGTCACTGGGGCATCGGGGGCCCAGACCTCTCTCCCTACCCTCGCCGGCGCGCAGCACGTGGCACAGTTTGCAACAAGGTCAGTTTACACAACTTGGGGGTCACAGTGTTAGCTGAAGGTGTTACAATGTTGTGATCCAGATGCACTTTTCACACTGTGCCAGGGTCAGCACAACCACGGCCAGATCAGGGCTCACCCCCTGCATTTTGTTTCATTGAGGAATAGATATATCCAAGTCCATCCTTTATTGAAAGAAACATTTAGAACAATCTGTACCTCGCGGCTCGCGCTCTTAAAATACACGTTCACAAATGACGTTCTCTCGGCTCACTCATAGGAGCCCCCCTACACATTTCCAGGCCAGCTTGCTTCCCTGCGTCATTAGGGAGGTTACCAAGAGAGAATGAAAGTTACAAATCAGGGTAGAGTGAGTCTAGAGGTGTCAGCGTGATCTGATCTCAACTATTACCCATACAATGCAGGCCCAGATCACTGTTACAGGAAGTAGTTCTTATTCAGCAGCTCGTGCCACTTCCGCACGCGAGAGCATCATGCTTCCTCAGCATGGCTGTGGAAGGGCAGGCTAGACGCAGGCACCAGGTCTGAGGCCAGCAGAAGTGGGTCATTTCATTTGTCAAAAATAAATCAGGATTATGTGCCCAAAAATATTCTATGAGGCCTCTGACCCCCACCCCTCACCTCAATGGGCAGCGCCCACCTCCACTACTGGTGCAGTCCACTTCTAGCACTTCTACAACACCTGCCAAGTATCACGCATCAGGGGTTAAACTAACCTTTATTTATTTATTCATTGTTTCAGCTGTCGGCCTTACAATAATTCAAAGCTGTTATTTAAAAACACTGGTGATACAAAGTATACATTAAAAAAAAAGACCAATCCACTAATAAGCGAAATAATCTTTAGACACTACATTCCATTCCGGCAAAAAAGTCAGTCAGCAAATTCATCAGATATGTAAAAGTGCAGGTGCAGTGAAACATTAAAAAAGTACTCAATTCAATCGGAGGCTTAATGCCTGAGAAACATATACATTGCTATCAATTAAAACGCTTAAGGAGCTGTATTCCAAACCAGTATAAACAATCAACCAACTCACCGAGCATGTAAAAGTGCAAGTGCCGGGCCGGGTGCGTTGGGGAGCCGTACAATTTGAGCAAGAGCTAGCAGCACAATGCGTCATGGAATATGCACAAATTAGCAAAGGTCATCTGGTTAAGCTGATACCTAACGGAACAGGCAGCTCTCTCGAGCGAGGCCACGTAACCGTTAGAAATGACGCTACGAAATTGACCACATACGCATCAGCTGATGTAATGAACAGCACCATTGCTGATTTAATCAATCAATCAATCAATCAATCAGGGGTTTGTTAAAGCGCGACTACTCACCCGTAAGGGTCTCAAGGCGCTGGGGGGGGGGGGTGCAGGTTCCATCCATCAAGGAGGGGGTCTGTCGAAAAGCCAGGTTTTGAGGTTTCTTGCAAAGATGGGGAGCGATGTTGTCTGTCTGAGGTGGAGCGGAAGGGCATTCCATGCTTTGGCCGCGAGGAAGGAGAAGGAGCGGCCTCCCGATCTGGTCTTTCTGGTGCGGGGGACCACGGCGTAGGAGAGCTGGGCTGATCGTAGGGTCCTTTGGGGTGCGTGGAATTTGAGTCGGCTGTTCAGGTATGCTTGTCCAGTGCAGTGGAGGGCCTTGTGTGCGTGGGTGAGCATCTTGAAGGTGATTCTCGCCTCGACAGGGAGCCAGTGGAGTGTGCGCAGGTGCTGGGAGATGTGGCAGTGTTTTGGCAGGTTGAGGACCAGTCTTGCGGCGGCGTTCTGGATGTTCTGTAGCTTGCAGGTGAGGTTTTTGTTTATTCCGGCGTAAAGTGCGTTGCCGTAGTCGAGTCTGCTGGTGACCAGGGCGTGAGTGACGGTCTTTCGGTGTTCGAGGGGGATCCATTTGAAGGTCTTACGAAGGAGGCGGAGGGTGTGGAAGCAGGAAGACGAGACAGAGTTGATCTGGCGGTCCATTTTGAGCTCGGAGTCCAGGATGATTCCCAGGTTGCGTGCGTGGTCCGTGGGGGTTGGCGGGTTTCCGAGGGCGGGGGGCCACCAGGTGTCGCTCCAGGCATCGGGGTTTGGGCCCATGATGAGTACTTCTGTTTTGTTGGTGTTTAGTTGTAGGCAGCTGTTTTTCATCCATTTGGCGACGGCTTCCATGCCTTCTCGAAAGTTGCGTCTGGCGGTGTTGGGCTCGTTGGATAGGGAGAGGATGAGCTGGGTGTCGTCTGCGTATGACACGATGTTGAGTCCGTAGGTTCTGACGATGGGGGCGAGTGGAGCCATGTAGACGTTGAAGAGCGTCGGGCTGAGGGAGGAGCCCTGGGGGACTCCGCAGGTGGTAGGTGTGGGGTCCGAGAGGAAAGGGGGAGTCTGACCCACTGCGTCCTGCCGGAGAGGAAGGAGCAGATCCAGTCGAGGGCCTTGTCCTGGATTCCTGCGTCGTAGAGTCTGCGTATTAGGGTGCGGTGGGAGACTGTGTCGAACGCCGCTGATAGGTCGAGGAGGATGAGGGCTACTGTTTCTCCTTTGTCCAGTAGGGTGCGGATGTCGTCTGTTGCGGCGAGGAGGGCGGTTTCCGTACTGTGGTTTTTTCTGAAGCCGGATTGGGAGGAGTCGAGGATGTTGTGTTCTTCAATGAATGTGGCGAGTTGGCTGTTGATGGCTTTCTCTATGACTTTCGCTGGGAACGGGAGCAGGGAGATGGGTCTGTAGTTTTTGAGGTCGGTGGGGTCCGCTGAGGGTTTTTTTAGGAGGGGGTTGACCTCGGCGTGTTTCCAGTCGTCGGGGAATGAGGCGGTCGCCAGGGAGCGGTTGATGGTGTGGCAGAGCATGGGTGCGATGGTGTCGGCGGCTCTGTTGAAGATGTGTTGGGGGCAGGGGTCCGTGGGGGCCCCTGAGTGGATTGACTTCATTGTCTTCAGTGTGTCTTCTGTGGTGAGGGCTGTCCAGTCGTCAATCGCTGGTTTCCGGGTGTCGGGGGTGGTTGGTGAGGGTTCAGTGTGTTGGTTGTCTTCGTCGAAGTTGTCGTAGATGCTCTTGATTTTGTGGTGGAAAAAGGTGCTGAGTTTGTCGCAGAGGTCTTGTGAGGGAGGGATGTCGGTAGACTGGCTAGTGGGTTGGGCGAACTCCTTGATGATGCTGAAGAGTTCCTTGCTGTTGTGCGCGTGGGTGGAGATTCTGTCTTCAATCGCTTTTTTCCTCGTTTCTCTGATGAGTTGATGGTGAGCGTTGGTGGCGGCTCTGAAGTTGTCGTGGGCTTCTGTGGATTTGGTGTTCCTCCAGGCCTTTTTGAGGCGGCGGCATGTGCTTCTGGACTCTCGAAGTTCGGTGGTAAACCATCTGGCTTTCTTGGCGCGTGTATTGTTGTTTTTCTTGAGGGGGGCTATGGTGTTGGTGCTGTCCGTGATCCATCTATGCAGGGTTCGGGCTGCGGTGTTGGGGTCGTCGATTTCCGCGATGGTTGGGGTGGAGTTGTTGAGTGAGGAGGTGAGCTGGTCGTCGGTGATTTTGGTCCAGTTTCTTCGTGGAAGCAGGTGCTGGTGTCTGTGGATGGTGGGTGTTCTGAAGGTGAAGTGGACGCAACGATGGTCGGTCCATGGGAGTTCGGTGGTGTGGCTGAAGGTGATGGAGTTTCCTGTAGTGAAGAGGGGGTTGAGGTTGTGTCCTGCTGAGTGCGTGGGCTCGGTCACGATCTGGCGCAGTCCAATGTTGTGGAGGTTGTCCAGGAGGGATGTGGTGTTGGGGTCCAGTTGGTTGTCGAGGTGGAAGTTGAGGTCTCCCAGCAGGGTGTAGTTGGTGGATGCGATGGCCTGCGGGGAGATAATGTCCGTGATGGAGTTGGCGAAGGGTCCGCGGGGTCCAGGGGGTCGGTAGATGAGGGTTCCTCGGAGGGTGGCGGTGGGGCTGGCCAGTATCTTGAAGTGAAGCTGTTCCATCAGTTCTGTGGGCTCGTCAGGGAGTGTGCTCAGGCGGAGGCTGGATTTGTGGACGATGGCGATTCCTCCTCCTGGGCGGGTGGGGCGGTCCTTCCTGGAGATCTTGTATCCTTGGGGGATGGCGATGGCGATGTCCGGTCCCGAGGTGGTGTTGGTCCAGGTTTCGGTGAAGAACGCTACGTCCGGGGTGGTGCTGTCGAGGAGGTCCCAGATTTCTGTGGCGTGTTTGTGGAGGGATCGGACGTTGAGGAGGATGCATTGCAGGGTCTTTGGTTCGGTTGTGTTCTTGTGGGCGGGTTGTGCTGGATCCGTGTTCATGGCGGTGCTGCAGGTGTGCCGGCAGCGGTGACAGCTGAAGGGTCCGTGGGAGTCGGCTGGTGATGCTAGCTTGCAGTTGTTGTTGCGGCCTGAGTTAAGTGCGTGGAGTGCTGCTGGGTCGTAGCGTTGGCGGGGCGGAGGTCCAGGGTTCCTGGTGCTGGTCGCGGTCGGGTCGTGGACGGGCGCAGACGGACTTGCCTTTGACGCGCCTTCGGCGCGCCAGCGGCGCGCAGTGGCCGCTGCGCGGCCGCGCAGTGGCCGCCATTAACTAGGGGTCGGGGAGGGCTGGACAGCTGGGAGGCGGGAGCGGGGAGGGGAGCTGGATTGGCCGGTTGCGCTGGGGGGGAGGGGCCGCGGGGGCAGCAGCGGCGGGGAAAGGTAAAGGGAGGAAATAAGGGATAAAGAAAAAAGGGAAAATAGGCAGAAATAAGGCACAAAAGAGCAGAGATGCAGAAAGGTGAAAGATAAAAGAGGGTAGAAAAACGAGTGAAAACTAGTGAAAGGGCAGAGCGAGAGGAAGGGAAAATGAGCAGAAATAAGGCACAAAAGAGCAGAGATGCAGAAAAGTGCAGAAAGGTGAAAGATAAAAGAGGGTAGAAAAACGAGTGAAAACAAGTGAAAGGGCAGAGCGAGAGGAAGGGAAAAAGCAGAAATAAGGCACAAAAGAGCAGAGATGTAGAAAAGTGCAGAAAGGTGAAAGATAAAAAGGGTAGAAAAACGAGTGAAAGAGCAGAGTTAGAGGAAGGAGACAGAGGTCCACTGGACCACCAGGGATGAGGCGCAGGGAAACCTGCGGGTGGAGGAGGGCCTCGATCACCAACACTCGAGAGTGCAGGGGCAGGGGCAGGCCTCACTTAATGGTGGAGCTGCGAGGGTGGGAGAGCAATTTCACTGACAATGAGTCAGTGGTCTTGCTCGCCTGTCCCCGCAGTGGCCACCATTAAGTAGGGGTCGGGGAGGGCTGGACAGCTGGGAGGCGGGAGCGGGGAGGGGAGCTGGATTGGCCGGTCGCGCTGGGGGGGAGGGGCTGCGGGGGCAGCAGCGGCGGGGAAAGGTAAAGGGAGGAAATAAGGGATAAAGAAAAAAGGGAAAATAGGCAGAAATAAGGCACAAAAGAGCAGAGATGCAGAAAGGTGAAAGATAAAAGAGGGTAGAAAAACGAGTGAAAACTAGTGAAAGGGCAGAGCGAGAGGAAGGGAAAATGAGCAGAAATAAGGCACAAAAGAGTAGAGATGCAGAAAAGTGCAGAAAGGTGAAAGATAAAAGAGGGTAGAAAAACCAGTGAAAACAAGTGAAAGGGCAGAGCGAGAGGAAGGGAAAATGAGCAGAAATAAGGCACAAAAGAGCAGAGATGCAGAAAAGTGCAGAAAGGTGAAAGATAAAAAGGGTAGAAAAACGAGTGAAAGAGCAGAGTTAGAGGAAGGAGACAGAGGTCCACTGGACCACCAGGGATGAGGCGCAGGGAAACCTGCGGGTGGAGGAGGGCCTCGATCACCAACACTCGAGAGTGCAGGGGCAGGGGCAGGCCTCACTTAATGGTGGAGCTGCGAGGGTGGGAGAGCAATTTCACTGACAATGAGTCAGTGGTCTTGCTTTAACACATCTAAGCCCGTAGTTATTAAAAGGGGGGAGGAGCTAGCGCTGCCGTGTAGAATCATATTTGTTACAAAACAGAATAAAATGGGTTAAGTTGTCTAGTCCTCCAAATTTACAATCCCAGTGGCCAAAAGTAGTAGCACCATATGGATTCGAGTGAGATAATCCCTGGTCGGCAGGATACCGAGCCTGTATTTCATGTACAATGTTTGCTTCAGTTCGTGATCCAACACATCCAGATATTCAGAGCAAGGAGGGGCCCTAGGCGTTGCTGAAATAATTGCATGTGATAGGACCTGGCTTCAACGCCAAGGTTTTTTTAAAAATCTGCATATATTCATAATACCACTCTCTAATCAAATCTGCGGTATCCTGCCTGACTCTGACAGGGGCTTCCCACAAGGACTCCATCTGCAGCTCAGTTAAAATGTTCTGTACATGGGACGACCATGTGTAGCCTATGCAGGCACCACTGGAGGTAACTTCTTCTAGGGTTTCCAGGTATACTGCTGCCTTAGGATTTCTTGCCAATCCATCCCAATAGAGGATTGTCCTAAGGGCTATAATTTCCGATATCTGTACATTTTAGTGCTGATGTATGCATAACCGTACTAAAATGCATTAGTCACGCATTATAGCGCCCCTGAACCACCCCACGAGGCACGCTCTTCGAGGAGCTGCATTTAAACAACGAGCGCACTAGCAGTGGGTGCGCTGTACTGGCCAGATGAAAGTGTGCTCTGTCGCACAAGTATTCTTCTTCTTTAATTCTCATTATAAGTGCTCAGAGATCATAAACAAACTTTGTAGGCACCGGTCAGGCAGGAAGTGAATATTATCACCAACATCAAGATGAGACCCGCTCTGCAGACCACTTGATCTTCTAACAATTCCGGGCCGGCAGAACAGTGTGGCTCAGGGGCGGCGGCTTTAGATGTCTGGCTTCAGGGTAAACATCCTGCTGCACAGTCAGTATTGTGAAAAGCACGGCAGAAGCCGGCGGTACACAGAGGTACACGGCGTCCACCCACTGTTTTCACAGGGTGGACGCCGTCCCCCCTGAAAAGAAGTTGGACCCCACAGAAATATGCTTAACTTGTCCCGGTGTAATTTTCAGACACCGGGACACGTTCAGCAGCGCCTGTACCTTGTCTGCTTTCCATTCCCAGCAGCAACGTGCAGGCAGCGAGGGAGCTTTTTTTTCACCTCCAGCTGGGCCGAAGTTAAGGTGCCATGGTCCTCCTTTTGTTTGAATATCCTGACTGGGGGCGGCCTGGAACCTCACACTTAAATGGAGGGGAAACAAAGGCACACAGCTTGATATCGCTCCACAAGTACTTAAGAGTGGCAGCTTTTGCTTTTGCTCAGTCCCTGTATATAAGAGATACATGCACTGTAAGAATGTCAGATGTGCTGGTCTGTCCCAGTATTTACACAAATAACAATTTCAATAGCACTCTTTTATTTCTTTTATAGCGCTACACAACCCAATGCAGGGTGTCAGAGCTCTTTACGTAACATACACATTATACATTGACAATAAATCATGTACACATGTAAATCAATGTACAAGATGAGTTACATGAGACAGGGTTACAAGGTGTAGGAGTCACATGTCCTTGATAGCTCACTGTGCTTAATTAGAAGGATTACAATTTATGAACTGCAGGTAACAAAAGGATCTCTGTGTACAAAGCAGTAACCCACTCACCTATCCACATAAATTAGAAATGTCATCTGCATGTTACTCAGGGTGCTTTGCAGGTGACGCATTAACCTTATACTACTTTGATTCAAATCTGGAACTTCACAAAACACAGATCTCTCCAACAAATGCGTTCAACTCCAGTCTTATCTCACCATTATTACTTTCCCTGAGATTTACTGGGCACCTTTACAGCAGATGCTTTAACCCAATCAAATATTTTAAAATGTAGACTTTGCAACAAATTAAGCAGAACAGATCTACTACTATGCTTCTCCTTGTTGCCAATTTCTTTGTGGCAGGGTTTAAAAAAATAAATGTATTAGTTGAGGCCCAGATTTTGCGTCCGGTCGGGATTACGCTACTTTTTTAGCACAACCCGACGCCAAATCTCATTTGTTAAATCTCATAATGTGCTTAAATGTACTCATGATATACCTTATAAACATATGTGTGAGGTCTTAATATCTGATGTCACTTCTTGTGATGTCACTTCCAGTGATGTCACTTCCTGTGATGTCACATGCAATGTCACGCGTCGTGACATCATGCGCTCTGATGGCACGCGTCATGATTTCACTTGCATACTGCCTAACCTGGTTAGTCCCTCCACTTCTTTTTTTAGGGCTTGTGCCCTGTGATCAGGTAAGCCTGTAAAGCATGCTCACTGAAGGGTATATTAGGCCTCACAATAATGTTGGAGCTGCTTAGCTGGACGCCGCTCCTCTTCTCCAGCTTTATATCGGAAGTACGAGTATTTGTAGGTCTCCGAAAAGTTTTCTTCAAGCTGGGGTTTGAGTGGTCAGAGTGCTGCTGCCCGAGAGAAGGGGGGTCATGAGGAATGTACGCTGAAGTGCTGAGGATTGCTGCTGATGAAGGTAGAACAACTGCTCTGGTTTTGCTGGACCTGAGTGCCGCGTTCGACACGGTGTCCCACGGCCTCCTGCTGGAGAGGCTAGGAGAGGTCGGGGTCGGAGGTGTCACGTGGATGTGGCTGAAGAACTTTTTGGAGAACAGAACCTTTCAGGTGCTGCAACATCCATTCAAGTCCAGAGTTTGTCCTTTAAACCAGGGGGTGCCGCAGGGATCTGCGCTAAGCCCCACCCTATTCAATATATATATGCGCCCGCTGGCAGATATTGTGTTGAGACATGGAATCAAGTTGGTATCCTATGCTGACGACACTCAGCTAGCTGTGACCCTAGAACAACAAGAATCAGGAAGGGCTGCTGATTTCAAAACATGTCTGAGGGAGCTTATGGACTGGATGAGACTGAGTTGCCTCCAGCTGAATGCAGGGAAGACAGAGGTGTTGGTTGTGGGAAAACAGCCCTCTTTCTGGTCACAGCATTGGTGGCCTGAGGAACTGGGACCTTGCCCGGTGCCGAAAGCTAAGGTGAAAAATTTGGGGGTGTGGTTCGACGAAGCACTTTCGTTTACTCAGCAAATTTCTGCTGTGGCCGGAACCTGCTTTGGCATCCTGAAAATGCTGCGGAAGATTCTGGACCTTCTCCCCTGGATGCTAAAAGAACTATTGTACAGGCTTTGGTCACGTCTCGTCTTGACTACTGCAATGTTCTGTATCTAGGGGTGACCGCTAAAAATCTGAACATCTTGCAGAAGGTCCAAAATGCCGCAGCTAGGCTTATCCTGAATATTCCCAGGAGGGCCCCGGTAGGAGAAGCTTTAAAAAACTTCACTGGCTCCCAATACAGGCTAGAGTTACATTTAAGGCTCTCTGTATCAGCCATAGGATCCTTAGGAAAAAGGGCGGCGCTTTCTGACCCCCTTTTGACGGTTTACCAACCTTCTCGGAATTTGAGATCTCTTGGCAGTATGAGAATGACTGTGCCTAAGGTGCGGAGGGCCAGGGTGGGTGGAAGATCTTTTGGTTTCCTGGCAGCTAAGGCCTGGAATAAGCTTCCTGTGGACTTGAGGATATCTGAGTCAGAACCTTGGTTCCGTAAGAAATTGAAAACCTGGCTCTTCCGTGACTCAGGGGGCGGTCGTTAATAACTCTGCTGCCTTCCTTGCTTAGAGGTTATGTAGGTAGTCGATTAGTGTGGCATGGGTTTGGGGTTCTCAGTTGTCCTAGCGCGGGGACACTCCGTTGGGAGTAACCATTGCGCTTTACAAACTTCCTAATAATAATAATAATAATACGCTGCTTGGTCTCCGTGCACCCAGCAATCCATTCCGTGCCCTCAAAGTCTGCAAACAGTTTGGCTGATAATGACCGTGACCGAGAGGTGCATATTCTGCTCGTCCCCCACCTCAACAGCACGTGGTGGATGCAGCAACAGATCCCTGACTAAACAACAAGCACTTCATAATAAGGCCAAAGAAGCGTGATCGCAGTGATTTGCAAAATAACGATTAAAGTAATGCACGCATTAATAAAGGCCATAAGTCAGCCTTTTTAATCAAAGGTGTTTTTCATTTTTTGCTGAGTTTGTGCATGCTAGTGTCTTAGGTTGTGAGAATGTATTAATGGGTGTGCATGGATGGGTATATGGGCACATTCATGGATGGTAGAATGGATAGTTGAGTGTTTGCAAGAGTAGATGAGGTAAGTGTGTCTGTGAATACATAGATGGATGACGCGGTGGCTGAGTGCATGACTGAGTGAATGAATACGAATGAGCGCTACATAGATAGATTAGTGGATATGTAGAAGAATGTATGGACCAAGGAATGGGTGTGTGCAGTGATTGCTAGGTGCATGAGCAGGCCAGTGGAGGAATAAGATAAGACGAGTGCATGAATGGACAAATAAGTGAGCAAGTATATGGGAGAATGGATGCTTATATATGAGTTAGTGCATGCATGAAGAGAAGAGATAAGTGCATGTATGTTTGAGGGAGTGGGTGGGTGAATCAATGGATGGAGGGATGGGTGTATAATGTTACCTTGAGTTGTTACAGTTTGTGGCAGAGGAAGCTGAAAGGATGGTAGGACATGTAAGAGGAGGCAACCTAGACCAAACAGACACATATGTAAAATAACAGAGCTGACTATTCAGAGGCAGCAGATCTCACCCCCAACTCACTTTGGACCCACCTTCATACTTCTGTCACTGGAACTATTGCCCACTCACCACTCATCAGGGGTTAGACTAAAGCATTTTAGTGCTGCTGTCCGGACAAAGGCACTGAAATGCTAATGTCCCACATAATTATGGCTCTACTATTGTCATAACTGAAACATTTTCAATTCTATTTATTCACAGCAAAATCGTTTTTACTCATGGATCTGATACTGCTTACAAGCATAGGCAATGCCAATAGGTCTGGCTTGTGTCAATCATATGTTTGTTGTGTGATCTTGCTGGACACATTAATGGATAATTCACAGAGAGGTACTCAAATACTCAACATTGTTTTCATGTATTCATGATAAAGTCATTCGAGTGTCACACATTTGATATTAGAGTGTCACTCATACCCCAGCTGAAACCATAGAAATAAGCAGTCTGTAACTTTGGCAGCTATGCCCTGGGGCTGTCCACTGCCTAAAAGAACTCTAATCAAAGCCTTCTCTGCTCTCAATACCCCTCCGGCAAGAAGTTGGGTTGGAAGTGTGAGTTTCCTGAGTGCTTTAATAATTAGCTTAGAGCCTTCAATGTTTTGCTGCTAGTAACCCCTTTACTTTACTAACAAAACTGGCCAAGTAGCATATACGCCAACATTTAGAACTTGGAAGAGGGAGATTTTGAAAATAAAATCGGGAAACTTCATTTTCCCCATTGACATACATTTATGCATAGGCAATTTTAGGAGGGAGACAATCAAAATAAAGTAATTTTTAGCTGAACAAATCGGGAGTCTTCCACCTGAATCGGGGCTGTTGGCATGTATGAAGTAACTCTTGCATACTATATCCTTGGAGGCTGGTCATCTTTGAAAATAATAGACTGCAATAGGTGTCCTGCAAATAATCTAACTCACCTTACTGAAACAGTGCATGGATGGGCTTCTCTACAAGAAAATATTAGAAACATTGGGTGAAATGGTGGATTTTAAAGCACAGTTTTCACCATGTATCTCCTAAAAAGCCATAGGCCCTGAAAGACCACAATGAAGGGCACTAATGAAATTTTCCAATACCTTCAAGGTCCAGTTTGAGGGCAGGGCAATGGCTGGGGAATGTGAAGAGATGCTCAGATGGACACATGAAGTTCATCAGCAGTGCCTACTAAAAATATACCTCGACCAACACTATGCAGGACACTACATTAGATTATTTTTTTGTTTTTTAAAAACGTATATATATATATTTTTTTGTTTCATAACACAAAACGTAAACAGTTCTGAGGACATTTATAGCAATTCAGTTTCAGCAGACATTGTTCTTAACTTATTGCGCAATAGATCTACATACACATTCCATAGGTAGGTGGGTGGCACCCCACAGGGAAATCCAATACAGGCAAAATTAGGGTTGGCTGCAGGGCCTATAAGATCATCATCCCCCATGTCAAGTTTGTAATATCTCATCCAACTGCCCCATATTTTGCAGAATTTACGTGAGCATCCTCTATTTTTATAAGTCACCTTTTCAGCTGTCATATATAAATCCATTCCAGACCGCCACTCTCGTAGCAAGGGCAGCTCGGGATGTTTTGCCATGTCTCTTTTAGCTACTATAAGCCCCAGATAACTGAATATGAGCTTGGTCCAGGGGACATCTACATCCGTGGGGATCCCAAAAAGTATACATTTGGGATCACGTGGCAGATTGGCCTCCAACACCCTTTCCAGTTCCATCAGAATTTTCTCGCAATACATTTGAACAACCGGACAGGCCCAGATTGTGGATATGATTGTCCCTCTCTCGCCTCTGCTTTGCTGACAGTCCGGGGAGTCCGCACTTCCGAATGTGCGTAACCGGGCCCTATCATAATAGACACAATATATAATTTTTAATTGAATCAAGCATAGTTCTGACTTGATGGCTACTTATCTGGGGTGCATCGGTGCCACCTCCCAGTCTGTGTCATCAAATTCCCCAATAGCAGCCTCCCACTTACTCTTCAGTTGCAGCAGGGAGTCTGGGATATTGTTAAGAATAATTTTATAGGTCTAGGAGACTGCTTTATCATCCATCTTCCCCATCAACAGCTTCCCCTCCAAGGGAGCATATTCAGGGATGGCGGATATGTCTAGGTTCTCAACCGTCCAGTTGTGTAGGAGTTGTTGGTATTTGTAGTTTTGGGTATCTTGTCATTCATAATCCCTCCGGGTGGAGCTAAAGGGCATCAGAGCACCATCTTCTAAAATATCACCCAGGGCTATTATTCCTATAAGTTCCCAGGATCTGAACCCCTTCCATTTACCCCATTCCCTGAGTCACGCTCCTTCCCATTTTGGTGTCATTTGGGTTTTCCTGTCAGCCCACCTGATAAGCTTAGTAACCTTTACCCAGGCCCCTGTTGTCACAGGGGCTGCCGGCAGCAATCTCTGAACGCCTTAATCCACAGAGAGATAATGTAAATAGGTCCGGGATGGAAACTGAGACCTCTCTAGTGCGTATGTGGGATGATCTCCCTGTGTATGAGTCCAGTCATTAATTATGATTAAATGCGCTGCCTAATAGTATGCTCTCAGATCTGGCAGGGCTAGCCCCCATTATATGGATTTCAATACACTGTAAGTAATGCGATCCTGTGGTGTCTAACATTCCATAACAACTGTCTTAGTTCCACACCAATATTGACAAAAATCTCTTGTCGAACCTTATAGTATGTGTTTTACAACATGTAAATGAATTTGGGTAAAGTGATCATTTCAAACATGGCAGCCCTTCTGAGTATTGTTAACCGGAGTGATTTTCAGCAGGCTACATCCTCGTGAAAGTCTGCCAACACCTTTCTAATGCTCCTTTCAATGAGAGACAGCCCCTAGTTTGAGGTAACATGGATTGCCAGATATTGAAACCCCTGGGTGTCTATTCCAAGCCTATTTGGGAGGGTGGACGCGTCTAGTTCCCTATCTGTGTGATATAGGACCGACATATCCCAATAAATTGTATAACCTGATTGGGCTCCATAATCCTCAAAAGTGGAACATCCTAGGGAGGGAGACCTCTGTCTCGCTCGATGATAAATAACAGGATGTTGCCTGCGGACAGCAAGATTTTCTCGCCCCCAGTTTCAATTCCCTTTGCTGTAAATCCTACTGTGTCCAGTTGGGCAAAGATCTGACATGCCAAAGAATCCAGAATCTGAGAAAACCGGGGTGGAGTGGGGGTGCAGGGGACACCCTTGTCTAGTTCCCCACTCAATTGGCAACTCCTCAGAGTAAATCTGGCTAACCTCTCTTCTGCCACTGGATTGTTATATATAACAGAAACAGTGGTTCCTGCGGAAAAATATGCCAATCTGTACTGATAATAGTATGCACAATCGCAATCATAAAGGGTTATACTGATGTCAGAAGGAAAGGAGACCATGTAGACCTCTGTTTGTATTTACAATGATTCTTTTATATAATTCAAAGAATATACACGTATGTACAAAAGTAAGGAAAAACAGTAGTACTTTGTGTCCCCAGTGTAAAATGGAACCATAAAACAGAAAGTGGCAAAATTTGTGACATATACAACAAGGTTTCCACAATTTTTAAAAGCGACCATCTATAATTTTTCAATAATCACAGCTACTGTATGCAATAATCAGAGCTGTTCAAGTGGTTCACTTTAAATAGCTGTCGACGACGTTTCGACCCTGCGTGCGTTAGAGGGTCTCTTCAGGAGCAGGGGATATGGGGACATCTAAAATTCAAGAAGAAGAAATAAATGGCTAAGAATATAGAAAATCCGCTACAGTATTTGTAAAGGGATGCAACAGACTCTATAGTACCTGAAGGGAGTAGCGGAGCCACGTGAGAAATGTGAGATATGTGAGACACCGGTCAAGTGAAAAAAGGTAGAGGGAATACTCACACGGGACCCAGCCGGGTGCTACACGAGTGAGAAGTAAATAAGAAGGTAAAGGTTACATAGGGAAGCTGTATTTCTTAGAGATGCATAACATGAGCCAATGTGTATTCAATTCCTTACCCCGGTGTGAGGAGCGGAGTTATTGGCTGGCAAAAACGAATGTACACAATGTGCTGAATAGTAGTTTGTTGGACGATCAAAAGCAGGTTGGATCGGCCAATCAATGTGCGGCTATGTGTATCGAATATAAAATCCGGGATTTTATATTCGATACGCATAGCCGCACATTGATTAGCTCATGCCGCAGGATAACACACAATATCAGTTCATTCTCCTAGGGGTAGAAACAGGGCAATTTATTAATTTATTGAATTGATATTTGCAGATTAACTTGCACTGATGGTACGATTGGGTTCTCGGTCATAATATAAAGTATACATACTGCACAGGCTGGAGCGGCCGCACCACCTGCATAACTGATCCTGGTAAGCCTTCTTTGATTACTATTATCAACTTCTATAGTCAAGACGCCTTAGCTGGGCACTTTGAGTACTCATGTGAGCCACGCTTACTAATTACAGGAATCCACCCGAAACTGTAACTGGCCGATCCGACCTGATTTTGATCGTCCAACAAACCGCTATTCAGCACATTGTGTACATTCGTTTTTGCCAGCCAATCACTCCGCTCCTCACACCGGGGTAAGGAATGCATCTCTAAGAAATACAGCTTCCCTATGTAACCTTTACCTTCTTATTTACTTCTCACTCGTGTAGCACCCGCACCCGGCCTTTTTTCACTTGACCGGTGTCTCACATATCTCACATTTCTCACGTGGCTGCGCTACTCCCTTCAGGCACTAGAGAGTCCGTTGCATCCCTTTACAAATACTGTAGCGTATTTTCTATATTCTTAGCCATTTATTTCTTCTTCTTGAATTTTAGATGTCCCCATATCCCTTGGTCCTGAAGAGACCCTTTAACGCACGCAGGGTCGAAACGTCTTCGACAGCTATTTAAAGTGAACCACTTGAACAGCTCTGATTATTGCATACAGTAGCTGTGATTATTGAAAAATTATAGATGGTCGCTTTTAAAAATTGTGGAAACCTTGTTGTATACATCACAAATTTTGCCACTTTCTGTTTTATGGTTCCATTTTACACTGGGTACACAAAGTACTACTGTTTTTCCTTCCTTTTGTACATACGTGTATATTGTTTGAATTATATAAAAGAATCATTGTAAATACAACCAGAGGTCTACATGGTCTCCTTTCCTTCTGACATCAGTATAACCCTTTATGATTGCGATTGTGCATACTATTATCAGTACAGTTTGGCATATTTTTCCGCAGGAACCACTGTTTCTGTAATATATGAATTACCCTGGTTCTTGGTGAGTAGGGTGTCCCTTGTTCTTGTTCTCGACTGGATTGTTATATAGCAGTGTAATCCAGGCCTGGAACTTGGGACCAAATCCGAATCTCAGCAGAGACTGCACCAGAAAGGGCCAATGAACTGCATCAAAGGCCTTTTTGGCATCCAGTGAGAGAAATAGGTGAGGCTCTGGTATATCATGGACCTCTGCAAGTGGCTCTCTTCGGCATAAAGCCTTACTGATCTTTATGTATTAGAGGAGGCAAGACCTTTAGCAGTCTTGTGACTAGAATCGTGACCAGGGTCTTAGTCTCCGCAATCAGGAGGGATATTGGTTGGTAAGACCCACAATTTGTTGCTTGCTTCCCTGGTTTGTGAATTACCACTATCATTGCTTTGCTTAAATCAGGTGGTAGGATGCCCTCATCCTGGGCTTCTAGATACATGTGAAAAAAATGGCGACCAAGAAGACTGGTGTGTCTGTTAAAAAACTCGTCCGGAAGACCGGTGGGACCCGGGATTTTACCAGAGGGGAGCCTTGCCATGACTGCCTGTACCTCCTCAATTGTAAGTTTCTTCTAAAGCTCGAGGCAATCCTCAATTGAGATTGAGGGGACATCAATGTCATTCATTCAAATAAGTGGCTCAGCCAGAGGTCTTGATTTATAATACAGTGCTAATTTTCCTGCTATAGCCCTATCAATAGTGTGGCCCACTCCATCCGTGGTGACAATTTTCTACACCAATCTAGCCTCCTCTTCGCGTCAGCTAAGCCACGCGAGGAGCTTGACCGCCTTATCTCCAGTTTCGTAGAGGCGGTATTGTGTGGCCAATATCTGTGTCTTGGCATCATTTAGCACCAGAGCCCGGTATTCCGCACTCAAGGCCTTAATCTTCCAGAGCATCAAAGGGTCTAGGCGTGAACCCGGTGTTGCCTCCACCTGATTCAGTTTAGTTTCCAGGTCTTCCATATCCCTAACTTATTTACGCCTTTTATGGACTATTTTTTTTTGCGCCCGGTCTCTTAGTACTGTTTTATATGCCTCCCAAAGTGTGATTGCTGAATCAACGGTTTCCTCGTTATCCACAAAATAGAGCTCTAAATCCACCCGAAATTCTTGCGAGACATCCTTGTCGTAAACGTTCCCAGGCATTAAGTCACCATCGAGCTCTTGAGTCAAGGGGCCTCCTTCCCACTCTCATCCAAAGTAGAGAATAATCAGACAAACCCCAGGCAAGGTATTCTACCTGGTCTATTCTGCGTAACTCTCCAGCCGGCATGAAGATATAATCTATCCTTGTGTCCCGGAGTAATATGAATATCCTCTATCTTCTGGATAGCGACAACGCCACAGGTCTGAGAGCCCCAAGGTATTTACGAATCGCGCTAGTGGTGTCATGCTTTGTCCCCCCGGGCTTCGGCTAGAACAGTCCATTTCGGGGCCTACCACATCATTAAATTCCCCCCATATGATGTGTAAGGAGGAATCTGATGCAAGAAGAATCATTGTGATTGCTTCTAATGTTGGTTGCTGGAGGTGTGGCTGTGCATAGACACTAATAAGTGTAACATATATTCTGCCCTACAATCCCCTTACTGCAACATATGTTCCGTGGGGGTCCACCCATGATTTATGAATCTGGAAAGGGGGTGATTTACAGATTAAGATTCCTACTCCCCTCGAACCGGTAGTACACTCCACATGTGCTACGATATTGTATGCTCCCAGTCCTAGGAAACGACACTGGATGCCCATAAGATGCGTTTCTTGGAGGAGGACCATGTCTGGCCTCTTCCGCCAATCCTCGTTTTAGTTTGTTACCTAACCTGTTGACATTCCAGGTGAGGATGGAACAATCAGGTATTCCCTGCATTTCCTGACCAGTCATGACTCTGTCGCACTCCGCCCACCCCTGTTGCCCGTATGAAACCTTCAATAACACTCAGCTGGTAAGTGCCATATATTTCAGCTCTCAGCAATTTAACTTGAAACCAATAACATAACCGGAACATCCCGTCCATGTTCTCCCTTCCTCCCTCCCCACCCCTCTTTACCCTGCAAGTGGAAACCCATGGTCATGCAAACTGTCACTATGCAGGCAGGGTTCAAGAAGTCTGTAGCCCACCCTCTGAACATGTAACAACTACTTTACAATTTCAGAACCAAGTACCACAATCACTTTGCAAGCACACCACATTCTCTCACACAATCATCGCCTATTATACTCTAACTCCGAAATCTCTTTCGTATTAGTGGCTCAAGTGAACCTTAATGGACACCTTCTAAACAATTCCTATCCAGACACTCCTATCAACGTTCACCCAAACTCTGTCTCACTCAAAAAAACACTCAGTTCCACTATCTTCCACTCACATACACCACTTGGAAACTCCTTGGCGAGAGGCCCAAAGAGGGGGAGGAGGGAAGAAGGCAACAAAGAAGCCCCTCCTCACAGGGCCTCCCCCTGGGCCATCAGGTTCAAAGCATCCCCTTCAGAGACTCCCATCGGTTCAACAACTCTTAGTCTCAACCCCTCAGGAGGTTGATGTTCAGTGTCTTCTTGTATTCCATCTCTTTGGTTGGCTTCTGGCGCGTCCGTATCAGAACTATGATCCATTCGTTCATCGCCTCTCCTCCCTGTGCTCCCCATGTCTTTACCCACAGTGGGGTGTCGACGATTCCCCTGTTCACTTGCGTCATCGTCTGAGGCCAAAGTTTCATCTCCATTCAGCCTGACTCTGGGGGGCCGTACCTGCGATGTCTCCCTGGCTCATCTTGACCGGTTACACTTCCTTCTGATCGATGACCAGAGCTTTGGTCTGGCGCTCAGTCTGTACCGTCAGGGTGCGGGAGGTTTAGTATTCATGATGACTGGAGGTGGGGTCTCTTCTCAAGCCAAGTCCACCCTTCCTCCAGTGTGGCAAAGAAGTATGACTTGTTGTTGTGAATAACTTTCAATTTTGTGGGGAAGAGCACTATCTATTGCAGACGGAGCAAGCGGAGCTTTGTTTTCACAGAGTCAAATGTTCATCTCTGCTTCTGAACTTCACGTGAATAATCCGGGAATATCATGATGATGGACGAATTGTACCTGATCTCCCTCATGCATCTCGCCTCCCTGAGGATCATATCCCTATTTTGGAAATTCAATATGTGGGCTATAATACCTCTCGGAGGGCTTCCTGTTGCCGGTCTAGCACCAGCGCCCTTTGAGCCCTCTCTATCACAAAGCAACGGGAAACAGCGTTTACAACGCTGTCGGTACAATACAGTACCATTACAACGCGGTCAGTACAATGCCCATGTTGTTACCACGCATACCATTACAACGCAAATCATTACAACGACTTGCTGTAGGGGGCTTTAGGTGTTGGATTTGCAATCCAACACTTTCCATACTGTTGCACAGACTGGAGTTGGACTAGTAAATTATACTATTCCAAACTCCAGCGCCCCTTACAGCAAGTCGTTGTAATGACTTGCGTTGTAATGGTATGCGTGGTAACAACACGGTCGTTGTACTGACCGCGTTGTAAAGGCATGCGTTGTAAACGCATGCGTTGCAACGTTATATATTCCAAAGCAACTGGATAGTTTCTCTTTGGTGAATATGGACTGTAGTCATTGTCCGAGGAGGTCCGTCGTGACGATCTTCTCCACCCCTTCAGGGAAGCCCACCAGTTGAATGTTGTTACGTCGTGCCCTATTTTCGCATTATCCACTCTCCAGAGAAGGTCTTTGGTCACCTTTAGCAGTTCTCGAATATCAAGGTCCATGTCTTGGGTCCCATCTTCCAGTTCTGACACCCTTCCCTCAGCTTTCATTACTCAGTCCAACACCTTGGGGAGATCCTGTCGTAGCAATGAAACCTCCGACTGCACTTCATCAATCTTAGTTTCCAGAGCAGGACATTACATTGTTAATCTCTGATGCTGACAGTCTGTAAATAAAGGTCCAGGTGCTGACAGTCTGACTAAGGATGCCTAGATGCTGACAGTGCCAGCAAGGAAGTCCTGAGTAATGGATGTACTGTTGCTGTTAAGCAAAGTCCTGGTGCCTGCAGTGCGAGAAGGGAGACCCAAGTGACGACTGTCTAGTGGGAGCCTCCTGCAGCAATGGAACGGGCATCATGTTATATCAATGTTATATAACAGTTATCATGTTACATCAGAATGCGCTGCAAGCCCATGAAAAGAGCTGCAGATGAAGCCTGTTCTGAAGTGTTAGTTGGGCAGTTACACTTGTGGAAGGATTCATAACTACTCCCACTCTCCCAGTACAGTTGCTTCGTGGTTTCTCAGTAAGGGCTGGCACTGTGCCCATAAACCTGTGGTGGTTGCGGTGACATGTTGGCACTGTGTAGTAAAACTGTGGACCTCCGGGTACAAGTTCTAGTATTAGGTCAGCAAATATAGGGCTGATTCAAGTGTCAAGTGCCAACACTGTCACTTTAAATACAAACTAGAAGAGGCACTAGCCAGTCTTGACCCTTTCCTTGGGCTCATCGGAGGCTTGAATGGTTGGCTGCAGCCAGTGCCAGACTCATTAGATTGTGAGCATCCTTGCTTCCTGCTGTGCTCTAGTGTTCCCACAGATGCTCTCTGGCACAGATGGGAGGAGATGGAGCCCGGGCCGGGGAAGGCGAAGGCGAAGCCGGACCCAATGAGGGCCTAGGACAAACGCCGCCTGGAGGCGGGAAGCCCTCCCACCCTCAGGTCTCAAGCCCGCGAAATGGGGCAAGCTACAGCCCCCCAATCCGGGGCGAGCTTGTGAGCCGCGAGGGGGGATAAGAAGGGTGCTAAAGGCCCACAAAGCACACACTCCCCCCTCGTTTGTGCAGAAGTAAGGAATGAAGAGTCGCCGAGGGCACCCTGAGGACTGAGGGCAGCAGGAAGAAGCCCTCGTTCCCCGAGGCTGCCAGGAACGGGGCGACAGAATCCCGCCGGAGAGGGTGCAGGTTGCCAGGGAGCGACTGGGGAAACCAGCCACAACTGGAAATGACCAGCAGCGGTACTCTGAGACCAACGATGCGGATGCGGCGACCGGTGCGAGGGGGATACTCAAGGGGACAAAGAGGCTGTGGGTGCTGCCTCCTTTGGCACTGGGAGACCAGGTTTGAGTCTCTGTGAATCTCGACATCCGGTGATTCTGGGCAAATCAGCGCTGAAGAGTATGCCCAGAAATGTGGCCTGGCAAGGATCGAACAGGCAATCTGGGCTGCGCCGCAATGAGGGTCGGCGTAGTGTCAAATGCCATGGGGATGTACGGCAGGACAAAGAGAATTGACACAGATCAGGCGGAGGAGGTAAGAGACGAGGTGAGGCTGCAGGAATCGCCTAAGTTCTGGCTAGCACAAGGGGTGTTTTGTAATCCAATAAAAGACGTAGTAGAATACTCCCCTTAAAGCCATAAGCTCAAACTAAATACAACAGGGTGCACCATGGTAACTAAGAATAGTAAGGTTGGTGGTCCGAAACTCCGGTCAGAATTAGAGTGTGTTTCCGATGCGCGGGACAGTAGGGTCAATCGGTTACTCCCCCCATTGCGTTACATTTTTGACGATGACACTCCTAAGCTTAGCATAGTTAGAATGAGTTGGGCTTCTTTGAGGCTCAATATACTGTATCAAGAGCGGAAGGATTTATCCCCAACCGGCGGGTTCAGTGGCTGGTAATTGGGAAGCACTGCTAGGAAAGTATGTTTTATTGTTTGGTACGCGTTCAGAACTGCCAATGCGAACTAAGTGAAGCAGGCCCCCGGAGTTACCGCGTTGGTACAGGACAGGCTGACGTCAAACTCGGAGCGGGAATTCCATTTGCTTTGTATACCGAACGCAGAACTAAACTAGGAAATGTAACTAATTTTGTCTTTTAAAAAATCCGAAGTCTCCTGCTAAAGTCTTGGTATGTGTCCCCCCATTAATCATAATATTAACGGAACTTCAGGGGGGTAGTCAGGGACGGATTGGTCATGCGGGCACTCGGGCATTGGCCGAGGGGCCGGTGTCTCAGTGCCCTCTGTGTGCCGTTTCTTCCCCCTTTCCCAGTCCACAGAGAGCACTGGACAGGGAGAGGAAAGCAGCCTCGCTGTGCGGCCGTTCTGCGATGATCAGCTGTGGCCTCTCCTTGACCCCCTGCCCTGCCAAGCAATCACGCTGATGGTGGGCTGGGGAGGGGTGTTTGTGTGCCAAAATCGGCCTCCCAGGGGGCCAGGTGTTGCTCAGGCCATTGAGCCATTTTCACCTCGGCCCCCCTGAGGCCCACGCAGCCCTGAAACAGTGTTTGCATTAACACCTCACCCACAGCCCTTCTCATTCAGGGCATAGTGGGCGAGGAAGAATGGGTCTCGCTGTGAGGGCCAGGTAATGTTGGGAACTGGCACCATCTTCACCTTAGCCTCCCTCCCACCCCCATGGATGGCCCAGCAGCTGTGTTTTTTGCTTTATCCCCTCTCCTGCCAGGCCATTGCCCTGAGGCAGTGAAGGGCTGGGGAGGGCTGAGTAATTTACAAATAGCTGGGGCCTCACTGTTTTTAAGGTGCTCCTGCGCTGGAGGGCTGGGGAATAATTTTTTAATAAAAAGGGACCTCGCTGTTTTTCAGGTGCTCCTGCGCTGGAGGGCTGAGGAATAATTTTTGAAGAGAAAGGGGCCTCGCTGCTTTTCTGGTGCTTCTGCCCTGGAGGGCTTGGGGATAATTTTTGAAGAGAAAGGGGCCTCGCTGCTTTTCAGGTGCTCCTGCCCTGGAGGGCTGGGGAATAATTTTTTAATAGAAAGGGGCCTCCTGTTTCTTAGGTGCTCCTTCCCTGGAGGGCTGGGGAATAATTTTTTAGGAGAAAGGGGTCTCGCTGTTTTTCAGGTGCTCCTGCGCTGGAGGGCCGGGGAATAATTTTGTAATAGAAAGGGGCTTTGCTGTTTTTCAGGTGCTCCTGCCCTGGAGGGCTGAGAAATAATTTTGTAATAGAAAGGGGCCTCGCTGTTTTTTAGTTGCTCAGCTTGTAGGACATTGTCACCTTGGCCCTGTGTCCTTCCCAAGAACAATATCCTCCCACTTACATTCCTTGTGTGTTTCATGAAAGGGCACGCCCTCGAATGTGGTCCACGCCCCGCGAATGTGGGCCACTTTTTTCATCAGTGCCCGGGCCAAATTGTGATCCCAATCCGACCCTGTGGGTAGTGATATAGGAAACAATGTTTTCCAATCCCTTTTCTTTACTTAACGTTGCAAAATAAGTCTCGGCCTGGCCTTTCACTACAGCGAATATTTATTATGCCACCACAATACTTTAAATAGTAAAATGCCTATACGGAGTGGGGAATTTGTTTACAACTCCGTACGACATTGTACGCTTCCCAGCCTTTCTAAATGAGGACCCCCCCCTTAATATATCGGCCCCAAATGAATGCACATGTAAGGTCTGCCTAGCACTTTACCCTTACCGGTCTACTCTTTCTACATCCAAGAGATTCCCCTCGTGCCATCACCTCCTGTCCAACCACACAAGCAATGAGGACATTTTCCCCCTGTCCACATTATTTAAATAATTCTAAATATCACGGGGGCTTGAATGCTCGCGGATAACCACAGCGCATTGTTCGGTTCATATGAGAAGGACACGTTTCCTCTGTAAAAATGAGTTGCTCTTTTCCCTGCACAAATAGTTCATCTGAAATGCCACCACTTACAGTGTAATTACCCCCCGCATGACACGCCAGGAAGTGCTGGTTAGCCAGGACAATATTTACATTAAAGTCTCTCAGCGGAATTAGAGACGAGATTCACAGAGGCTTCTCTTGAGCACAAGGCTGTATGACCTGGCAGGGGACGAGCAGACGGCTCAATATTAATTGCGAGCACACCGGTTTCCTCAGCAGCATCGTCGCGCGCCAATACAGAGATCTAAAATGGCGGCCAACCTTTACGGTCCAGAATCAACGCTGCAGGCATGCAAACTGCACACATTATATTTGACCTGGCCCTTTTTTGTGATCATTTTTTGGTTTAGAGGTGAGGTTGAATTTAAAGGTGCATAAATAGATTTCAAATTTAGCACCGGCTGTGGGTTTTTGAGCAACATCGGGAACCATGTTATTTCTTCTTTCACAAATTAAGCACTGCACTGACCGATTGGGATGTTAGCGCCAGACACAGGTGGGGCCGCGAGGTGACGAACCATCCCGAGACAGGCGTTAAAAAAGAAAATATGCATGTTGCTGGCAAAAGGGCCAGTAATTTCAAACGTACCCCCCTTCGAAGTCAATCTCAGGCGGCTACACAGTGCATCAGTCGAGCCGTGACTATTGGGTAGTCTGGGACGGGATGTAGGGCGGCTGGACACCAGTCTAAACACTAGACATAGTGATTAGGTTTCTTGAGGTAAACGACGCAGCCATACGTATAAAGGAAGTGTTATCTTCGGGCTTTAATTAGCCTAACATCGGCCAGGGTAGCAGGAAAGACACGCAGTAGGCAGAAAAAACGCTACCTTTACGTAAAACTAGTATTATCGACTGTGCCACTAATAGATTGGCAAACACGAGATGTCTTAGGGCCCAAGTTCCGGGGGGGCCAATAGGGGGTGGTCGTGTTTTCCCTTCAGCAAGTGGTGCTCCCTTTAAGATCCAGGGTACAAGGGCACTGCAATCAGCAGAACACCGTTTCCCAGGCCGGGCAGGCAGCGTTGCAGTGACTAATGGAAACGGTCCTGTCCTGACATGTCCATGGTACAAGGGCATTGCAATCAGTGGAACACCGCTTCCCGGACATTGGCAGCATTACAGTGGCTGATGAAAACAGCAAATGCGCCCACTGTGTGGGACGTTGAAAGGGCGCCATCACGTAAAGCAAAGGGTCTCAGTATTCCAGGCAGCTGCAGTGGGGCCAGAAAATGGAGGTGGCACAGGCCAGATGCCGTCTGCTCTGTTACAATAGGCAGCGTAAATGGTGAATAACACCTGCAGCCGCGGTGATTCTTTCTACCAGCCATACTGTCTGCTACACGTAAAGGGTTAGGACAGACACTACCAATCAGGCACAGTTTAAGAAATGTCTATATGACTTTAAATGTAGGAGCACGGATGCTACTGATTAACCCCTACAAGTATTTATACTGGGCGGCGGTGCAGCATGCCTGCCGACTTATGACATCATCCAGAGTAACATACGCTGGGGGATGGGGACACAAGAACGGAGGTCAGTAAGACAGATGATTCGGTAGGTGGGACTCTCGGCGGAACGTTAATTATGTCAGCTAGCTTGACAGCAGTTGGGGCAAGGGAGTTCTCCATTAACAAGGACTCAAAAGTTAGTCAGCCCAGGGCCGGGGGAGGAATGCAGGCTTCACGAAGAAATACTGCAAACATAATAGATTCTTGCTGCACTTTGAGGAAGCTCTGGGCAAAGGGACCCCCCCCCCACCCCACCCCACCCCACAAAGGGTACCACAGTCTCGGTTGTCACGAGTTCAGAGTTCAATAAAGGTCGGGAGAGCGTCTGTAAGTATGGTCACGCCAAGAGAAAGGACAGGACGTTGCCTAGTAGGGTGCTTGAAGGATAAAGGAATGGCGCTGGCGCGCTCCAGGGCTCCATATGGTAAACCCAAGTTTCAGTTAACACGAGTTAATATTGGCAGTCATCTTTGTACAGTCTCATAGCCTTCTCAGGCAGCCAACATGCGAAGGAAGAGGAGTATAGTCACGCATGAAGCACAGGGAACGGAGCGCTGAAATGGGGTTATTCAGCGGGCGTGGCAACAGCGTACAAGGGGCAACTCGACATAGAAGGAGGCCTGGTAGCATGGCAGATGGCCTACAGAGTACATTATAAAGAGATGCTCGTGGTAGCAAAGGACAACTGAATAAAACAGCTGAGGGGAACGACTAGCAATAGGCAAATGCATGGAACCGGCTTCTAGCAGCTGTAGTCGTGGTCAATCAGATGCTAAATGGATTTGGGGGCAAAACGGTAATAATCCATGTGGGTCATAGAATGGGAGGGTGACATGTCACCTATTAAATGTCTGCAGGCAAGGGACATGACCAACGATAGGTGTGGCATGCCTAATCCCTAGCGCATGTTACGTCATTGGTAGCCCACTATCCCCCCTCTATGCAAACATTAATGGTAGTACCAAGTAGTTCTCCAAGACAGGAATAGCGTACACGCAGTGGCACACGAGGAAGGCGGACAAGTCAAGGCCGACAATTGCAAGTCAGCTGAATGTGGTATTCGTGAACGGGGGACTCCTGACAGGGGTGGGGACGGTCATGTCCTTACTTAACATTGTAGGGGTCTTAGACCTGCAGGACACCGATAGAGTTTGGCTGGGACGATCGGGAACAAACTGGGACCAACTGCTCCCGCAGTGCGGGAAACAATGGGACAAGGTGGCAGACCGGATGCGGGGTGGTCCACCTGGTAGGGAACGACCTAGCGGCGCTGGCGAGGAGAGGCCTGCTAGAAAAAATGCAGGAGGGCCTCTCAGCCTTGGCTAGACTCGTGCGCCCAGCCCAAATAATTTTCTCAGAAATAATAGTGCAGAGATCATGGAGGGGGTCCATTGACCTGGGTGCGGTTGAAAAATCCAGACGCAAACTGAATATCACCATGACAAAGATATGTAGGGCCAACGGCTGGGGTTTCGTAAGACACGGTTTCATAAACCTGAGAGCGCCAGGTTATCACTTGGAGGACGGGGTGCACCTAACAGGGGTGGGGATGGATATGTTCCTGTTTAACATTGTGGGGGTGCTAGAACAGATGGGTTTCGCGTAAAAGGAGGGTAGGGGTTGTGGAGCAAGGGGGGAGCTCCCTTCGATTGTGAAACCATAGGTAGCGTGGAGGAAGAAACCCTAGAAAGATAGAAAAACAAGATAAATTACTAGAGGTAGATGGAAGTCTCACACAGTGTCCTTGGGATGCCTCACGGCAGGGGCACTGAGGGAGCCAAGAGTGTCAATCAGCCACAGACAGAGTAGATGTGATGCTCCCGCAGGGCCCTTGGGATGCCTCACAGCAGGGGTACCAAAGGAGCGAGATGTCAGAACTCAGCCTCAGGCTGGATAGATGAAGTGCTCACACAGTGTCCTTGGGATGCCACACGGCAGGGGCCCGGAGGAGCAGGCAGGGGCCAAGAAGGGGTCGAAGGCAAGCGGGACGGCACCTGCAGCCCGGGCAGGTCCGGACGGACACCCAACAACTCGGTAGCAAGTGGAAGCCTAACACCGTTGAAACAGTGGCCCAGGCATTTGGACCCCTCCCCAGATATTGGTCTGTCTGAGAACAGATAATGACCAAGAACGGACTGAAAGAACAATAATTGTAAAGACAGTAAATGTGTTAACATGGATGTTATGCATGACCATGAAAGTTGCGATATGTATA
This sequence comes from Calotriton arnoldi, assembly GCA_963921515.1. Classification (NCBI taxonomy): domain Eukaryota; kingdom Metazoa; phylum Chordata; class Amphibia; order Caudata; family Salamandridae; genus Calotriton; species Calotriton arnoldi. The sequence goes on along the minus strand of CAWUFW010000636.1, from coordinate 1,961,302 downwards.
AATGTTATGTTTTAATAAACTGCGACCTTTTAAGGCACCAAGCACGTTGTCACTGGTGTGTTTTTAAGGCTAGGATGGACGCAGTTGGAAATGTCTGGGGGAGGAGGAGTGGACTCGCCTCTTGGGAGGGGTTGAGGCTTGCCCTGCTCTCCTGCAGCCTCTACACACCAGTAAAGTGTGCACTGACAGCGAGCAGCCTGAAGCCCTTGCGCAGCACATCTGAGCAGTAGCACTCAACTGTATAGACCCACAAAGAAAAGTAGGAAGTACCATTAGAAAGCTGCAGGGCAGACTAGAGTCTGACAAAAACCAGGAAGAACAAGCGCCGACCACCCCACCTTAACCCCTTCCATGCTCATGACGAGCTGGACTCGTGATGGCACACAGTGCTCGTGTGCTCATGACGAGTCCAGCTCGTCATGGAACTCCAGCACAGGAAATCCCTCTGGTGCGGGCACCAGAGGGATTCCCTTAATCCCCTAAAGCCTCGGGAGCTGGGGAAGAGCTTCCCAGCTCCCGAGGCCCCCTGGTTTCCCTGAAATGACGATCGGCGCGCACGTCGCGCTGATGTCATTTCAGTGAAACTGAAACTGAAATGAGCCAAGAGGCTCATTTCAGTTTCAGTTTCTACGTGCTCAGGGGGCTATCTCAGCCCCCTGAGCACGTAGAAACTCAGGAGAGGTATCGTTGGAAAGGGAGAATCTCCCTTTCCAATGGTACTCCTCTCTAGTGGATCCCTGCTTGGGGATCGCCCCAGGAGGGCGATCCCCAAGCAGGGATCCACCCACTAGGCACCAGGGAGGGGGAGCGGCCCCTTGGGCAAGGGCCTTTGCTCCCCCATACAATTTTTGGCATGATTAGTCTTTCTGCCCCCGGGGGGTAGAAAGCCCACTAGACACTAGGGATTTTTATGGCATGTTTATTAGGGGTGGGGGCTGCCCAAAACGGGCATGCCGATGCCCCCACCCCCCCCAGCCACAAAATTAGTCTTTCTGCCCCCCCGGGGGGGCAGAAAGCCCACTAGATACCAGGGATTTAAAAAAAAATTATAGTTAGGAGTGGGGGCTGCCCAATATGGGCATGCTAATGCCCTCAACCCCCCCGCCGCAAAGGTACAGTCTTTCTGCCCCCCCGGGGGGGCAGAAAGCCCACTAGATACCAGGGATTTTTTTTTAATTATAATTTGGGGTAGGGGCTGCCCAATATGGGCATGCCAATGCCCCCACCACCCGACGCAAAGGTACAGTCTTTCTGCCCCTCCTGGGGGGCAGATGGGGGCAATAGCCCCCAATCTGCCCCCCGGGGGCAGAAAGCCCACTAGACACCAGGGTTTTTTTCCCCTCGATACATTATGGGGTGGGAGTTGCCCAAGATGGGCATGCCAATGCCCCCACCCCTCCCCCACGAAATTCCAGTCTTTCTGCCCCCCGGGGGCAGATCATGGCAGTGGCCACCAATCTGCCCCCGGGGTTCAGAAACACCCTAGATGCCAGGGATTTTTTTTATAGGCCCGGGGTGGGGGCTGCCCAGAATGGGCATGCAAATGCCCCTACCCTACCCCCCCAAAGAAAAAAAAAGACTTTCTGCCCCCCCAGGAGGCAGATGGGGGCAATAGCCACTGATCTTCCCTCCCCGGGGAGGGGGCAGAAAGCCCACTAAGCGCCAGGGATTTTTTTTTATATAGGTAGGGGTGGGGGCTGCCCAGAATGGGCATGTCAATGCCCCCACCCCAAAAAAAATGCTACAGTCTTTCTGCCCCCCCCTGGGAGGCAGATGGGGCAATAGCACCTTAACTGCCCCCCCCCCCCCGGGGAGGCAGAAAGCCCACTAGCAACCAGGGATTTTATTTTACAAAGTTCAGGTTGGGGGCTGCCAAGAATGGACATGCCAATGCCCCCACCCACCCCAAAAAAGATGTCACTGTCTTTCTGCCCCTCCCAGGAGGCAGATAGGGGCAGTAGCCCCTGATCTGCCCCCCGGGGGGGCAGAAAGCCCACTATGTGCCAGCGATTATGCTGGCTTTTTTATACGCAGGGGTGGGGGCTGACCAGAATAGGCATCCCAATGCCCCCGACCCCCAAAAGAATAGCCACAGTCTTTCTGCCCCCTCGGGGGCATATTGGGGCAATAGCCCCGTGATTTCCCCCCTCCCCAGGGCAGCAGAAAGCCCAGTAGGCACTGACTTTTTTTCGAAATGTGCCTACCTGTTGAATTTGGTTCCTAGCTCTGCCGGCACCTAGGGAAACCTATCAAACCTATACATTTTTTAAAACTAGACACCCAGGGGAATCCAGGATGGGCTGACTTGACTGGCTCTCACCAGGTTTTGTTACCCAGAATCCCTTGCAAACCTAAAAATTTGTCCAAAAAAAAACACATTTTCCTCATATTTCTGTGGTGGAAAGTTCTGGAATCTGCGTGGATCCACAAAATTCCACCCACCCCGCGTTCCCCAAAGTCTTTCGAGAAAAATGGTACCTCACTTGTGTGGGTAGGACTAGTGGCCGCGACAGGAAATGGCCCAAAACCCAACATGGACACACCACATTTTCACAGTGAAAACGGACCCTTTTTTTGCAAAGTGCCTAGCTGTAGATTTTGAACCCTAGCTCTGCCGGCACCTAGGGAAACCTAGCAAACCTATACATTTTTGAAAACTAGATACCCAGGGGAATCCAGGATGGGGTGACTTGACTGGATCTCACCAGGTTCTGTTACCCAGAATCCCTTGCAAACCAAAACATTTGTCCAAAAAAACACATTTTCCTCACATTTCTGTGGTGGAAAGTTCTGGAATCTGCGTGGATCCACAAATTTCCACCCATCCCGCGTTCCCCAAAGTCTTCCGAGAAAAATGGTACCTCACATGTGTGGGTAGGCCTAGTGCCCGCGACAGGAAACGGCCCAAACGCAACATGGACACACCACATTTTCACAGTGAAAACGGACCCTTTTTTTGCAAAGTGCCTAGCTGTAGATTTTGAACCCTAACACTGCCAGCACCTAGGCAAACCTAGCAAACCTATACATTTTTTAAAACTAGACACCCAGGGGAATCCAGGATGGGGTGACTTGACTGGCTCTCACCAGGATCTGTTACCCAGAATCCCTTGCAAACCTAAAAATATGTCCAAAAAACACATTTTCCTCACATTTCTGTGGTGGAAAGTTCTGGAATCTGCTTGGATGTACAAAATTCCACCCACCCCGCGTCCCCAAAGTCTTCCGTGAAAAATGGTACCTCACTTGTGTGGATGGGTCAAGTACCCGCGACAGGCAAGGGCCCAAAACGTATTGAGGAGACATCAAAATTACCTATCACAAAACAACCTGGTTTTGCAAGGGGGTCACCTGGGTTTTTGGCCCCGGGCTCAGCGGCCATCTTGGGAATCTACCAAACCCACACATTTCTGAAAACTAGACACCTGGGGAGTCCAGCGAGGTATGGCTTGCATGGGTCCCCAAACGTTTTCCTACCCAGAATGCCCTGCAAACCTCAAATTTAGCAGAAAAAAATCACTTTTTACTCAAATTTCTGTGTGGGAAAGTTCTGGAATCTGCGTGGATCCACAAATTTCCTACCACCCTGCGTTCCCCAGGGCTCCCGATAAAAATGGTACCTCACTTGTGTGGGTAGGCATAGTGGCTGAAACAGGAAATGGCCCAAATCGTATTGTGGAGACTTCAAAACTACCTATAACAAAACTACCTGGTTTTGGGGGGTGCACCTGGTTTTTGGCCCCGGGCTCGCCGCCATCTAGGGAAACCTACCAATCCCACACGTTTCTGAAAACTAGACACCCTGGGGAGTCCAATGAGGTATGGCTTGCGTGGATCCCCCAACGTTTCCCTACCCAGCATCCCCTGAAACCCTCAAATTTAGCTGAAAAAACATATTTGCTACATATTTTTGCGTGGAATCACCGTGCTGGCACAAATGTCCTACCACCCAGCGTTGCCCTTGTTTCCCGAGTAAAATGATACCTCACTTGTGTGGGTGTTCAAAGCAGAACTGGCTACAAACGTATTTTTAAGAAAATGTAGCGCTTAGAATTCTCGGTGCTATACCCTAAATCCCTATGTTATGGGCTCTTCCCAGTCACAGGCCTTTGGCCCACCCACACAAGTGAGGTATCATTTTACTCGGGAGAACAAGGGGAACGCTGGGTGGTAGGACATTTGTGCCGGCATGGTGATCCCACGCAAAAATGTATGGAAAAAGTGATTTTTTCAGCTAAATTTGAGGTTTGCAGGGGATTCTGGGTAGGAAAAAGTTGTGGGACCCACGCAAGCCATACCTCGCTGGACTCCCCGGGTGTCTAGCTTTCAGAAATGTTTGGGTTTGGTAGTTTCCCAAGATGGCCGCCGAGCCCAGGGCCAAAACTCCTGGGACCCCCTTGCAAAACCAGGTTGTTTTGTGATAAGTAATTTTGATGTCGCCTCAATAGGTTTTGGGCCCTTTTCTGTCGCGGGTACTTGACCCACCCACGCAAGTGAGATATCATTTTTATGGGGAGAGCTGGGGGAACGCTGGGTGGGAGGAAATTTGTGGATCCACGTAGATTCCAGAACTTTCCCACACAGAAATTTGAGAAAAAGTGATTTTTTCAGCTAAATTTGAGGTTTGCAGGGGATTCTGGGTAGGAAAAAGTTGGGGGAACCACGCAAGCCATACCTTGCTGGACTCCCCCAGGTGTCTAGTTTTCAGAAATGTGTGGGTTTGGTAGGTTTCCTAGATGGCCACCGAGCCCAGGACCAAAAACTCATGGGACCCTCTTGCAAAACCAGGTTGTTTTGTGATAGGTAATTTTGATGTCGCCTCAATAGGTTTTGGGCCCTTTCCTGTCGTGGGTACTTGACCCACCCATGCGAGTGAGGTATCATTTTTATCGGGAGACATGGGGGAACACTGTGTGGTAGGAAATTTGTGGATCCACGTAGATTCCAGAACTTTCCCACACAGAAATTGGAGAAAAAGTGATTTTTTCCAGCTAAATTTGAGGTTTGCAGGGCATTCTGGGTAGGAAAACGTTGGGGGATCCACGCAAGCCATACCTCGCTGGACTCCCCGGGTGTCTAGTTTTCAGAAATGTGTGGGTTTGGTAGGTTTCCCAAGATGGCCGCCGAGCCCGGGGCCAAAAACCCAGGTGACTCCCCTTGCAAAACCAGCTTGTTTTGTGATAGATCATTTTGATGTCTCCTCAATACGTTTTGGGCCCTTGCCTGTTGCGGGTACTTGAACCACCCACACCAGTGAGGTTTTTGGCCCTGGGCTCGGCGGCCATCTTAGGAAACCTACCAAACCCACACATTTCTGAAAACTAGACACTTTGGGGAGTCCAGCGAGGTATGGCTTGCGTGGGTCCCCCAATGTTTTCCTACCCAGAATCTCCTGCAAACCTGAAATTTTGCTGAAAAAATTCACTTTTTTCATAAATTTTTGTGTGGGAAAGTTGTGGCATCACCGGGCTGACACAAATTTCCTACCACCCAGCTTTCCCCAGGTCTCCTGATAAAAATGGTGCATCACTCGGGTGGGAGGTCCAAGTCCGCGCGACAGGCAAGGGCCCAAAACGTATTGAGGCAACATCAAAATTGCCTATCACAAAACGACCTGGTTTTGCAAGAGGGGTCCCATGACGTTTTGGCCCGGGGCTCGGCGGCCACCTATGGAAACCTACCAAACCCACACATTTCTGAAAAGTAGACACCCGGGGGATTCCAGGGAGGTATGACTTGCGTGGATCCACCAACGTTTTCTTACCCAGAATCCCCTGCAAACCTGATATTTTGCTGAAAAAATCACTTTTTTCGCACATTTTTGTGTGGTAAAGTTGTGGAATTATGGGATTGACACAAATTTCCTACCACCCAGCGTTCCCCCAGGTCTCCCGATAAAAATGGTGCCTCACTCGGGTGGGAGGCCCAAGTACCCGCGACAGGCAAGGGCCCACAACGTATTGAGGCGACCTCAAAATGGCCTATCACAAAACTACCTGGTTTTGCAAGGGGGTCCCATGACGTTTTGGCCCGGGGCTCGGCGGCCACCTAGGGAAACCTACCAAACCTACACATTTCTGAAAAGTAGACACCCGGGGATTCCAGGGAGGTATGGCTTGCGTGGATCCACCAACGTTTACTTCCAGAATCCCCTGCAAACCTGATATTTTGCTGAAAAAAATCACTTTTTCGCACATTTTTGTGTGGTAAAGTTGTGGAATCATGGTATTGACACAAATTTCCTACCACCCAGCGCTTCCCCAGGTCTCCCGATAAAAATGGTGCCTCACTCGGGTGGGAGGCCCAAGTACCCGCGACAGGCAAGGGCCCACAACGTATTGAGGCGACCTCAAAATGGCCTATCACAAAACGACCTGGTTTTGCAAGGGGTCCCATGACATTTTGGCCCGGGGCTCAGCGGCCACCTAGGGAAATCTACCAAACCCACACATTTCTGAAAAGTAGACACCCGGGAATTCCAGGGAGGTATGGCTTGCGTGGATCCCCCAACGTTTTCTTACCCAGAATCCCCTGCAAACCTGACATTTTGCTGAAAAAATCCCTTTTTCACACATTTTTGTGTGGTAAAGTTGTGGCATCACGGGCTGACACAAATTTCCTACCACCCAGCGTTCCCCCAGGTCTCCCGATAAAAATGGTGCCTCACTCGGGTGGGAGGCCCAAGTACCAGCGACAGGCAAGGGCCCACAACATTTTGTGATAGGCAATTTTGATGTTGCCTCAATACGTTGTGGGCCCTTGCCTGTCGCGGGTACTTGGGCCTCCCACCCGAGTGAGGCACCATTTTTATCGGGAGACCTGGGGGAACGCTGGGTGGTAGGAAATTTGTGTCAGCCCCGTGATGCCACAACTTTACCACACAAAAATGTGTGAAAAAGGGATTTTTTCAGCAAAATGTCAGGTTTGCAGGGGATTCTGGGTAAGAAAACGTTGGGGGATCCACGCAAGCCATACCTCCCTGGAGTCCCCGAGTGTCTACTTTTCAGAAACGTGTGGGTTTGGTAGGTTTCCCTAGGTGGCCGCCGAGCCCCGGGCCAAAACGTCATGGGACCCCCCTTGCAAAACCAGGTCGTTTTGTGATAGGCCATTTTGAGGTCGCCTCAATACGTTGTGGGCCCTTGCCTGTCGCGGGTACTTCGGCCTCCCACCCGAGTGAGGCACCATTTTTATCGGGAGACCTGGGGGAACGCGGGGTGGGTGGAATTTTGTGGATCCACGCAGATTCCAGAACTTTCCACCACAGAAAAGTGAGGAAAATGTGTTTTTTTGCCAATTTTTAGGTTTGCAAGGGATTCTGGGTAACAGAACCTGGTGAGAGCCAGTCAAGTCACCCCATCCTGGATTCCCCTGGGTGTCTACTTTTCAAAAATGTATAGGTTTGCTAGGTTTCCCTAAGTGCCGGCAGAGCTAGGGTTAAAAACTACAGCTAGGCACTTTGCAAAAAAAGGGTCATTTTTCACTGTGAAAATGTGGTGCGTCCACGTTGCGTTTAGTGCTACTTCCTGTCGCGGGCACTAGGGCTACCCACACAAGTGAGGTACCATTTTTTTCGGAAGACCTTGGGGAACGCGGGGTGGGTGGAATTTTGTGGATCCACGCAGATTCCAGAACTTTCCACCATAGAAAAGTGAGGAAAATGTGTTTTTTTTGCCAATGTTTTAGGTTTGCAAGGGATTCTGGGTAACAGAACCTGGTGAGAGCCAGTCAAGTCACCCCATCCTGGATTCCCCTGGGTGTATACTTTTCAAAAATGTATAGGTTTGCTAGGTTTCCCTAAGTGCCGGCAGAGCAAGGGTCAAAAACTACAGCTAGGCACTTTGCAAAAAAAGGGTCATTTTTCACTGTGAAAATGTGGTGCGTCCACGTTGCGTTTAGTGCTGCTTCCTGTCGCGGGCACTAGGGCTACCCACACAAGTGAGGTACCATTGTTTTTGGAAGACCTTGGGGAACGCGGGGTGGGTGGAATTTTGTGGATCCACGCAGATTCCAGAACTTTCCACCACAGAAAAGTGAGGAAAGTGTGTTTTTTTTGCCAATTTTTTAGGTTTGCAAGGGATTCTGGGTAACAGAACCTGGTGAGAGCCAGTCAAGTCACCCCATCCTGGATTCCCCTGGGTGTCTACTTTTCAAAAATATATAGGTTTGCTAGGTTTCCCTAAGTGCCGGCAGAGCTAGGGTTCAAAAACTACAGCTAGGCACTTTGCAAAAAAAGGGTCATTTTTCACTGTGAAAATGTGGTGCGTCCACGTTGCGTTTTGAACTGCTTCCTGTCGCGGGCACTAGGTCTACCCACACAAGTGAGGTACCATTTTTTTCGGAAGACCTTGGGGAACGCGGGGTGGGTGGAATTTTGTGGATCCACGCAGATTCCAGAACTTTCCACCACAGAAAAGTGAGGAAAATGTGTTTTGTTTGCCAATTTTTAGGTTTGCAAGGGATTCTGGGTAACAGAACCTGGTGAGAGCCAGTCAAGTCACCCCATCCTGGATTCCCTGGGTGTCTACATTTCAAAAATGTATAGGTTTGCTAGGTTTCCCTAAGTGCCGGCAGAGCTAGGGTTCAAAAACTACAGCTAGGCACTTTGCAAAAAAAGGGTCATTTTTCACTGTGAAAATGTGGTGCGTCCTCGTTGCGTTTTGCGCTGCTTCCTGTCGCGGGCACTAGGCCTACCCACACAAGTGAGGTACCATTTTTTCGGAAGACCTTGGGGAACGCGGGGTGGGTGGAATTTTGTGGATCCACGCAGATTCCAGAACTTTCCACCACAGAAAAGTGAGGAAAATGTGTTTTTTTGCCAATTTTTAGGTTTGCAAGGGATTCTGGGTAACAGAACCTGGTGAGAGCCAGTCAAGTCACCCCATCCTGGATTCCCCTGGGTGTCTACTTTTCAAAAATGTATAGGTTTGCTAGGTTTCGCTCAGTGCCGGCAGAGCTAGGGTTCAAAAACTACAGCTAGGCCCTTTGCAAAAAAAGGGTCATTTTTCACTGTGAAAATGTGGTGCGTCCATGTTGCGCTTTGCGCTGCTTCCTGTCGCGGGCACTAGGCCGACCCACACAAGTGAGGTACCATTTTTTTTGGAAGACGTTGGGGAACGTGGGGTGGGTGGAATTTTGTGGATCCACACAGATTCCAGAACTTTCCACCACAGAAAAGTGAGGAAAATGTGTTTTTTTTGCCATTTTTTAGGTTTGCAAGGGATTCTGGGTAACAGAACCTGGTGAGAGCCAGTCAAGTCACCCTATCCTGGATTCCCCTGGGTGTCTACTTTTCAAAAATGTATAGGTTTGCTAGGTTTCTCTAAGTGCCGGCAGAGCTAGGGTTCAAAAACTACAGCTAGGCACTTTGCAAAAAAAGGGTCATTTTTCACTGTGAAAATGTGGTGCGTCCTCGTTGCGTTTTGCGCTGCTTCCTGTCGCGGGCACTAGGCCTACCCACACAAGTGAGGTACCATTTTTTTTGTAAGACCTTGGGGAACGCGGGGTGGGTGGAATTTTGTGGATCCACGCAGATTCCAGAACTTTCCACCACAGAAAAGTGAGGAAAATGTGGTTTCTTTGCCAATTTTTTAGGTTTGCAAGGGATTCTGGGTAACAGAACCTGGTGAGAGCCAGTCAAGTCACCCCATCCTGGATTCTCTTGGGTATCTACTTTTCAAAAATGTATAGGTTTGCTAGGTTTTCCTAAGTGCCGGCAGAGCTAGGGTTCAAAAACTACAGCTAGGCACTTTGCAAAAAAAGGGTCATTTTTCACAGTGAAAATGTGGTGCGTCCACATTGCGTTTTGCGCTGCTTCCTGTCGCGGGCACTAGGCCTACCCAAACAAGTGAGGTACCATTTTTTTCGGAAGACCTTGGGGAACGTGGGGTGGGTGGAATTTTGTGGATCCACACAGATTTCAGAACTTTCCACCACAGAAAAGTGAGGAAAATGTTTTTTTTTTGCCAATTTGTTAAGTTTGCAAGGGATTCTGGGTAACAAAACCTGGTGGGAGCCAGTCAAGTCACCCCATCCTGAATTCCCCTGGGTGTCTAGTTTTCAAAAATGTATAGGTTTGCTAGGTTTCCCTAAGTGCCCGCAGAGCTAGGGTTCAAAAACTACAGCTAGGCACTTTGCAAAAAAAGGGTAATTTTTCATTGTGAAAATGTGGTACGTCCACGTTGCATTTTGAGCCATTTCCTGTTGTGGGCACAAGGCCTACCCACACAAGTGAGGTACCATTTTTATCGGGAGACTTAGGGTAACACAGAATTGTAGAGCAACTGTTATTACCTATTGACTTTCGATGCATTTCTGCCTTCCAAATGAAAGACAATGTGTAAAAAATAAGTCATTTTGATAAATGACCTATAATTCTCATGCTAGTATGGGTACTCCCAATTTCGGAAATGTCCAAATATCTACTGTTTCTAAAATCTACATTTTGTTCCCATTTCAGAAATACATAGGTGTCTTTCATAACAATTTTTCCATGTATACATTTTCCCAAAATAATTGCTATATACCCGGTACATAATAAAAAACCATTGCAAGATGCTGCTCAGTTATTGGCTCTGGGTTCGTCGGGTTCTTGGTGAACCTAAAAGTCCTATATATCCCCACAACCAGAAAGGCCCAGCGGATATAACGGTATATTGCTTTCAAATAGCTGTCATAATTAGAAGAAGTTACAGGTGAAAACGTGGACACAAATTGCTGTTTTTTTCAACTAATTTTAAATTTTTCCTTTATTTAACTGTTAGTTTCTATAAGGAAAACTTTAAGGATCTACACAAATGACCCCTTGCTGAATTCAGAATTTTGTCTACTTTTCAGAAATGTATGGCTTTCCAGGATCCATTATTGGTTTCATACCCATTTCTACCATTAACTGGAAGGAGGTTGAAAGCACAAAAAATAGCAAAAATAGGCTATGTCCCAGAAAAATGCCAAAACTGTGTAAAAAAGTTGGTTTTCTGACAAAAGTCTGCTTGTCCCTGAAAGCTGGGAAGATGGTGATTTCAGCACAACAACCCCTTTTTTGATGCCATTTGCAGGGAAAAAATAAGACGCTTTCATCTGCAGCCCTTTTTTCGCATTTTTCCTAAAAAAAACATAATTTAGCTGTATTTTGGCTAATTTCTGGGTCCCCTCCAGGGGAATCCCCAAACCCTGGGTACCTTTACACTCCCCATCATGTTAGAAAAAAAGGATGCAAATTTGGCGTGGATACCTTATGTGGTCAAAAAGTTACAGGGGCCTAAGCGCGCACTACCCCAAATAGCCAAAAAAAGGCTTAGCACAGGGGGGAAAAGGCCTAGCAGCGAAGGGGTTAAAAGAGGTCTGGATCCTGGGTGTGCTGGGACATCCAGGCACTCGCTACGGTTAGGGAGGGTCTGCGTTTGTTTTAGATTAGTGTGTTTGTAGAAGGTGAAAGTGTGTTTAAACGATTTAAAAAACCTGTCCTACAGGGAAAGAGAAAACACAGCAGCTCACATCATTTAGTTGCACAGCCATGTAAGCTGTCTTATAAATAATAAAAAAGTACATGCTTGCTTCAAATTAAAAATGCATTCATGACTTTTACTGAAGAAGCGCAGGGCCAGGGTCAAATTGCTCCCTGCAGGCCTTGGGTGTTGGATGCCAGGTCCGGCGGGGAGGAGGGTGTCAGTCTGCTGGGGACTAAGTGCTGCATCCTTAAGGATGTCTGCGTCATATGCATATTTCACACAAAACTCAGGGCGTTACCAAGAGCAGTGTTACGAAATTGTTGGTGAATACCATCTTGTATAGGGTGGTTGGATACAGAGCTTAAATCGTAAAAGAATGAGTGCCGGTGCCCAAAGTTTGGCTCAGAATCCAGCGGCCTCTGCCATTTTTCCCTCTCTCTTGATCTTGGGGACATGTCTGATGAGTAAACATAATTGCTGGTCCCCAAAACCGAGTGTCGCTGTTCCCCAGCGGCAACCACCGGCTCAAATTAAGCACTGGTTGAACTACTATAGTTTTCAGTCTTAAGAAGAACCTCAGCATTTTTTAGGTTAATTTCATATCAGTGTGAATTGTCAAAAACTCAGCTTAAGAATGTGCTGCAAAATGCAGCGCAATGGTGCTGTACTGGTATCCAGGCAAATTATATTTGCTGTCTACAGTGTCTCAGTGCGACAAGATGGATGTCCCAAACGGATATTCATATGAAGTGCAATTTTGTGATGCTCATGGTCTCATGATTCTTCTGGGCGAAAGGGGGCCATGATAAAGTAGAGCAAACTCACATCAAGGGTAATCAGAAGCGTTGCACTGGACCAATATGAATTACTACATTTTATTTTAGAATACATAATGGAAACTGAATGTCATCGTGGCATGTAGGGGAACAGAGCCATAGGAATAAAACTTGTTTTGCCCAAAATCACACAATTTGATAAAGACAGGAGGCTCAGATTGAAAGGTGTACCTTGGCTGCAAGTATGTATCTTTCTGTTGAGTCAAATTGCCTCATTCAGAAGCCTAAAGTAAACATGCCAAAGCTGGGAAAATGGCTGCTAGTTACAATCTTCTACTGTGAGCTGCAGGGCAAGGGTTCGAATCCCGGCAAAGCTCACTCAACCTTCCATCCTCATGTGGTTGGTTAATCAGATACCAATAATTTGGGTAATAGTTACACCTGTATTTACACTGCGTGGCATAAAGCACTAGATTAAAACAATGTATTATTATTATTAAAAAATCTTCGTTGCTAACCTAGAACATTTGACAAAATATAAATTAATATAAATAATATATTTTTATAATATAAATCGTTATATAATTATAAGCCTTTTGAAAAGTTACCGAATGATAGCTATAAAGGAACAATCTCTTTGTAATTTGTAAGTGCCTCCTTTTAATATTTACATTTTGTAAAACATATCATAATTTCAGAATGGAGAATTTTTAATACTATGCTAAAAAATATTTCAACGCCATTGTAGATGATTGTTTTTAGGTCTCGCCTACGCAGCGCGCATGCGCTGCATAGGCAAAAAGACCTTTAGAATCGCTCGGCTTTTCAGCCAAAACGTGCACGCGTTCCATTGCCTTCAATGGCAACGCGTGCACGTTTGGCGATTCACTTGCGGGAGCGAGCAGCGCCATATGGTAGCAATTATCGCTCCTGGCGCCGCTCGCTCCCGCAAGTGAAACGCTTTCACTTTTTTTTTCTTTTTGCGCGCGCGCACACAACTCGCGGCCGCACGTTTTGGTTGTTGCGCGGCCAATGCTTGTTATTTGAAGCTTTTGACACCACTAAAGCAGTTTACCCCTGTTTTTTTTTTGCGCGGACCGTTGGTTTTGTGAACCTGTCCCACTGCCGAGAAACACCCAGTCTGCGATTGCTCCGTTTGCTTTGGTTCAGTTCAACCATTGGCAATACCAATCGACATTTTAAATTTTGTTTCGATTCGCCATTGTTTAATTTGATTTATTCCAATCAGCGTGTTTTTGTAGGCACGGGGAGAGCAGATGCAGAGACTTGAACCCTGTTCCCCAGTCCCAAAGTAGACAACTCTGTATTTTACACCACACCCTCTTAGACCGCTAACTTGTTTAACGGTGACAGTGTTGATACACTACAGAGGAACATGCGGACTTGACAGCCAATCGGCACAGCCCACTCGCTGCAGCGCACATTGGACAGTGGTGACCCCAGTGCTCCAATCCTAGCCTCCTCCCCCCCCCCCACACACACACACACACACACTACGAGTCCATCCCACGCTTTCTTAACTAAGAGCATATGTTCAGCCATCGGGATGGCTGCAAAAGCTCCGGTGTGACCTGGAGGGATCTTTGTCCAGTGCGAGTCTGTTCCCAGCTGGCACCAGGATCGCTCTGCAGCACTCCAGGGAGCGGAGAGAGTGTGTTTTCTATCTGATGGCAGCGACTGTCACTTGACTTCACTCCCAGTAAAACGAAGGTCTCTTGGGCGGACCCAGGTCTGTCACCCTGCAGAGCGCATATTCAACATGGCAATGTCTGTTCGCTCGTGATGGTGTCACACCAGGGTGAGAGAACTCTCTCTCTGCTTCTATTGACTTCCCTATAAAGTTGCTTTGCTTTTGTGGCTGCCATTTTTAATTGGGGTCTGGTTGAAGCTACTCAACTGGCTGCTCTCTTGATGGGGCCAGTCTCGTATATAAATCTCCTATGAGTACTTTCTAAACATGCTGCCCATTTGCTTGTGCGTATTGTCCCATGTCTTCATAGGGGACTGCGTCGACTGCATGCTCGATAAACTGATGGTCTTTATGTCCCTTCTCGCTGCTCTCTCAGTAATCCTAGGCGCCCAGTCTTTGTTTTCTGCTCTCTCGTGGGCTCTGTGTGCTCTTTGGCAGCGCTTTAGTTAGGGAATGAGGACATGTTGAGACTGGCTTTCGCTCTCTAGTGTGGAGTGTGTGTGACTTCACTGGCTACTGTTGTTAGAGCAGCAGAGAGTATATGGTGCCTAGTTGGTCTTTCTTGAATGCCCTGGCTTTGGGTCCCCTCTGCGCCTTCAATTACTGCATTGTGGCTGGTCTGAGTGGGTCGGACCATCCTTTGACTGCCCTCTAGCTGCTCTGGTTGTAGCGTAGCGATTTGTACTAATGCACCTCTTTCCCTTCGGCTGCTCCCTCTCCAATCTAGCTGCTCTCTTGCAGTGGTTAGCACCATTTCGGATTATATGTTATCGCCTGGCTGCTATTTATATTAAGTAGGTCTGTAGAAATGGGCTACTCTTTTTGAACACCTAGCTTTTACTTCACTATTGCAGCTTTTCTCTGTAGCATAGTTTGCCTCCTAACTGCTTCCTGACCCTTTGCTGTATGGCATGGGGACAGGAGTGTCCACACTTCCAGTGACTGCATTCTACCTCCCGTCGCTACTGTCTAGCTTGGAGGCCTGTCCTCCTATGGCAGCTCTCTGGTCTGCATCCGAGTCCTGCATTTTAACTTGTGTGGCTGCTCTGTGGCTTGGTGCTCTGTATGTCCTCTGACTGCATTCTACCTCCTGTGACTGGCCTTTGTAGTGAGGGTTAGTATATCCTCCACCTACTTTCTACCTCCCATGGCAGTGCTCTATAGTATGGGGTCTTTACCTTAACTGCATTTCTACCCCATATGACTGCTCACTGTACCACGTGGCCGATTCCTCCAATGACTGCTCTGTAGACTGCGGGGCCGATTCCCTCATATGAATGTACTCTACCTCCAATGGCTGGCCTCTATATTGTGGCGTCTGGTTTCTCTGGCTGCATTCTGCCTCCCATGACAGCTCTCTGGCCGAGGGGCTCCAGTAAAAGTTAAAAATGCAAGCTTGTATTTGTGCAAGCTTCACTTTTTTTGTTCCTCGTGCTTGTGGCATTTGAATGTCAGCGGAATCCTTAGGTTGGCAATTTTTTATTGCTTTTAAATGTTTCATGGCTATTAAACGTTTGTAAAAAAATAGTAAAAAAATAGACAACATATGCAGGTTTGCTAGTGCCAACTCTTCAAACCCTGACAGCACAGCACCCAGGATAATGTGCTGCATGGCTAAACACATATGGTCAAAAAGGCAAGACCTATTGGTAAATACTTAGTATTGGTAAATACTTATAAGGTCCCAAAAGCGAGACCTATTGGCTATGCCAATGCTTGTTTTATGGTGCATCTGGTTAGTGAGCATCGCTTTAAAGGTGACAATATTTATTATCTAAAACAAACAGGGTTCTTCAAACTGGGGGCAGGCCCCCCTAGGGAGGGCCTTAACTGATTCCAGGGGGGGGAGAGGGGGGCACCAGGCTCTGGTTAAAAGAAGAAACATCATGCTGGAAGCAGTGCTCTGTTTTAAGCTGAAAACAAATGATCAGCAGTCAGCCACCCTGTAATCGGCCATTACTAATATTTTTTGTCCTTTATATCTGGCTGGGAGTGTGTGTCAAAAGTGAAAGGACTTCAAATATTCTTTAAAATCTCCCCGCCCCCATTTCGGATAATTACCCCTTGGATACTTTTACAAGTTAGTAAGGCTAACCAGAATAGTATGTGTGACAATCATGTATTTGATTGCATGTTTAAAATGTTTAACATTACTGTAATGTTTAAATACGTCTATACATATTTAAACATTGCAAAAATAATAGAATAATTATGAACAATTCTAGGGGGGGGGCAATGAGATATTTTTTTATGCTGAGAGGCGCTGCTTTAAAAAGTTTGAAGACCACTGACCTAAAACATAGACTTGTGAAAGAGAGCAACTAAGAGATGACTTTTAGCTGACGTCTTTAATTAAGAAAAATGACAGCAATTCGTTATCCTTAACTGAAAGGCTGTCATTGTTTAGCTGGAATAACGTGTGCTCGGTTTCCATAGTGGTGAGATACAAAGCAGCAACAGGTGCCACTTAGCGCTCCCCGGAAGCTGGACAGCTGCGCGCCCCCCCCCCCTCCTCCCACAGTGCCCTCTGCTTGTCCTTGACCAGGATAGAGAGAGGGTCCCTTGTAGGTCCATGGGAACCTTTGTGGGCCGAATTCTGCTCTACGGGCGAGTGGACCAGGAGAAGCGCTGGGAGTTGGGGGGCCGAACAGGTCAGGGGGGGGGAGACTGCCGAGCAGGCAGCATCAGTCCCAGGCGCCCAACGCCCATTGGGCTCAAAGGGCTTCAGCCCCCCCGTCGTGTGTGTCAGCCCGGGCTCAGACAGCTTCCCGGGCTGTCGACCGTCTTATTATTGCAGCCCCACCCGATAACTTCACAGGTCTTTAAAAGACCATTAACTTGTTAACGAGGATTTGTTGTGTTTTCACCCATTCTTAGAGCCCCTGCATCTCCACTCTGCATATTGCTGGAAGAGTCTGCCCCTCCGAAATGTTTAGTAGTCCCCCGCCCGAAATTTGGCTCTAGTTGCGCCTCTGATCAGTCCCCCTGCTGCCCCCAACTGGCTCTCAATAGTCAATACCTCTTGAAAAGCAGCGATGGCGTCGATCTTTCGAGAAAATATTCAGCTCGAATAATGTGTGTTAACAGGAAACCCTAACACGATGAAAGAATCACTATTGTGTGTCTTGGACAGCAAAGCTATACAGTAGGTGAGGCAGGCCCAGGAGTGATAGTCTCATCACTCAACTTTACATTTTATTACTGCATACATTATGAAGCAGAGGTATAGACTTTCTCGCTCTCCCTCACAATCTGCTTTTCTTACTCACCTTCTCACCTCGTTCCTTTCCTGCTCTCCACGCTCTGCCTGCTTTTCTTCTTTCCATTCTTGCTCGCTACTAACTGCTTTCCAATTTCCTGTCGTATCCTTCAGCTTTCCTTTTTCTTCCCTTCTACACTCTCCCCTAGGTACACTTTTCTTCACTTCCACTTCCCCTCTTTCCACTTTTTATCCTCATCGTTTCTTTGTTGCACTCCAATCTCTGCTTTACCCAGTTCTCTTCACTCTTCTCATTCCTTGTCTGTCTGTGGATCCCTCCTTGATCTCTCCTCCTTCCTCTCTCTCCCTTTTATCTGTTTTTTCCTTCTCACACCTATCCTTCATGACATCCACCTCTTCTTGCTTCCTTCTTCCTTCTCCACTGTTCTTCCCTACTCCTCCACCTGACAAAATGTTTTCACATTGTAACCCAGGCCTGGTACAATAGTGCAATATTGGTTCATACAATGTGAGAATGTTGTTTAGGTGTCGCCTACAGAGTGCAAGTGCTATGCTGTCAGACATATTGTTACCTGTTTAGGGGGCTTACAGCCCACCAACAGCATACCATTAGTTCTTTTTGTTGTCATTCTCATTTGCAATCTTTCGCTTGCCTAGCTCCTATAGGGTTCCCTTCCTTTCTTGTATTGCTTATCCCTAGAGCATGGACCACATACATGTGTTCTTCCTCATATTTGTTCTTCTTCATCTTTTTGCAGTGCACATCTTTTTAAAATGTATAAGCATTTCAGTATTATTTCTGGACGTGCAATGTGCTTTCCTACTTTTAACAGGCACCCAGCTTCTTATTTATGTTGCTTTCACCCTATCTGTCTCTGTTGGCGCTTTAGTTACTTATACTGTACTAGTCTACTCCACCCCATGCCACTCTGCTCCACTCCTCACAGTGCCACACTGCGGTGCTTTATCCCACTCCAAGTGACTCCACTCCGCTCTCTGCTTAGAGTGGCTCTAAGTCACTTCACTCCATGCCACACTTCTGCACTCTGTCACTCTTTACACCACCCAACTCTAAGCCAGTTCAATCTAAGCCAATATCCTATATGCCACGCTGCAACTTTTAACCATGCTGACAATCAGCCATGCTGCTGTACAACATGGTTGAAGATATTGGCAAAACCAGTAGCTCTCACGTATGCGAGAACTATTGTCTATGCCGATGCTTCCAAATTTTGTGCAGTAGTAGTTTCAATTCACGTGAGTCCACTCTGTTCCACGTCAATCTGTCACTTCCCTCCACACCACGCCACTCCACACAATGCCACACTGCAGCACTCTATTGTATTGTAATTGCATTTATATAGCTCTTACCTCCCCTTACGAGACGTCGAAGTGCTTTTTCGGCGAGTAGCACGCGACTCCGAAACCCATAAAGGATTAGTGGTGAATTAGTATAGTGAAATATGAAAGTAGTTTGAGTGGTGGATATGTTAGTCAGTTATTTGGATTAAGAAGGATAGTGGAGGGATAGAAGAGGGGCAAAGGTTTGCATTTATATAGGGCTTGCTACCTCTGATGGGGAGTTGAAGCACTTTTTCAGCGAGTAGCACGCTACTCAGGAACTGCCACTCTACTCTTCGTCACTCTACTCCACTCTCCTCTACATCGCTCTACTCCACTGTATGCCACTTTACGCCACTACACTCTATGCCAGTTCAATCGAAATCACTATCCTATATGCCGTGCACTAACTTTTAGCCCTGCTGACCAGCAGCCACACTACTGTACAACATGACTGAAATACATTGGCAAAATTAATAGCTTTCACGTAGGCGACAGCTATTCGCTTTGCCAATGTTTCTAAGTTTTGTGCAGTACTATCAACCCACTCTGCTCTACCCCACTCTAACTCGCCTCACTCTACGCCATTCCACACAATGCCACACTGCAGCACTCTGCCACTCCAATCCACACAGGTGGGAGCAGGAAATAGGTACAAATGGCATGTTATAGCATGTTATAGCTGACGGCTGACAGGTAGGGTGAAAGGAAATTTGTGGGATTTGTGGGAGGTGTAGTGTACAGATGGCAAGAAAGGACATGAGATGCATGATGGGAATGATTGAGAATAGGGGCAGTTGGGAGGAGTGGTTACGGGACAGGTGTAGTTGGGTGACACAGAAGAGGGTACAAGAAGGGATGACTTACATGAAGGGACAAAGAATTTTAAAAGTGGAGTGTTTTGGTGTCAAGACAGGATCACAGAATGGTGATGGGGGATGGTGCCATGACAGAAGGGAGACTATGTTGGGTGCACGGAGAGGGACACACTGAGTCAGGACTGAAGTGTGTGATGGGAACTGGGCAGTATTAGTGGCAGCAGAGGGCAATAATTGATGATGGGATGGCTAAAAGGAAGTGAAAAAAAGGCAGGAGGGATGGTTGGCAATGGGGTGAAAGGAGTGTGTGATAGGAAAGCATATGTAATTAATGAAGTCTTAACAACCCCAAAAAAATTCCACCTCCCACACTTTTTAATACAACGTTGAAGCAGCTTTTCAAAATAATAGAAGCCTTCCATTACAAAATTCAAAGATGGAGAGCTAAGGTGTGTGACTGAAGTGTCAGCGGGCTGGTGGATGTCGGAGAGCACAAGTTACAAGGGGGCTGCAGGACATCCTCTTCCTTGTCATTAACACTGCTTAGAGTAAGTGTCAATCGGTTGGGCCTTGTCTGTGAACGATAACTCCAGAGTGCAACCATACCTTGTTCTGTAGCCGTAGGACATGCATGGTTGTTGACTTTCTTTATGATGACATCTGTATGCTCTTTTGCATTTCACATCAAGAATCTCCACTTCAAGTTATTTATTACCTGAGTTCAATCACTAGTGCCAGTAGCCACATACGTTGACTATCTCACCTGGTCACAGGGCTCAGGAGAAGGCGGGGATAGATGTCAACTCTACCCTGGCTGAACAAACTGTTTTAGTTGCTGATTGACTAATAAGACTGTTGTCCGTCTCAAGTAACGTTTACGTTTGGGCTATGATAGGCCTTGTTTCCATTGTTTAACTGCATGAGTGGCGGGATTGACAAGGCCTGTACTGTTCTCAGAAAAAGCTTTAGGGTGGAAGGGTAAAATCTGAATGCAGTAGACGAAAATTAACAGCAGTAGCCAACCATTTAAACTAGTAGGGGCAACATGTACTATATACTGCTCTCAAAACACGGGTCGCAAATTGAAACCAATATTTTTGTGACCAGTAAATTATTTTTCAAGCTGGTCTATGTAGAAGCAGTTGGTTCAGAAAATTCAGATTCTGATTGGTTCACAATCCGATCTACCTGACCACCCAAAAATTTCCTGCCTTCAACCACAATATCATATAACCCTTCTCAGCCTGTTTGAACCCAAGCTGTCATTCACAAACATCCAGGACCTCTTCAGGTATCAGAACTCCATGACACTATAAACTAAAGCCACTCAAAATGCCCCACAGCCACACAAAGCACTTCTTTCTTCACTCGCGGATTCCATGGCCGTTCACATCATTTGATCAAACTATCCACAGTCAGATACTTCTGCAGTTCACAACCACAGGATGAACTGCAGTACCCCCTAGACCACTCACAAATCCACTTAAAGGCTTACTTAAAGACACAACTACAACATCTTGAGCAGTCTCATTCATGCACAATTACTCACTTAATACCACTCCTGCACTAATGGTGATAACCCCTACGCTTACAGTAACTATTGTACGTCTTCTGTTAACAAAATTACTTCATTGGAGTGACCAAGATCAAAATGAAATATTTGAGGTGGGAAAGGATTAAAAAAATTCAATAATATTATTAGTGGTTTTCTGCTTTGTGTAATAGCTTAACACACCAGTGCTATTAAGTTGATGTTAATGTTAATGTTAATGTTATATGACTTTTATATAACGCAAAATCACCTTCAGGTCTCTAGGCGCTTCTAGAGAAGAGTGAGCGAGTCACTAGGGCAGAAATAAAATAGCAGCGGCGGTGGCAGAAGATTACGCGGTTGTTAACGCCTCTCTAAATAGGAAAGTTTTCAAACGCTTCCTAAAGATGAGCAGAGCCGGTTCCCTGCGTAGGAACTCCGGCAGATCATTCCAGATCTGTGGGAGAAAAACAGAGAACGCTCTACCCCCTTTGGATTTAGAGATGTAGCTGGGGGAAGCTAACCTGCAGGCCTCAGAAGATCGCAGAGTCCGGCCAGGAACATATTTCTCCAAGCGATCTTTTATAAACTTGGGTGCCTGACTGTAGATTGCCTTATGGGCAATACATAGACCCTTGAACTGCGCTCTCTGTTTAATAGGGAGCCAATGTAGTTTATGTAACAGAGGGGTAGCGCGTGTTTTTCTAGGAAGTCTAAAAATAATCCTGGCCGCATCATTCTGCACCACCTGCAATCTCCCAATAAGCTTCTGGGTGAGGCCAATGTAAAGGGCATTCCCGTAATCCAGCCTGGAGATGACAGTGGCAGAGACAATTGACTGTAATGAAAATGTTGACAAGAGAGGAGCAAGTTTCCGTAGCTGCCTGAGTAAGCCAGTACAGGTTCCTACTACCGTGGTGACCTGGCAAGACATAGATAGTTCAGAGTCTATTTTCAGCCCCAGGCTTTTTACAACCGGGCTGGTACCGGGACTACACCTAGTTCCGGAGGCCAAAAAAGATCACACCAGGGGCTATTACTTGTTGGAATGACGAGCAATTCGGTCTTATCCGGATTTATTTTCAATGAGTTGGCCGTCATCCAGTTCACAGTGAACCTGAGCAACTTTTTGGCCGACTCCTGGGCCTGGCGAGAGTTGTTAAGCCAGATAAGAAGTTGAGTATCATCGGCGTAATTGAAGACCTGACAGTCCATGTGAGTCAGAGTCTCCACAAGGGGTTGCAGATAGATATTAAAAAGAAGTGGCGATAGTGCAGAGCCCTGAGGTACCCCACATGCCAGAGGGCCCAGATCCGATATCTGCTCACCCAGCTGAACTCTCTGAGTACGGTCAAACAGAAATGACTTTAGCCATTGGTATGCTTGCCCGCTGATACCCAGATTGGTGAGACGGTTCAACAGTATGTTATGGCTGACCGTATCGAATGCCGCTGACAGATCTAATAAAATCAGGGCACTCGGCTGTTTATCGTCAGCCATAACTCTGAGCTCGTCCAGAACAGCCAACATCACTAGCTCTGTACTATGATGAGCTCTGAAGCCCGCCTGTCTAGCTTGGAGTAGCTGGTGGTCCTCCAAATACTTCGAGAGTATCTTTAATACGTGCTGTTCCAACATCTTGGCTAGAAAGGGGAGCTGAGAGATGGCTCTATAGTTCTTTAGAGTCAGGGTATCTGCACCAGGTTTTTTCAACAGGGGGGTGACCCTGGCTTCTTTGAAATTTGTCGGTAGATAGCCCATAACCAAAGAATTATTTAGTAGTTCCAGGATCTGCTTCTCCAGCCCTGGCAGGGCCATTTGAAAGATCCTTGGAGGGCAAGGGTCTACCCGAGACCCTGATTTGGTGTGATTTACTAATGATGCTAAGGTGACTGAGTCAATTTTAGGAAAATTAGAAAGCTGACTACTGAGGCAGGGAGAGGGGTAGGTCTGAAGGAGGGAGCTGGGATCGGTGGGGGTTCTAGAAATTTCCGAGATGATATCCTTAACCTTCTGAAGGAAGAAATCCTGGAAGGCATCACAATCTAATGATGCGATTGTGGATTTCTTCTCGGCTTTTTGACTCAATTCTTTCAGAATGGCGAAAGTCTCTTTCTGTTTATTCTCTGCCAGAACAATCCTTCCCTCATAATACTCTGCTTTCCTTGCTAGGATGGCTGATTTATAGACGGAAAGAAGGACTTTATAGGCATTTAGCTCTGCTGGCTCATAGCTTTTCCGCCACCGCCTTTCAGCTTGGTGGAGATGTTGTTTTTTTTTTCCCCTCAGTGGTTCATTGAACCATGGGGCCCCCTTTCCTTTATCTCTGACTTTTTCTTTCCGTTCTGGTGCCACTATATCTATGGCTTGCTGTAAATGGATCAGTAAGGCCTCGCTTTCCTGGTCCAAGTTAGCTATTTTCGTCCTAGGGGACGGAATAGAGAGCAGGGTAGCTATTAAGTGATATGCCTCAATATTTTTCCAAATTCTTACCTTTCTCCATATGGGTGGGGGCTGTGATAATTGGCTTTCGCTCGGGACCCAGCATCTAAGCAGCGAGTGATCAGACCAAGCACAGGGGCTAATATCTGTTATCTCTGCCCAAGGCTGTGAGGTCCAGATAAGGTCAAGAGTGTGACCCTTTACATGGGTAGGACTGTTGACCAATTGCTGAAGGTCCAATGAGAGCATGGCGGTCTCAAATAGACCCGCTGCTGACTCTCTCTGTGTCTTGTCCCAATGGTAGTTAAAATCCCCCACTACTAGAAGACGTTTATATCTGGAACATAAATCAGTAATAAGTTCCAGAAAAAGCTCATTAAAGCTAGAGGTGGTCCTCGGAGGCCGATAAACTACCATGAGTACAATGCAGGATGATTTGAAAGAGATTTTTACCCCCAAGATATCTGCATTATCACAATTTTCTGCTATTATTTTAGTGACCATTAGGCTCTTTTTAAAAAGGAACGCCACCCCCCCTCCTCTAATGTCCCCTGGTCTATTTTGCCAGAAGGCATCAAAATCTGTTGGGAGTGCTGCAATGATGTCTGGGGCTGACATGTCCCCTAACCAAGTTTCCGTAAGTGCCAAAATGTCTATATCACCATCTTGTAACAAAGAGAAAACCTCAAGATGGTGAATTTGTAAAGAGCGTGTATTTAAAACAGCTACCTTTAATCCCCATACTATAGGGGCACAGACATTTTCCTGAATCATCAAACGAGATGCCCTCAGCGCTATTAGTCCTCAGTAAGTTTTCAGCCAGCAGCGTCGCCTGAACATTTCCCTCTAAGATGTGCTTACTCATAGCAAGGGTCCGTAGCGATTCCGCAGTATAAATCAGCGGGGGGCAGGGCTTCTAGCCCCTGGTCCCGGCCGGGCGCGGACGGGCGCAGACGGGCTTGCCTTTGGCGCGCCTTTGTCGCGCGTCCCTGCGCGTCGGCCCCATCAGCTGGTTTTGAAGCTGCGGTGGGCGAGTCAGTAGAAAAGACTAGAGCGCGTCTAAAAATGGCGGCGAGAAATGTGCTATCGGAAGTGAGTAATTCTGATGAGGCCGTAACCGTCTACCCGTGCTCCCTCCACTCAATCAGCACTATATAGCTGCGGTGGACCGGGGAGAGGTGATCGGCATGCGGCAAGTGAGTAGAAAATCAATTCGTGATCACAGAACACTCAAAGTAGTAATCATGAAATTGCCCTGGAGTAACCTAAACATATCCTGAAGTCCTCACAGGTAAGGCTGGGTAAATTTTTTGATGTAAACTGAATTGAATTCCAAGTCAAGTTGTTTTTTCCTGTTTCTTCTGTTTTCTGTACACACATAACATAGAGAACAGCTAAAAGTATCCCATGGTGATCCATGAACTACTGAGAGAATACTTGCTCTATGCTACTGCACTCTACCCTGTACCACTCCACTCTAAGCCACTTCACTCTACTCTGAGACACCTACACCACTGCACTCTATGCCTCTGCACTCTATGCCACACCACTCCACGCCACTGCACCAATCTACTCTATACCACTGCCCTCTACACCACTCTAAACCACTGCACTCTACCCCAATGCACTCAACACCACTTTATTCAAAACCAATGCACCCTGCGCCACTGCACGCTATGTCACTCTTTTCTACTCTGCATCACTCCACTCTGTGCCGCTGGGCTCTACCCACTCTACAAGATTGCATTCTAGGCCACTGCACTCTATGCCACTCTACTCTGTGTCACTGCAAGCTATGCCACTGTACACCATTGCACTGTCACTGCACTCTACGCTACTCTGTTCCACTCTGCTCTGTGCCACCGAACTCTACAACACTCTACTCTGCAAGACTGCACTTTCCACAACTGAACTCAACAACACTCTACTCTGCACCTCAATACTCTACACCATTGCGCTCTATTTCGCTGCAATCTATGCCACTCTATTCTACTCTATACCACTGCTCTCTGCACCACTCTACTCTATGCTACTGCACTCTACTCTGCAACACTCAAATATATGGCACTCTACGCCACTACACTCTGCATCACTCCATGCCACTCTAATATATTCTGCACCACTGACTCTATGCCACACTACTCTACCCCGAACCACTCCACTCTACCCTGAACCACTCCACTCTACACCACTTCACTCTACTCTGAAACAATCTACTCTATGCCAATTGACTCTACACCACTTTACTCAAAACCAATGCACTCCGCCAATCTACTCTGCACCACTGTCCTTTACGCCACTTCACTCTAGGCCACTCTACAACACTTCACTCTAAGACGGTCTATTATGTTAAACTCTAGTCCACTCTGACACCCTACTCCACTCGATGCCACTCTACAATACTACTCCACGACTCTCTACACAACTCCCTCTATGCCACTTTGCTCCACTCTGACACACTGCTCCACTCTATGCCATTCCACTCTCCTACACTTCTCCACTCTACAACAATCTACTCTGCTCTACACCACTCTATACAACACCCTCTATGGCACTCCACTCTGCTCTACACCACTCCATGTCAGTCTATGCGACTCCACTCCTCTCTGACACTCTACGCCACTCACCTCATCTCCACTATACAACACTCTACTTCCTCCATGACATTCCACGCCACTCCATGACTCTCCATTCAACTTCACTTTATGACACTCCGCTCCATGCTGCTCTTTAGCCCACTAACCTTTAGCCATGCTGAACAGTAGCCACGCTGGTGTGCAACATGGATAAAATATATTGGCAAAGCCAATAGCTCTTGCATAGGCAAGACCTATTGGTATTGCTAATGCTTGATTTATTTAGGGACGGCCCATGAAGCAGTTATTTGCACGTTTTTTTTGTGGCCATGATCTTCTGTGTGGAGAAAATGTAGAATTCTTAAATTCCCAGGGCCAAATGTACGACCCACCAATTTGCGAGTCGCAAATTGCGTCGCATTTGTGACTCGCAAATTGGTATGCACAACAGTGTCTGAGACACTGTTTGCGATTCCCAATGGGGTTGCAAATTGCGAGGCTCATGAATATTCATGAGCCACACGCAGTTTGCGACCCCTTTGGATGGTGGCCTGCTGGGCTCAGCAGACCTCCATGTCTGGGACTGCTTTTAAATAAAGCAGTTTTAAAAAAAAAATGCAGCCCGTTTTCCTTAAAGGAAAACGGGATGCATTTTTTTTTAAAAATGAAACGTTTTCCTTTCATTTTTTAAGGGCAGGTAGTGGTCCCTGTGACCACTGCCTGCTCTTAAAAAAATATTTTTGGGGCCAGTCACAAAGGGGAAGGGGTCCCCTGGGGATCCCTTCCCATTTGCGACTCCATTACCACCCTCTTGAAGAGGGTGGTAATTTGGGAGTGTTTTGCGTCCGCAATTGCGGTTGCAAAACATTCATACATGAGCTTTGCGGTCGCTATTAGGAAGGGAACGCCCCTTCCTAATAGCGACTCGCAATTCCTGAATAGCAAGTCGCAAATAAATTGCGACTCGCTATTTAGGAATTGTACATGGTCCTGTGTACTTTTGCATGCGCAAACGGGTTGCAAACATTGACAGATCACCTGCTTCAACTATCCTTCTATCCCAATGTTTAATTATGAGCTGACATATGCATCCATTCGTTTTTCAGTCGGTTCACTCGCCTCCACACCTATCTATCCAACTCCCCATGTCTCTGTTCATTCATTCATCTACTCATTCACACACGCAGACATGCCTACCTTTTTCATCGCTTCTCACATGCATCCATCTATTCAGCTACCTACCCCCCTGCCCAAGTATCACATCCCCCACCCAGGCGTCATTTATGCTATAAGGAGTCCATTACGCATCCAGTTATTCATCCTTCAAGCGCCATTATTGTGCAGCATTACTACCCTATTAGCACTAGGACGCTTGCTATGGGTTTTAGGAATGTGCAAACACCCTGGCATAGAAACGGTTGGCTACACCTAGACGATGGAGCCCTTCTGTCGTAGTTTCATTTTATTTTGTTGGATGGTCGGCAGACAGTGGCACAGGTCAGTCCACTGGGAACTTTTAGTTAGCTGAAGGGAAAAGCTCCACGTGTCATACATTTGCTTGTAGAATGTCACTTGTATGTACAATGATACTATGGAAATGTTAATCTGAAAACTTATAAGCTATGAGTTTCTCGTTGCTCAAAAGGGTGTCATTTCTGATACTTATATGTTTCCCTTATCTTCATTGCTTGATTTTGCTCGCGGGAAAGTGTCACTCATAGTCACAGTACTAAATAGCTCAATTCAGAAATTGCTCGTAACCACCTGCTCTGCATGCCCAAAGAAACATCCATCTAGACCACTGTTTTCATAGTTCTTCTCTCTCCCATTTTCTATCCCTCCTCCACTTACATCCTATGCCACCAGATCTTTTTTTGCTCTTACCCTAAGGTTAGATCATATATAGAGGCACAACTACATAAATATTCAAGGCCAAAGAAACCTGACAGAAACACCCAGATTCCCAGTCTTCCCAGCTTCCTCTATCTCTCAAACACAACCTAGTCTTCACCTCTGTCTTTTCTCCTGGTAAGGTTTGATGGTGGTGGGGTTGTGAGGGTAGCGAGTAGAGCAGCGACGGCTCCTCCGTAGTGGCAAAGGAGCGTCGCCCCCACTGCTAAAAGCCAGCAGATGAACAATAAAATGATAATAAAACAATTTATCATTTTATTTTTCCTTGGCTAGGCCAAGTGGCCCGAGTCTACGGCAGGGCCATCCTCTAGGGACAATAGCAGGGAGGAGGAGAGGTGGGCACTGTTAGTTCGCTTGTTGGTTTGGCCGGCCAACCTAGGATGGCCAAACCAACATGCACACTTACATTTCTCTAACCCAGCTGTGTTGTATTTCCAGGTAGAGAAAAGCCACAGACTCATATGCCTTAGTGAGCGTAAAACCAGTCCGCTCAGGCCAATCCTGGTGATGCTGTCATGCTGGGTAATAGCATGAGAGCAGCTTCGGGATTGGGTGTGCAGTCTGGGAGCTGGACTGCGCTCGTGTATATATCTGTTTTTACCTGTTTTGAATTAAAGTGGGGTATCCCAAAGGCAAAGGCATGCCTATCCTGACCCCTATTTGGCCTTTCATGTTTTTTCCCCCTTCAGGACTAGAGGATTGAGATGGCTGATCCAACATTCTCATTTTTGTGGCCAGCTAATCAGGGTCCACCCTTCCACTTTGAATGGGCCAATCGCAGATTATCTGGCACCAATGGTTCAGTTATTTTTAAGTTTTAACTGGTGTTTACCCTAACATAACATGTACATTTCTAATGCACACGTTCAGCGAAAAGGTATCTTGTTGCTGATTAATAGATGTTTGTTACCCAACTCAATGGCACTCATTTTATCAACCTCAGGATAAAAGGCTGAGTGGCAAATATCATTGAAATGTCATATCACACACTTTTGTGATCAACTGCATTTCCTTTAAAAAAATTTACAAGTCAATGCCATAAACGCCTTGTACAAACGTGTTTAGTGAATTGTTTTTATAAGTTCTAACATTAATGGAGTCTGGTGGACAACCAACACAGGAGGAATTAGAACAATTACTTTTTTATCTGACTACTAATTGAATTTTGCACAATTGCTCATTTTGGGTAACCTGAAAACAAACGGTGGTGATCCTGTCTTGTCATGGACCAAGTGGGAATTCAGTCAGGTTCTCGACAATTCAACTGGCTCTCTACTTGCAGGAGGAGGGGTCTCCTGGTACAATCCTGTGTATGTCTGGGTTGGCTCCTTTGCTTTGTGCTTCCTCTACGATCTCTTGCTCCGGTCTTCTCACATACCACAATTATATAATGCTTACTAAATGCATGACTAATGAGTTTGTAACAGGCGTATTAGAATCATTGACTCCCAAGATATGTAACACATAAAATTTAGTCCAAAAGCCATCATGAAAAGAAGCCTTGTGCAAGCAACCAAATGAATAAAATTGCTATAAATTAATCAGAATTAATGCAACTTGTGTTCAATTAACATTCAATTTGAATTCTGCTAGTCTTACTTAACTCTTGACAGTCATTGCCATTAGTCTTCAGATATTGCTCACAAAAATACCACTAATCTTCAATTAGCGGTCACAATAAATGAGACTAGCCTTAATTTTGCTCTTGAAATAGCACAATAGTGTTCAATTAACATTCACTTTAAATTCTGCTAGTCTTACTTGAGTCTTCACAATCATTGCCGTTAGTATTCAGATATTGCTCACAAAGAATACCACTAGTCTTCAAACAGTGGTCACAATCAATGAGACTAGCCTTCATTTTGCTCTTGAAATAACACAAGAGCTGCAAATAAACCCTAACAGAATACTACTAAGCTTCAAATACTCTTCTTCTAGAATACTACTAGTCTTCTTTTAGGTATCAATTGAAGTTTTCATCATGTATTTGAAGGGTAGTTGAGTAGAACTAGTATTCCCTCATTTGCATATTTCGGCTTGTGGGCATACTACATAGTGGCCGATTCCGATCTCGGTCGGAGGCGCACCCAATACCATTCGGTCGGGAAAAAAGCCATGCGAATGCCTGTTTCCCGACCGATCCGTACAGCATACCGAACGAGTAAGTACGATGCGCACAACAGCACAGAATCCGGCCGAGTCGTACTCACCCAATCCAGGTCCTGTCCTCCGACCGAGGCGAATCCGGAAACGCAGAATCGAGTCGCAAGGAAGGGAAAATGCAGCCCTGTCCGGCCGAACAAGTACGATGCGCTTTCCGTACGCGCCGAACCCGTCGCTACGCACGGCACGTCAAAGCATCCGGGAAAGGCGCACATAAGCTCCGATTCGCGCCACAACACGATCCACGGCTACGAGGCGAACACGCCAGCGACGAGGACGACGCGAAGCGACGAGAAAGACGAACGACACGAACCAACCATGAATCCCTTCGTCCCGATCATACCAATATTCTACATTTACTACCGGAACAGGCACGGACGCGTACGGCGCAGAAGGTAAGTCAGACACCAACCACAAAACACATACAACACGTACACGACACATCACACACACACAGAGGGATGCAGAATTTACTTACACCAGCAACAGCAGCACCATAGGGGCGGGATGCCCATCACCAATGCCACATATGCACACAGGGGCCTGAATGCGCACCACCACCCCTACCCAGGGGGGCCGGATGCCAACCACCACTACCACCCTTAGCCAGGGGGTGCCAGATGCCCACCACCACTACCACCCTTACCCAGGGGGCTGGATGCCTACCACTACTACCACCCTTAGCCAGGGGGCTGGATGCCTACCACTACTACCACCCGTAGCCAGGGGGTGCCAGATGCCTACCACTACTACCACCCTCACCCAGGGGGGCTGGATGCCTACCACTACTACCACCCTTAGCCAGGGGGTGCCAGATGCCCACCACCACTACCACCCTTACCCAGGGGGGCTGGATGCCTACCACTACTACCACCCTTAGCCAGGGGGCTGGATGCCTACCACTACTACCACCCGTAGCCAGGGGGTGCCAGATGCCTACCACTACTACCACCCTTACCCAGGGGGGCTGGATGCCTACCACTACTACCACCCTTAGCCAGGGGGTGCCAGATGCCCACCACCACTACCACCCTTACCCAGGGGGCCTGGATGCCTACCACTACTACCACCCTTAGCCATGGGGGTGCCAGATGCCTACCACTACTACCACCCTAAGCCAGGGGGCTGGATGCCTACCACTACTACCACCCTAAGCCAGGGGGCTGGATGCCTACCACTACTACCACCCTTACCCAGGGGGCTGGATGCCTACCACTACTACCACCCTTAGCCAGGGGGCTGGATGCCTACCACTACTACCACCCTTACCCAGGGGGCTGGATGCCTACCACTACTACCACCCTTAGCCAGGGGGCTGGATGCCTACCACTACTACCACCCGTAGCCAGGGGTGCCAGATGCCTACCACTACTACCACCCTTACCCAGGGGGCTGGATGCCTACCACTACTACCACCCTTAGCCATGGGGGTGCCAGATGCCCACCACCACTACCACCCTTACCCAGGGGGCTGGATACCTACCACTACTACCACCCTTAGCCATGGGGGTGCCAGATGCCTACCACTACTACCACCCTTACCCAGGGGGTGCCAGATGCCTACCACTACTACCACCCTTACCCAGGGGGGCTGGATGCCTACCACTACTACCACCCTTAGCCAGGGGGTGCCAGATGCCCACCACCACTACCACCCTTACCCAGGGGGCTGGATGCCTACCACTACTACCACCCTTAGCCAGGGGGCTGGATGCCTACCACTACTACCACCCGTAGCCAGGGGGTGCCAGATGCCTACCACTACTACCACCCTTACCCAGGGGGGCTGGATGCCTACCACTACTACCACCCTTAGCCAGGGGGTGCCAGATGCCCACCACCACTACCACCCTTACCCAGGGGGCTGGATGCCTACCACTACTACCACCCTTAGCCATGGGGGTGCCAGATGCCTACCACTACTACCACCCTTACCCAGGGGGCTGGATGCCTACCACTACTACCACCCTTACCCAGGGGGGCTGGATGCCTACCACTACTACCACCCTTAGCCATGGGGGTGCCAGATGCCCACCACCACTACCACCCTTACCCAGGGGGGCTGGATGCCTACCACTACTACCACCCTTACCCAGGGGGCTGGATGCCTACCACTACTACCACCCTTAGCCATGGGGGTGCCAGATGCCTACCACTACTACCACCCTAAGCCAGGGGGCTGGATGCCTACCACTACTACCACCCTTAGCCAGGGGGTGCCAGATGCCTACCACTACTACCACCCTTACCCAGGGGGGCTGGATGCCTACCACTACTACCACCCTTAGCCAGGGGGTGCCAGATGCCCACCACCACTACCACCCTTACCCAGGGGGCTGGATGCCTACCACTACTACCACCCTTAGCCAGGGGGCTGGATGCCTACCACTACTACCACCCGTAGCCAGGGGGTGCCAGATGCCTACCACTACTACCACCCTTACCCAGGGGGCTGGATGCCTACCACTACTACCACCCTTAGCCAGGGGGGTGCCAGATGCCCACCACCACTACCACCCTTACCCAGGGGGGCTGGATGCCTACCACTACTACCACCCTTAGCTATGGGGGTGCCAGATGCCTACCACTACTACCACCCTTACCCAGGGGGGGCTGGATGCCTACCACTACTACCACCCTTAGCCATGGGGGTGCCAGATGCCCACCACCACTACCACCCTTACCCAGGGGGGCTGGATGCCTACCACTACTACCACCCTTAGCCATGGGGGTGCCAGATGCCTACCACTACTACCACCCTTACCCAGGGGGCTGGATGCCTACCACTACTACCACCCTTAGCCATGGGGGTGCCAGATGCCCACCACTACTACCACCCTTACCCAGGGGGCTGGATGCCTACCACTACTACCACCCTTAGCCATGGGGGTGCCAGATGCCCACCACCACTACCACCCTTACCCAGGGGGGCTGGATGCCTACCACTACTACCACCCTTAGCCATGGGGGTGCCAGATGCCTACCACTACTACCACCCTAAGCCAGGGGGCTGGATGCCTACCACTACTACCACCCTTAGCCAGGGGGTGCCAGATGCCTACCACTACTACCACCCTTACCCAGGGGGGCTGGATGCCTGTCACTACTACCACCTCTACCCATGGGGGCTGAATGCCTACCACCAACACCACCCCCACTCATAGGATGGACAATGCATGACACAACCAGCACACCACAACCTAGGGAATGCAAGAAAAAGACATCCCCCAACACCATGACAAGCGTGTGTAGACTGTGTCAAATGCCTACAACACTGAACATGACTTTGAACATACAATGTGACCCCCTATCACATGTGCCACACATATATGTGTGTGGCCCCCACAATGCAAGCGGGCCATGACCATTGTGGCAATGGGGTCCAAACCCCCATCATCACAGTGACCAAAATGTAAGTGTGGGGTCCATAGCTGAAGCACATTTTGAACATTGTGGCAATGGGGTCCAAACCCCCATCATCACAGTGACCAAAATGTAAGTGTGGGGTCCATAGCTGAAGCACATTTTGAACAGTGTGGCAATGGGGTCCAAACCCCCATCATCACAGTGACCAAAAGGTAAGTGTGGGGTCCATAGCTGAAGCACATTTTGAACAGTGTGGCAATGGGGTCCAAATCCCCATCATCACAGTGACCAAAATGTAAGTGTGGGGTCCATAGCTGAAGCACACTTTGAACAGTGTGGCAATGGGGTCCAAACCCCCATCATCACAGTGACCAAAATGTAAGTGTGGGGTCCATAGCTGAAGCACATTTTGAACATTGTGGCAATGGGGTCCAAACCCCCATCATCACAGTGACCAAAATGTAAGTGTTGACAAAGAAAAAGCTGCAACTGCCAAACTGCATGGATGATTCCTGGTCACAGAACATAAAACACATCAGTGGCAAAGTAGTGCATGTGTCCCATTGCAACATAAATTGGGGGAGGCAAATACTGCAGTGCAAATAAGACATACCTTTGGCCATGTGCAGACAAACAACACCGATGGGGGCTGACACTGTCAACATTCATCAATGACACAATGACAGAAGTGACCATCAGAATGCAGACCCACATATTTGCACCAATGGGCACACAAATGCAGATACCCTGTGGAGACTGTAGATGTGAGGTGAACAGATACCATACCATGGCAGCAATGGGACACACAAACCATGATCATTGTGCTGACCGATGACCTAGGAGTCCCAGGGACAGCAGGGGAAACCCACCAAACTACATACAGCCAATGGCACACCCAAGATATGCCAATGCAGTGGTGCAGATGCACAAACACAAACAGGCAGACCCACACTGCACATCATACACAACAGGTGAGGGGGGTGCCAGTGTCCCCAGGCAACCACACAACACATGAGGAGACCTGAATACCAATCATACAGATGTGCATACAGTGCCACACAAAGGTAACTCATGGATCCAAATCCCCTATGTGGGCAAGCAGGCATTGTCAGATGAGAGGGAGCACAAATCACACATGTCACACAGGCACGTAGGAACAGCAACTGACACAGCAAGACACAGACACACCACAGCACTACCCCCAGGGCCCCCACAATGTGGTGACCCTGGGCTGCATTACAATCCCACTGTGATGACAAAGCTAAATGTCGTTCACACTGTGAACCACAGTCATGTGTCCTGAGCAACAAACTACCATCACATCTACACAAGCACAAATCAATCAGCACGGCCAGTAAGCCAAGGCCAACATGGAGGCAGGGGCCTAGCCGGGCAACAACTCTCATCTGCACACACTCAACACCACACCCCTCAACCTCCAACAATGTGCAGCAGTGAAGCACACATGCACTGGTGACATTGCACATGCACCCATGACTATTCCAGGGTGGTGGGTGGGAACCAAGGTGCAGAAACACATCACACATGGCCACTCAACAAGACTCCTGAATGTCTGACACACTGCACACTACGCTGTACATGGACATGACGGCAATACCACACCAACCAATGGGATCCCAGCCACAGTCACACACCAATGAAGAAGCCAAGGTCACCCACAAAGAACACACATAGACAACAACCAACATTGCAGCCCGGACCCTGAGGAGTGCCAGCAGTCACACACACAACGTGTCACAATCACTGAAAGATAACACAAACTGGAAATCACATGACAGGGGCAAACAACAAGTGCCAAGGGGAAACCTGACTGTGACCCATCTGCGTCTGCACACAAACTCAGCCCTGACAGCAAACACACCTATGGGTGACACCCTGATGACCAGTAATGTGCCATGCACCCACATCACAGAGAACCCAGGGAGAAGACTTTGGGGGAACATAGGTCAACTCAGCAAGCATCACAAACAGGTACAACACTAGGGATCACAGCATGCACAGCTAAACGGAAGTGAACACACAGACATGCTCATACAACACACACCTTGGGCGCAGGCAATGTCACAGGAGTACACACTGCCATGAAGGGACTCCACTCCTGTGTGAGGAAAGCTGTGCCATATGTTGCCTCAGTAGGGCCCCATCATGTCAGCTGAGCACTTGGTCACACAATCAACAATTAGCACCAAATGAAGGCTCCCGTCACATCAGCCTGGTCATGGAAGTGCCAACGAAATCATCAGCACAGATCCAACACACTTGTATAGCAATGTTGCACTGACAACACAGATGAGTCCTTCCCCATTGATGCCCAAACCTGCATGTCCAGTGGAGATGGCCACACGGTCAGGGAAGTAGACGAATTGAACAATGGCAGGCACAACAGATGTGCAGGGGTGGAAGCCACAGATGTGAAATTGCTAATGTAAGTAGGAAATCCCATTGCCAAATACTGAACACATGACACCCTCAGATGCTGCTATGGATGACATGGATACACCACAGGATAGGACACATTCCCCCTGGACCACATGGGTTCCTGCACAGTAACACTTCATTATCATGAGACCAAATATCACCATCACTGCAGCAAGGGCATGGTTAGCATCATCAACAACATGTACATCAGAAGCATAAGCACTAGAGAACAGAAAGTTGCTTTATTCAGCATATGTGTGTATTGAAAACTGAAAGTCCAGAAAAAACACAAAGGCCAATGGCCAGTCCATTGTCAAAGTCCAAACAGGGTGACAGTGGCAGATGTCACCCTACGCATGCCTGCACTGCACAAAACCAGGGACAATCCACTAGGAGGGGCAACCGGGGGCAGGCCAGGCACCGCAGGGACAGGATCAGGGCTCACCAGGAGGAAGCAGGGAAGGGGTGGTGGGTGCTGGAGAGCCACTGACAACTGCAGTGGAGGTGTCTGACATGGTGTGTGCCGGCACAACTGGGGGCATGACTCAGATGTTGTGGGTGCCGGCACGACTGCAGTGGACCCTGCAGATGGAGTGGACAGGTCCGCCACTGCAGTGCCCAAGTCAGACAGGGTGGTAGTGGACTCCACTGCAGTGCCTACCACCAGGGGAGGAGAATGGGGAACAGGCAAGGTGGGTTGGACAGAGGGGGACAACACCCTCACCACATCAGTGGCACAGACAAGCGCAGCGGGGGGTGTGGTGCCGGGAGAGCAAGTGGCAGGGGGAGAAGGCCGGATCCTCTTGGGGATGGTATATCTGTGGGTGGGGGAACCTGGGGCAGGGTGTGGTGGGGCACCTGTGGAGTGGGGGCCTGAGGGATGGAGGAAGGAGACCTGGTGCCTGAGCTGCAGGGCGGCGGCGGGGTCTTGCTCTTACGACTCCGGGGGACTTGCGGGTGGGGGCCTCAGTCTGTCTGCGCCTGGGGGAGGGTGTCCGGGGGCGAGGGGCACTCTGCTCCGTGTGGGTGGGCTTCCTCTTCCCCCTGAATGCTGTATCAGCTGGATCGGAGGGGAAGAGGCCGAGGTCACTGAGGAAGAGCCGCTGGGTCTTTGGGGTTGCAGGTGAGGCAAGGGAGGGTGCTTTGGAGGGAGAGGCAACTGAGGACTGCGCAGTGCTCGTGGATGCGTGTGTGTGTTCCAGGGCCCCATCCCCTGTGAGTCTGGTTTCAGTCCCCTGACTGTGCGTGCGTGTGCGTTTTGTTTGTGGCGTGTGTGTCTGTGTGCTGGACGTGTGTGTGCTGGTGTGTGCCTGTGCCGGTGTGTGTGTGCTTGGGACGGGTAAGGTGCTGGGGAGTGTGGATGGAGCAGAGGCAGGAGGGGTGAGGGACTGTCTGAGGAGGGACACTGCTGCCGTCAGGGAGGAGTCCATGGACCTATTGCCCCTCTGTAGGTCAGACATGCCCAATGAGATGCCCTCCATGAACGACACCAGCTGAGTCAACAGAGCGGTGTGCGCATGGAGGACACTCAGCATGGCTGTCTGCCCTACATGGAGCTGGCGAAGGAGGTACACAGACTCCTCACTCAGGGCAGCAGGGGACACAGGGGCAGGGGGTGCGGTGCCTGGCCCAAAGGAGACACGCTCCCGAACATGGGAGCCTCCACGGACCTGGGGAATGGGAGCCGATGGGAGGGCGGTGGTGATGCTGGTGGTGCCGGGGACAGCAACACTAGCTGGGGTGTGGTGGCTGCTGACACCCGCCTCCATAAGGGAGTCATCCTCCGAGTTGCTCTGGTCCTCAGCTGAGGTGGATGGTGCTGAGGACTCCTCGGTGTGGCTCCCCTCGCCCTCCGTGCCACTGGGTCCCTCCGACCACTCCTCGGCTGCTGACCCAGTCTGGCTCTCCGGCTCCTCCTGGTCCGTGGAGCTGTCCCCTTCCGTAGCCGTGGATGTATCTGCAAACAATGGGGAAACAGACAGACATCAGTCACCTGCACCAAACGCACACACCACTGTGAGCACAGCACATTACAGAGCAAGCCCTGGCATCATTAGTTGAACATTGCTAAAAGTGCCCTAACTGAACAGGAGAAGCCAATTGTCAGTCTGATGCCAACCATGGCACTCACATCCCACATGGCCTTGCACCCATCTGTCTGGTGTCTGTTGGATAGCAACACCCCAGTGTGGACACATGCACCACCTACACAGTAGTTGGACAGTGCAGAGGACACGGTGTAGCATGTGGACATGCACACATCACAACTCTTGCCACTGAGTCAGTACAGGTTTCCGGATGAAAGGGATGCCCAGAGTCAAATAGGAAATGCATGTGATGCATACCAGCGACAGACACCATGATGCACCCATGTCCTGATAGCCATCGCCACAATGGTGTGCATGTAGCACATGTCACTCCCCTGCAGGATCACCAATAAGTAGACACATGCCATGGCGGAGGCATGACTGCTAAGTCATACATCACTGTCTCAGTGATGTATGACTTGGCAGCCAGACAACAACACTCTGCACTGTGTCACAATAGTAGGTCATGGGGAATGCAAGTCCTGGAGCTGCACAAGTGCACATATACATCCCCCACACAACACATCATCTTAACCCTCATCTGTCCAGGTCATACCGATTGGACATATGGGAGACCTGTGACACTACCCTCTGAACCTGAGCCCCTCACAATCTGCTGTGAATGGGAAACAGCTACCTGAACTTCACATTCGCATACCCCAGTCTGCACGGGCAGCTGATCAAACACCTATGTGACACACAAGTATCGTCTCCTATGGTCACATCTCCAGTGGCATGCTGAGCTCCTACCGAGAAACACCCCAGCAGTCCTGGCAACAAATCCACAGCACACTGACACAGAGGCAGACACCTGAGGGGTCAAATCACTGCGCACAATGTGTCAGCTGATACACGGGAGTGGGAGTACAGAGTGCATTGCATGGCCTGGAGTAGGCATGACTGTCCTGCCCCACATGAATGAGGGATGAGCCCTGGACAGTGGATAGCTGGCTATGTATGTGTGACACACGTAATCTGCACACTCCTGGGGCCCAAACATTGTTCCCACCCGCTGCATGGGTGTGTGCCACATACCCCAGGCACATGTGGTGGCTCAGCTCAGCAAGTGGACCGCATATCAAAGCAACACGCAGATTACATGTCCGAACACAGGCGTTGTGTGAACAATGGACCCACCCATGATGCCCACAACAGAGTTAGGGAAACAGATGCTGTCCCCCACCTTTAGTGAAGCAAACTGCAAGGACACAGTCCCAAGTGACACAATTCCCTGAATGTAAGGGCCACACCTGGGTATCAGATGAGGAGTGGGCAGTGCACAATAGAGGGACATGGCTCCTGGACAACATGACTGCTGTACTGTGGCAGTTTAACCAGGCCAGAGGAGGGCACATAGCATGTAATACAGAGTTCACAGTGCAGTCTTTGACTCACCCCCTCCTTGCTGCTATCTGGCCTTCAGCTGCCCATCCAGGTCTGGAAACACCACTGCCAGGATCTGGAGCATGTGGGGGGTCAGGGACGTGTTCCGCCCCTCCTGCGAGGAGGCGACAGCTTCAGCTGGACCCGTGCAATCCTCCGGGTCCAGCCCCGAAGGTCCTGCCACCTCTTCTGGCAGTTGCGGATCCGGCGCTTGTAGACCCCCACGGACCGGACAGCCCGGACGATGTCCTTCCAGATCTCCTGCTTCCGATGAGCATTAACCTGTCAGGATGACAAAGTGAAAAGGCCATTACTACACATGCAACATATCCGTGCATGACACAGTTGTATATACATTTCTCAATCACAGGGGCACATGATGTACACAGGCAGTGCAACGCTGCCCATGGACAGTTTGCCAGACGTCACTACATGGTATCATTGCATGGGAAGTAAAACCTTGTTCAAATGCACTGTCACTGCACCATACCTGTCCAGTGCATGTCACTACACACTATGGGGGGTGACAACTACTCAGTGAGCCTGCTAGCCAGGGGCGTGCAGACTTTCAGCCTTGCTAGTCAGACAAAATGCACATTCAGAAAGGCAGTGCACAGAACACTCACCTGCTCCCCTGGTGTCCCATACAGCTTGCTGTACTGTGGAAGTAGGCTGTCCAGCAGGGCCTGGTTCTCCTCAAGGCTGAAGGCTGGGGCTCTCTCCACAGTACGTGCCATTGCAGGGTCCAGAGGGGGCAGAGACAGCAGCAGTGCAGTGGCAGATGTCGTCCTGGAGCATGTAGTGCAGGCAAGTGAGCTCTCAGGGGAACAGCCAGCAATAAATATGTGCTGGAGAGGCAGATACTGTCCCATGTGTCCAAAGTGATAGGTCCAAGTCATTTGCATCTTCTGAATCTGGCCAATCCATGGAATAGCAGCACCAATACACGCCCACAGCATCCTTCAAATCTTCAACTTCATGACATACATGATTTTGCAACATTGTTGTGGGTGACCAACTAAATTTCCAGCAACCGACTCGTTCGAATTTTGAAAACGCGTCCGTTGCCAGGCTAGGCCATTGTCAATGGGTGCGCACCGATCGGTCCATTGCTGTTCAACGCGTACAGGGGTACAACGCGTACCCGCACACATTGAATGCAATGGGCCGGCCGGGGCACCAATCGGTCCATTGCTGATCAACGCGTACAGGGGTACAACGCGTACCCGCACACATTGAATGCAATGGGCTGGCCGGGGCACCGATCGGTCCATTGCGGTACAACGCGTACAGGGGTACAACGCGTACCCGCACACATTGAATGCAATGGGCCGGCCGGGGGCACCGATCGGTCCATTGCTGATCAACGCGTACAGGGGTACAACGCGTACCCGCACACATTGAATGCAATGGGCCGGCCGGGGCACCGATCGGTCCATTGCTGATCAACGCGTACAGGGGACAACGTGTACCCGCACATATTGAATGCAATGGGCCGGCCGGGGGCACCGATCGGTCCATTGCTGATCAACGCGTACAGGGGTACAACGCGTACCCGCACACATTGAATGCAATGGGCCGGCCGGGGGCACCGATCGGTCCATTGCTGATCAACGCGTACAGGGGTACAACGCGTACCCGCACACATTGAATGCAATGGGCCGGCCGGGGCACCGATCGGTCCATTGCTGATCAACGCGTACAGGGGTACAACGCGTACCCGCACACATTGAATGCAATGGGCCGGCCGGGGGCACCGATCGGTCCATTGCTGATCAACGCGTACAGGGGTACAACGCGTACCCGCACACATTGAATGCAATGGGCCGGCCGGGGGCACCGATCGGTCCATTGCTGATCAACGCGTACAGGGGTACAACGCGTACCCGCACACATTGAATGCAATGGGCCGGCCGGGGGCACCGATCGGTCCATTGCTGTGCAACGCATCCCTGTACAAGTGACTGGCATATGTCACCATGCCTGTCTCAGATGAACATATGCCAGCCACAGATAGCTCCCAGGGAGTGAGGGGCACACCTACAACACGACAGCCTGTCCAAACTGTATCATAAGGCATGTAAGGCTGCATTTCCTATTGTGTGTATGTTGGTGTACATGTTGTCCTGTGGGTGTCACCTGGGGGCAGCCACCCCCAGGCTGTGCACGTGTTCATGGGGACAGGATCCTGGGTGTTACGTGTACATGACCACTGTGATGTGCAACTGTTCATATCTGTGCATGTGCCATGGTCACATTTCACGGTGGTGTATGTGTATGTCATGTCACATACCCTGTGAGTCCCATGTGGGACGGTATGTTTGAGCCAGGGTGTCCCAGTGGCACAATAGTGATGGTCCTCCACAGTCTGTGTGCATGTAGTGTTTACAATGTCTCTGATTTCATGTGCACAATGGGAGACAGTGTCCACATCCACGTTGTGTGTGCATGGACTTTGATGTTGTGCGTGTGTGTGTCACAGACGTCCATGTCTGTCCTGCAGTGGCAAGTGGGACCACTACTTGTGGGGGTCATGGTTGTTTTGCTGTGGTGTATACATGATACTCCATGTAATGCCAGTGTCCGTGTGGCAATACAGGGTCCCTGGGAATGTACCTGTCGTTGAGCTGTGATGCCTGGGGCACATCTGTCCTCACATGTCACTGTGGGGGGTGATTGTGACACGGCAGCAGGAGATGGGAACTGTGACACGGCCTCATGATATCCAATGGGCCAACCTGGGACTTATTGATGCCACTTGTTGAACCGTGATGACAGATGTTGGCCATGTATGTACCATACATGTCCTTACGGAACTGCACACTTCATGTAGTTGTGCCTCATAATGATGTATGTTGTGATATTGAGTGTGTTCAATGCCGCATATGTGGGGTGACTGACAATCTTGCTTTCTTCTCCTCTGCACTGCAGGGCTCCTGCTGTCCATCGACCATTCCCAGACCTGGCAACGATGGTGGAACGGGACAGCATCCGACGGTACCGCTTCACCAGGCAGCTGATTGAGGATTTGGCAGTGCAGTTGGCCCCACATTTGCAGCCTGGCCGGCCGTATCCTACAGCGCTGACCCCCAAGGTGAAGGAGATGGCAGCCCTACACTTCTTTGCCACCGGTACCTTCCAACATACTGTGGCGACTGCTGGTGGGATGTCACAGACCATGTTGAGCCGTGTGCTCCGCGATGTTTTGGAGGCAATGTTGCTATTCCTGAACCGGTACATCTATTTCCCTAGACTGCAACGACTCACTGACGTGAAGAGTGACTTCTATGCCCTGGGGAGGATGCCGCA
This sequence comes from Calotriton arnoldi, assembly GCA_963921515.1. Lineage (NCBI taxonomy): Eukaryota > Metazoa > Chordata > Amphibia > Caudata > Salamandridae > Calotriton > Calotriton arnoldi. The sequence goes on along the minus strand of CAWUFW010000636.1, from coordinate 1,918,782 downwards.
TGTCATTGGCTCCATTGATGGGACACATGTGGCTTTGGTACCACCACAGGCCCAGGAGCAGGCCTACCGTAACCGCAAGCACTACCACTCGGTCAATGCACTGGTGGTGTGTCTTGCAGATATGACCATCACACACGTGTGTGCCCGTTTCCCTGGTTCAGCACATGATGCCTTTGTGATGAGGAGTAGTCGCATCCCCAGGATGATGGCACAGATTCAGAACCAGCGTGCCTGGCTTGTCGGTGTGTACTGACTTTGTGCCATTGTGTGTGATCTGATCTGTAGTATTCCGCCCACTTTTCCAAGTCAGCTAATGTGCACTTGTCTGTCCTCAGGTGACTCGGGATACCCCAACATGCCGTGGTTGCTGACACCCCTCAGGAACCCTGTGACACCAGCCCAGATGCGCTACAATGAGGCACGTGGTCGGACCAGGAGAGTGATTGAGCGGACATTTGGTCTCCTGAAGAGCCGCTTCCGCTGCCTGGACAAGACAGGAGGGTCCCTCCCATATGCCCCAGCGAAAGTGTGCAAGATTATCATCGTCTGCTGCATGCTCCACAACCTGGCAGTGCGGAAGGAGTTGCCTCTCATCCAGGATGACAATGACCAACATCCGCCACCTGTGGAGGATCCTGGCCTGGACCACGATGCCAGTGATGATGATGATGATGAGGGTGATGTCCGCACACAGCTCATCACCAACTTCTTTAGCTGAATGTGAGTATCCTGAGGTGTCATGTCAATGATGTGAGTTGGCATGATATGTGTAGGTGGTGCTCTGGTGCTGTTGGAGTGTGTCCATGGGCTACTTGACTGGATGTGTGTAGCGATGTGTGCTTACAGGTGGTCTGTACTCCCCAACAGTGTTGACATGCTAACTTGGTTCTGGGTGGGTATCTTGTAACATGTATTGTGCATGAGTTTTGCTGTTCTGTCCTGTTCTCCATTGCTTTTGACTGTGTGTCATTTCTGTCCTTCACAGGGTACTTTCAGATTCGTTTGGTGAACTGTGTCCACCGACAACGTGATTGTACTTCCAGGGTGGTAGCTGTTGTGTCCCTACAGGTGATGTGCGCCACACCCATGGACTTCCTTCCTTCTACAGTTGTTGACTGTGTGCCCGCTGCCAGGTGGGATTACCTTGCATCTGTAGTGGTTACGACATGTTGCAACTGTGTAATAAACCTGTGCTTCACTTTGTGATGTGCGTTGTCTGTGGTCACACATTTGACTGCCATTTGCTTACTGCACCTGTGGGCTACTTGACTACAACTGGGAATAGGTGTGGTGTCTGTGCATTGCACCGTCTTCCCTGGCAACATCAGTGTAGGCAATGAGTCAGATGGCCTAGGTGTGTATGTGTTGTGTAGCCCTGGTGGTGTGTCTCCCTCATATGTGTCACGTTGCCTTTACTCACATGCCTGTGTTGTACTTGCTGTTGCAGTTCGCATACACAGTGTAATTTTGCAGTTCATCATCCCCATGACAGCACCCACGTTGGAATCACAACAGAGGCAAGTATGGTGTATTAGTGTGTTTATTGTGATACATTTGTGTGAATAGTGCATAGGATGGTTAGTGCTGTACATATATCTTGCAATCAGAAGTTCCTAGGTGAATTGAAAGTCCTGGTAGACAAAATCCCCAGTATCGGGGCCACAGTTGTCTGAGACATTGGTCCAACTTGTACTCCCCATGTAATGTGTGGGAGTTGTGTTGCCGACAACAGGGTGAACAGTTTGTGCACAAAGGTGAACATCCAGAACAGGTTCAGGCTTCCTGGGAGTTGCACTTGGCCATCGGCCTCTCACTTGCCCCTCCTCGGACGACCCCTCTTCTTTGGGGGGGGCCCCTCAAGTACAGGCTGCTGCGGTGCAGGGGACTCTCCACCAGAGTCATCCTCCCTCCCTGTGGCAGTTGCAGTTTGTTCAGCACCAGATGTTGTTGGCACACAGGGAGGTGTGGACTGGTTGCTGTTCATCTGGCGGAGGCATTGTAATATGTCCCTGTGCACCGCCGTCATCTCTTGCAGTGCGTCCCACTTGGACTCCACGCGGGACATGTGTGAGTCCAAGCAGGCATGATGGGCAGCCTGCTGCTGTTTCATGTCTCTGAGGAGCCCCACTACCTGGCTGAGATCTCCGGTGCTGGACTGGTACGCATCGGCTATGCGTACCAGTTGTGGGTCATCATGCACACCAGCAACCTCTGCAAGCAGCGACCTCTGTCTCCCACCCCTCCCACCACCCCTGCCGACATGTGCAGTGCGTGCAGTGGCACGCACAGATGACCCTGGTCCCCCTTGGGGGTTGGTGGTGGTGGTGGTGTCCATGGCCCCACGTTGGTCCAGGGTCCCTGTGCTGGTGTTGCTCCTTGTTCTGTCCAAGTCGGCAGGGATGGTATTTGTGGTGACAGTCGTTGGAGGGGTGGGTGCAGGGGGTGCAGCTGGTGGTCCTGCTGGTGCTGCAGCTGGTGGTCCTGCTGGTGCTGCATGTTGACTTGCACCGGATGTGCCAGGTTGGTCTTCTTCGTCCGAGGAGGGCAGAGGCTGTACGACACCAGTGAGCTCCGCATCCTCTTGAGCCTGGGACTGGGACTCCTCAGCGTCTGCTGCTGTGTCCCCATCATCACCTGTTTTTGGGAGACACACACAATGAATGTTATGTTTCTGCAGGCATCAATGGTTGACACACCTGACAGTTGTGACTGTGCCTCTGGGTGCGGGTCTGTACATTGCATTGTCCTAAGTCGTCACAGTCAGGGGTTGATATTGGTGTAGCACATTGTCCTGCATTATTTGGGCATTTCTATGTATTTGTTGGGGTGTGAACATGGTCTGCATTGGTTGTATTTGGTTGACAGCCGGCCCTTCTTCCCACCCAGCCAGTCAGTTATCCCACCATGGACTGTGCTTGCATTGCAGGGAGTGAAAGTTGTCTTTCAGGATGTCAGTCAGTGGTGTCCTGCTGTTGGTTGTTGCACAGTTGCCAGCAGGGCCTTGTGCTCCCCACAGCAGTAGCCAGTGTCAGCCATCTTGTCAGTCCTTCTCCACTCCCTGTGATGTGAGCATGGTTCAGGGTGATGTTGATGGGACAGTTGTGGGTGTGAGCTATGTCTGTGACTATGACTCCCATCATGCTATTGCCTCCACCCCACTTCCCAGCATTCCCATACTTACTTGCTTTTGTGGGGAGTTCAGTGTGTGTGGGTGTGAGAGCAATGGCAAGATGGCTGACAGTGGTGTCCTGCTGTTGGTTGGTGTGCAGTTCCCAGCAGGGCCTTGTGCTCCCCACAGCAGTAGCCAGTGTCAGCCAACTTGTCAGTCCTTATCCACTCCCTGTGATGTGAGCATGGTTCAGGGTGGTGTTGATGGGACAGTTGTGGGGGTGAGCTATGTCTGTGACTATGACTCCCATCATGCTATTGCCTCCACCCCACTTCCCAGCATTCCCATACTTACTTGCTTTTGTGGGGAGTTCAGTGTGTGTGGGTGTGAGAGCAATGGCAAGATGGCTGACAGTGGTGTCCTGCTGTTGGTTGGTGTGCAGTTCCCAGCAGGGCCTTGTGCTCCCCACAGCAGTAGCCAGTGTCAGCCATCTTGTCAGTCCTTATCCACTCCCTGTGATGTGAGCATGGTTCAGGGTGGTGTTGATGGGACAGTTGTGGGGGTGAGCTATGTCTGTGACTATGACTCCCATCATGCTATTGCCTCCACCCCACTTCCCAGCATTCCCATACTTACTTGCTTTTGTGGGGAGTTCAGCGTGTGTGGGTGTGAGAGCAATGGCAAGATGGCTGACAGTGGTGTCCTGCTGTTGGTTGGTGTGCAGTTCCCAGCATGCCCTTGTGCTCCCCACGACACAGCAACAGTGTCAGACATCTTTGATGGGCCTTTCCAATCTCTGTGGGATGTGCATGCGTGAGTGTGAGCTTGCTGGGCCATGTGGTGGGGATGTAGAGCTGTGCCTACGACTCCCATCATGCTATTGCCTCCACCCCCCTTCCCAGCATGCCCATGCTTCCTTCCTTTTGACTCTGCTTCCCTGTGGGGTGGGCTGCCTGTGCTGACAGGATGGCTGGGAGTGTTGTCCTGGCAGTTTTTTGGCTAAAAGTCCAAAGAGTGTCCCTGTGCTTCACACAACATAACCCAGGGTGGTGGTTCTTTGTGGGATCTTCAGTTAGGATGTGAGGCATTGCATTCTCCCAGGTGGGTTCTGTGGAGTATGTGTTGAGGGGGTGTGTGAGGGGAGGTGCTTGTGACTATGGTCAGTGCTGCAAGTCCTCCTTCCCACCCAGCCAGATATCCCACCATGGAACGTGCTTGCATTGCAGAGAGTGCAAGTTGGCTTTCAGGATGTCAGGCAGTGGTGTTGTGCTGTTTGTTGGTGCACAGTTCCCAGCAGGGCCTTGTGCTCCCCACAGCAGTAGCCAGTGTCAGCCATCTTGTGAGTCCTTATCCACTCCCTGTGATGTGAGCATGGTTCAGGGTGGTGTTGATGGGCCAGTTGTGAGGCTGAGCGATATCTGTGCCTACTACTCCCATCATGCTATTGCCTCCACCCCCTTCCCAGCATGCCCATGCTTCCTTCCTTTTGACTCTGCTTCCCTGTGGGGTGGGCTGCCTGTGCTGACAGGATGGCTGGGAGTGTTGTCCTGGCAGTTGTTTGGCTAAAAGTCCCAAGAGTGTCCCTGTGCTTCACACTACATTACCCAGGGTGGAGGTTCTTTGTGGGATCTTGAGTTAGGATGTGAGGCATTGCATTCTCCCAGGTGGGTTCTGTGGAGTTTGTGTTGAGGGGGGTGTGAGGGGAGGTGCTTGTGACTATGGTCAGTGCTGCGAGTCCTCCTTCCCACCCAGCCAGATATCCCACCATGGAACGTGCTTCCATTGCAGGGAGTGGAAGTTGTCTCTCAGGATGTCAGTCAGTGGTGTTGTGCTGTTTGTTGGTGCACAGTTCCCAGCAGGGCCTTGTGCTCCCCACAGCAGTAGCCAGTGTCAGCCATCTTGTGAGTCCTTATCCACTCCCTGTGATGTGAGCATGGTTCAGGGTGGTGTTGATGGGCCAGTTGTGAGGCTGAGCGATATCTGTGCCTACTACTCCCATCATGCTATTGCCTCCACCCCCTTCCCAGCATGCCCATGCTTCCTTCCTTTTGACTCTGCTTCCCTGTGGGGTGGGCTGCCTGTGCTGACAGGATGGCTGGGAGTGTTGTCCTGGCAGTTGTTTGGCTAAAAGTCCCAAGAGTGTCCCTGTGCTTCACACAACATTACCCAGGGTGGAGGTTCTTTGTGGGATCTTGAGTTAGGATGTGAGGCATTGCATTCTCCCAGGTGGGTTCTGTGGAGTTTGTGTTGAGGGGGTGTGTGAGGGGAGGTGCTTGTGACTATGGTCAGTGCTGCAAGTCCTCCTTCCCACCCAGCCAGATATCCCACCATGGAACGTGCTTCCATTGCAGGGAGTGGAAGTTGTCTCTCAGGATGTCAGTCAGTGGTGTCCTGCTGTTGGTTGTTGCACAGTTGCCAGCAGGGCCTTGTGCTCCCCACAGCAGTAGCCAGTGTCAGCCATCTTGTGAGTCCTTTTCCACTCCCAGTGATGTGCGCATGGTTCATGGTGGTGTTGATGGGACAGTTGTGGGGGTGAGCAATATGTGTGACTACGACTCCCATGATGGTATTGGCTACACTGACTTGCCCAGCATACACAGAATTCCTTCCTTTCAGTGGTCTTCACTGTGTGTTGGTGTTGTAGTGGTGGCTACATGTCTGGATGTGTTTGTTAGTTCTATTTGTGCCACTGCCTAGCTGTAGTTGTAGTTGTGTTTGTACATGTGATGACACGGTTAAATGTAACTTTGAGATGGCATGTGTTGTGTTTATCTGACTGACATACACATTTTGGGATGATTCTGTTCTGGTTGCTGTGTAATTGCTATGAGTGCATGGTTTGACTCTCCCCTTGACAGTGATGTGTGTGTGTATTGTGGCAGAATATTGTGTACATTTGTTGTGTACTCACCAGGCTCTGGGATGTTCTCTAGTCCATAGACGCTCACTGGCGGAAGGATGGCCCGCACCTTCTCCTCCCAGGGTCTGAGGTATACTGGCTTGGCAGGAGGGCCACTGCCGGTGTATTGGCTCAGGAGGTAGTCCTTCTTGAGCAGCTCCCGTACCCTCCTGCGCACGTCATACCACCTGTTCTGGATGTCAGTCTTTGTGCGCAGACATGGTGATTGTGCGTTCACCCTGTTGATGATCCTCTCCCACATCTTGGTTTTCTGGGAGATGGGGGTCTGTTGGACCAGTGTGCCAAACAGCTGTGGCTTTACCCTGAGGATCTCGTCTACCAGGACTTCCAATTCACAATCTAGGAACTTGTGATTCTTCTTGGGGGGCATGGTGATGGTGAGTGATGTGTGTGTTGGTGTGCAGGTGAGGGTGTGTGAGTGTGTGTTTTGCTGGGTGTATGTGAGGTAGCTATTTGTTGGTGTGCTGATGGTGTGTGGCTTGTGTGAGGGATGAGCTGTGGGTGTGTGGTTGCTGTCTGTTTAGTGCTGGCAGTAGAATGGCATTTGCAAAGGATCATGGTTGGGATTTGTGTCCTTTATATGGGTGGAGTTGTGGGTGTGTCTTTGTTCTCTGTCCCCACCCCCCAGTATTTATTGGCTTTGTAATTGCTTGTTTGGCCTTTTTTGTGTATTTTTCCTTAGTACTTTTTGTGCATGTTGGAAACGTTCTTGTGACCGAGTCGGACCCTGCATTTGTCTCGTACGGTCTTCTCCGTTTCGTTCACGCTGTGTTTGTGCAGTTTTCTATGCTGCGTACGCGTCGGTCACGGTGTTTTGTGTTACTTCGGCTCGCAGTTTTGTATGCGTGTCGGTCGTACGGCTTGTCCTCCGTTTGACTTGGTCGTGGTTTTCGCGCCTTGCATCGTACTTAGCGGTTTGGAGTTCGCGTGTACGTTTCGGTTGGATTTGTTCCGGGTGCGTGTCGGTCGGTTCGATTCGCGTGTTTTTCCGGCCGGATTGCTGTTTTCCGTGTGGCTCGGTCGTTCGGCTTGGGTTCAGTACGTGTCGGTCGGATTTTGCACGCCTTGCATCGTACTTGGCGTGTCGGGCGCCACAGGTACGTGTCGGTCGGAATAAATTCCGGCTCCGAGTCGGTCGGTGCTTTTTCCGGCCCGAATCGGAATCGACCCCATAGTCTTCATGCATACTAAATAAATTCTATATTTTAATAGTAAATGAATACTGCTGTAAACACTGGAATCACACTAAGTGAAGATCTTCCATTTTGGTGAGGGATTGCAAAAGACGTAAAATGCAAAAGTGTGAATGATGTACTAATGACTCCCCGTTTAAGACGTGATGAGAAGCTTAATGTCAGCTCCATCACCCTGCTCTCAGCTTCCTTCTCAGCCTTCAAGTTTACCCTTGTGTAAGATAGCTGGAAAATGCACTACCGTAAAGGAATTGTTCCAAAGCGTCAATTAAGGAGTACTTAAGGATGCAACACTTGGCTGTCGCCATTCATGCTCGGGAATTCGCATTATCTCAATTTTCGCACCGGTTGTTACTGAACTGTACAGAGTTTAACAATATTTAAATTCAGCAATATTTTCCGAACACTGTCTATTCTGTTTGACATTATGTGCCTTATGCATTTATTGAAATAAACATTAAAGAACAACCTGCAACCCGTGCTCTTGTTCTGTAGACATTAGATGTTTACAAATGACGTTCTCTCGGCTCACTGATAGGAGCCCCCCTACACATTTCCAGGACAGCTTGCTTCCCTGCGTCATTAGGGAGTCTAGCGAGAAACTGGAAGTTACAAACCAGGAGAGTGCGCGCCCAGAGGTGTCAGCACAGTCTGATATAACACTACCACCCAAGCATAAAGGAAGACAGATCACTGTCACCGGAAGTAGATCACTGTCACCGGAAGTAGTTGTAATTCAGCAGTTCTGTCACCTCCGCACTCGAGAGCATCATGGTTCACCAGCATGATTGTGGAAGGGCGGGCTAGACGCAGGCACCTTGTCTGAGGACAGCAGAAGTGGGTCATTTGTCAAAAATAAATTAGGATAATGTGGCCAAAACTATTCTGAGGCCCCTGCCCACTTCCACTACTGGTACGGTCCACTTCTACCCCTGCTGCAGCCCACTGCCTGCCAGGGCAGTACTTAAAGCGTTCTCTGCTCTCACTGCCCCTCTGACAAGTTGTTGGGTTGGTGGTGTGAGATTCGAGGGAGCTTTAATAACTAGCTTAGTGCCTTGAATGTTGTATTGCTTATAACCCCTTTGTCTTTCTAACAAAAATGGACCAGAAGATTGCAAATGTGGCTGGCCAAGTAACCTGTGTAAAATCTATTATACTAGATGCTTGGGGGCTGATAATTTTTTAGGTCGAGCTAGAGGTTCGAGACCTGCTGTAATCTGTCAGTGGGCATCAAGTCCATCCTCTTTTTTGCAATTGCTTTTCATTTGTCTGTGTCAGTGTCCTTTACAAATCCTTGCTTGCTAGTGGTCAGTCCGGCCTCTTTGTCCCTTCTTTCGCTCTTCTGTTCCTCCCACAGAGCAGGGGCTTGGTACTGTCTCATTCCGCTCTGGTTCTTTATCTGTTCTCCGGGGGACTATTTTTTCTTGGTTTCCTACTCTGTTACTGTTTGTCTGTGTTCAGCTCCAGTGCCCTTGCTGCTTACATTTAAGTATAGCATTCTTCCTCCCACTGCCTCTCAATGCCATAGTTGTGTTACTGCTGCCTCCCCTGCCGTGCATTCCGCTCCGTTGCTTATTTCTTTTGCTCCGGCACCATGGCATGGGAATGCTCTCTTAATGCACAGCTGCTCCTCTGTCTTTTCATTTCGAGCGCAACTTAAAACAGGCCTGTAAATCTAGTCACTGCGCTTTCATGTTTCACAATAGTGCCTTTTATTTGATTAGTAGGCTTCCCTACAGCTGTTTCCAAATGCCGTAGGGTTCAGCGCTTGTTTCACTTTCTTTGTGGTGTATTGCCCGGCTCCTCTGTCCCTCCCTCTTCCAATCAGTCAGCAGGCTCCAGCAGAGCAGCAGAGCCAGGTGGATGGAGAAGGCGGGTTATGCTGCAGCCTGCCTCAGAGCAGGGGGCATTGCTGTCTGTGCCTGCTTTTGCAGCTGCCCAGGCCATGGACTGGCTCTGGTATCTGGTGAGAACTGCAGTTCTGAGCTCTTTCTATCTGCTCTGATGATCAGAGTGGTGCCTTTTTGCGAGCGCCGCACTGGTTTTGCTTTCACTGGCCTGTCTTTTCCCCTTGCTCCTCCACCCCACTCTCTCTGCTCTCCTTCCTCCTATGAGAAGCAAGGCTGGCAGTAACTGCGCCTCTTTTTCTGCCAGCCTTGCTTCTCGCAAGCAAGGACTATAGGTACAAAGTGCGTGTTTATGCACCGCTTGCAGGTTTTCAAAACACATAAATAAAAGGCATTGTCATTTACAATGCCAATAGCTCAAACTCTCTCAAATGCGAGACCTATTGCATTGCAAATACTTGTTTAAATAATGGACTGCAATAGGTGTCCTGCAAGGGAGCAAACTCACCTTCCTGAAACGGTGCCAGCAAACAGTTGATAAAAGGTAAGAGTGGTTGCCCACAATGTTGTCAGATGCAAGATCAGCTTGTTCCTTGAACAATAAAGATAAACACGCATGAGCGAGCGCGCAGACTCCTAAAATAGTTTGCAGACAAATTCTGCATTAACAGTAAGATTTATTACACAACCATCTACTTTTTATTAAATGTCACTCACCTTTATGATCTGGTCTACTTTTTATTAGATGTCACTCACCTTTATGATCTGGTCTGGAGGAAGACCTCAGCACCAAGCTATTAGAACTGTCAGCCTTAGGGTGATCTTCCCCCAATTTGTTTGCCTCACTCCTCCATTTTTGCTGATCTCGGTTTTGATGGCTTTTGGACTCTGTGCACTTTACCACTGCTAACCAGTGCTAAAGTGAGTGTGCTCTCTCCTTTAAACATGGTAAAATTGGCTTACACACAATTGCACATTTAATTTACTTATAAGTAGGGCTCCCAGTTTTCTGTTTATACTGAATTTTACAGATAAATACAGACAGAAAACAATTTATTTTCCTTTCTATATTTATTTTTAAATACCGAAAAATACGAAAAATAGGCCTTCTTTGGATATTTGTTTCTACTGTCAATCATGGCTGGCAGGTCAGTAGGTGTACAGATTGAGAGGGAGAGGAGACAACGAGTGCCCAATCCCTCCCCCCCCCAACCCGGCCCCACCACCCCACCGCTCTTACCTGCATGAGCCGCGGCTGGTATCAGACAAACATTTGGCATTGAACCCATCTCCAAATGTAGGTCATCTGGACCATCTATATGATGGCTCTTCTCTCAATGTTACATCTGACAAGCACTGACAGTGTGTTCAGGGTCTCCTCAAGTCCAAATGTGTGCACTCCAGATAGCCCAGCATCCTGGTGACCCTGATCTCATCCTAGATATCCCTGATCATAAAAATCGATATTATACAATCATTGAGATAGCATTATTTTAACATTAGGAATTCTTTTGAGTCTTTTTAAGCATACTAGAAGCTCTAGTAGGCTACCAAGCTATGTCAAGAAGAAATGAAAAGTGTAGAGAGAATAGGGGAGAGAGGAGAGAACACAAATTGTCTAAAACTGCATGAGTGCCAACAAACAGGTATTCAAATTTAATGAGAAAAGTGTACCCATCACAAGTATAAAAACAAGGCATGATATAATGAATTCTTTGATGGGAGTCAACATGTTTCAAAGGTTTGAGTAGGTCTAAGTGATACCTTGTCTTCACCAGGCGTGACACATAATATTTACACGCCACAAGTCTTCGGGCCATCGGATGGGTGTACCCACAGTAGAGACAGAGTAGTCTTTGCCGTTGTTACACCAAAGTTACACTCACATTTAAAGAAGGCTGGCGGACCATTATATTGACAGAAAGATTACTTTGTTGGCAAAATATAAGTTAGGCCCAAAATACAAATTAGGCCCTAAGACACAAGACCCAGTTCAACTTTTTTGAATGGAAGACACAAACATCTTAGTCACCCAAATGATAACACCAGGAGAGTTCTCCTCATGAGGGCGTGGCAGCTATGCTGCCACCCTCTGAAATATCATCTGGTGCCACCAGTGGACAGACTGCTATCCTATTTAAGATTTCTTTAAGTTGCTTAATATAAAGACAGTAATAATGTCTACTGTGCTTCGATCTAAATGCTGATGGTAATCTGGTACCACAGAATCAGGGTACTGGTTTTCGCCTTTGCTTCCATTGATTGCAATTGAGTTTAGTTTGCTGACAGTCAGACTTCTTCATCAAGAGGGATTTACGTTGAATGCCTGATAATTAGTTTACTTTCTGGGTGACTCAACACATCCCAATATTTAATAGTAATAACAATAATGCTTCTAATCTTGATATCATATTGTATCCCTGGTGGATAAACCTTTCCTCAGGGACACAACATTTTGTTAGTGGATCCCCTTGGTCCTTAAGCGCTACATCAATCTCATGATTTCGATGTTCCTTGAGGTTCTCTTTGCACAATCTTTGTCGCTCCACTCATGCTTGACCGCAGACGTTGGAAGCTTGGATCCTATGATGTACCTAAAAGCTCTTTATCTGTTCTAAGCTGGTTATCATTTTATATTGCAACATTTCTGTTTGTATTCTCAGATCCTTAGGGTACATTCACTTTATTACCAAAAGCGAGCCATCGCCACATCTGTGAGTGGGAAAATATTCTCTCTGCCACTGAAGTTGAAAACAGTGAAGTTCTGTGTGGGAAATTCGACCACCAGAAAAGGTATGTGAAGAATTATTTAATGTATGAATGTATTACCAGAGAAGGAAGTACTGAAACGATTTTCATGGTTTTTACAGACCACGACCTCCAGGCTTCCTACTTCCTTGAAGATCTCCTGTCCCAGTACAGCTTACCCCTGACCATTGTCTCTTCAACTGACCTATCATTTAAGGAAAAAAAGAGCTCAAAACCTATTGAAAACATTCTTGATGTCCTCACTGTTTCCGAAACCTACGAGGAGCATTTTATACTTGGACATTCAATAGAAAAAGGTAAATCTACAAACCTTAGGATAAATAATATTGATAAAGATGTTGACGAAATTGGTGTTAATTTATCAATGTATGAGATTCTGATTAATGCAAGAATGATGAAAACCCTTATTAAGAAGACAACAATGCTGAAATAATATTTCTATTTTTTTTTCCAAATGTATGTTTGGGTGTACTGACCCTTTTTTACTTCTTGAACTCCTACTGCCATATGTTTTTATGTTATAATCTGTAAGCTGCCTGCTGTTCAGACCCTACAGCCGACGATTGGGATAAATATTCCCCTTTCAGAAGGCAGTTGGGTCTTGCAAATCCTCTTTCTAGTTCCTTTTCCAAAAATAGAAAGAGGCCTTTCAGGACTCCATCCTTTATACTCCCATCTGGTGCCAAATTCAGTGAGGCACATGCTTTGGAATAGAGAGTACCATAAAACTGGCACTTCCCCATCCCAGCTGAATTTAATGGCCTTACAAAGCTGTTTGTCATGTTTGCTACTTGATTAGTTTACTTTTATTCATTATTGATTCAACATTCTGGTTTATACCATGAAATATTAACCATGCTTATATACTGATATCAAGTATTAATGTTGATAACAGTTATTATTCCTGACAAAGCAAATGGTGTCATTTGTCTGCAGGCTAAAATATGCAGCTTTACCTAATACACAATTATGTTTTTAAATTGCATCCTTTGGAAAAAGAGGGTGTTGCATTGCACAGTAAAAAGTAGGCCAGAAGTGGGCGAAGTTCCGGCCTGCCAAATCTGTATTCTTGCATAATACTTAGTGGGGAGAACCACCTCATTTCTAACGCCAGAGACTTAGCTGGCATTGGCATCAGAAACTCGAGACCTGGCATTGTTTCCGCCACAAGGCTGTTGGGTCATAGTGTTGGATGTCCGTCCTGTTTATGACTTTTGCAACTGTTGTTTTCACCCAGAAATGCCAGCGACCTGAACTGGGGCTGATTCACGAAGGAAAGTGTAAATGTTCGGCGTTGTCTGATGTACTTTTTCATAATTAATAAAAACAAGTGTGATAGCACGCCTGGAAAGCCACGTCAGTCCCAGATTTCCAGGCCCACTGTTGCATCTGTCATGGAACTTCTTTTAGGCTGCCTACTCTCCCTGTACCTAATTGTACATAGCATACAAGTTTGCTTAACGGGAAGGGCAGCTTATTGGGCAAAAGCACTTCATTTTTTTTTCTCCACTGGGAGAAAATGTCCTTGTGGGGACAGCGCTTCTCGTACACCCCAACATCTGGGGACCATCTGTGTCCTTCCAGTCCTGGAAGGGAAGTTGCTCCAGCCTTAAATGGAGTTAATGTCCAGTGTGGTTAATGGGCTAGATTTAATTTTCTGAGTGCCCACAAATGTGCATTTTTGTGGTTGATCACAAACTTCCCATGCTAAACAAGTTTTGCAAAGCCCAATTCTCACTCTTTAAATTGATTCAATACTGCGGATTTCTACGCACTATGGCAGAGGAAGTCACAGTAGGAAAACAATTTACCACTGTTAAAAAGCATTTTGTGAATTCTGTGTGGATCCATTTTGATTGCTGGGGTTTACCATGACACAAGATGAGGGTGAGGAACGTTTCGACAGACAGTGGAAGTGTTTTGCCTGTATTCCTGTTATTTGTGGGTGGAAGCTAGAGACCAGGCTACCTTTCGAAATTCCATGAAGACTTTGTTAGCAAGGGGCTGCCAATTAGTTCTTACTGAGCCCTGCCATTTGGTGGACGGTAGGGAGAAGGTGGCACTATAGTTTCTGCTGTTCAAGGTGAGGAATTCTTTCAGTTAGGCCTGCCCTTCTGTCCTTCCCCAATTGCTGCTCTAGGAACACTGATGACAGCCAGGTGCAGAGAGCTCACACTTCATTGTGACTGTGTTGTGGGTACTGCTGCTTGGAGCCGACCACAGTGCTACCTGCTCTGAGAAGTATCACTTTAAATAAAGGCTGTGCCTAGTGAGCAGCCTGAGAAGGACCAAACCAAACCAGCTCTGGAGCATGAGATAGTGGATGCACTCGCTGTGCCGTTTACAGTACTGTTTTTAATGCAGAACAGGTCTTCTCTTCTGAACATGAGGAAGTGATAAAAAGACAGCCTAAAGATAAGAATGAGAAAGTGTAGCAGCACATGTGGCTAATAAACACCAGCAAAATATTTTAGGATAGAAGATAGAATCACTAAGGGCACACAAGGACAAGACGATGCTGAGGGCATCAATTAGTAGCCTTCCAATAAATGTTTCTATTGCACCCCTAGACTTGCCTCATAATGTGTGCGTTTAACAGGAACAAAAGGCCCCATAAATACATTCTAAAAAGCTAAGGCCTACTTGTGTTCTGACCAGAGCGGCCTTCTTTTCGTGTCCACGGGCTAGCAGCCTTTTCCATCTATTTAGGCATGATAACAGATAATTATGTTTGGCTGATAATTAGAACATTGGGATTGTCCCATGCCTGTGTGTGATAGGGGTGTTGGGGGAGGCCTGGCTGGCTGTTGAAGGGGTGCACCATTGCAGTACTAGCTCTGTCTGCAAACCCCACATTCTTTCATGCTCTGTCTAAGCACAGAGCAGCTGTCCAGATCACCTCATGCAAACCTGAAAGAGGGGTACTGGGGAGGTCTGGTCATTCAAGGGTGCGGCTATGAGAGGCAAAAAGAGACCATGTATACTTTTCTGCTTGTAATTATAAATCCTCCGTTGGACATGGCCCTTCTTATTTGATTTCCCTAAAACGTTTTGCTTTTTATCCTCCTGGTTTTTGCTGATTCTCTTTTCCGGGCCTTAGGACTCTGGGCACTTTCCCATTGTAATGCACTGTGAAATCGCGTGCGCCCTTCCTACTCATGCTAGGAAGTGGTGCTTACATAATTGGTTTAGGTGTTGTACCTGTGAGTACCTTGTAAAAAGGTACACCACATACCTAGGGTAGGTACTGCACTGGCTAATAGTGGGTTGCAGCACTGATTGTGCCACCCGCCAGAGTAGCTTTTCAAAATGTATTGAGCCTGACGTTGCAGGCCTGTGGGTGGGCAGTTGAGCTTATGCTCAGGTTGGCATTTCTAACTCATTAGCCAACCCCGAATGGACCTTCCAATACCACTGGAGCACCCATAGGGTAAGCCCTGAGGGCTGAGCAAGTAGCAGGTGAAAGGCATGGCAGATACACATGGGTGTTCCATGCCCAGGTAGGGAAGAATCCACATGTGGGTTTTCCCTGCCTAGGAGGTCGGCTCTTCCCATGGGACATCACCGGGATTTTTGTGATTCTCTTTTAGTGGCCTTAGGGCCCTGGGCACTTTCCCACTGTAAATGCAGTATAAAAGTGTGTGCATCCTTCCTACACATGTTAGAAAGTGGTGGTTACCTGATATTTTTAAACATGTGTCAAGCCTGCCATTGCAGGCCTGTGTGTGCTCAATTTCACTTATGCTCAGGTTGGCCTTTCTAAACCACTGGCCCATCCTGAGGGGACCTTTCACTTTCACTAGAGCACCCTTAGGATAGGTCCTGAGGGGTGAAGCAAGTGGTAAGTGAAAGGCAGTGCAGGTACACATGTGTGTTCCCTGCCCAGGTAGTGAAGAATACCCTTGCGTGTTTTCACTACCTAGGAGGTTTGCTTTTCCCATATGTTAACTTGGAGGAATAGTTGAAATTACTTCAAGCTGCAATAGCGGTTAGCAGTAGATCAGCCTTATAATGTTTCCTATCATTGGATTCGCAATGACAAACCCTCACCTGTGGTCAAGGTGGATTTAATAGCTTATTAAGGCCACTTCTAGAAAGTGGGCATTTCTCCGTTCTAAAACTCTTTGTTTGCTATTTAGTTTGACTCCAGTCCACATTGGAGGCTGGGAGAGCACATCTGTGCATTCCCCAGCAACAACCATAAACATTGAGCAAGCAACTGGAACGACAGACCTCTGCCATTTGAGGGCCTGGCTGGATAGATTGGAGGGATAGATTTTGACACTTGGTCTCTGGGGAGCCAGATCAACGCCCTAATAAAGATTAAGATCTGCATTCCACTCCCTCATGGTAGACAGGACTGAAATTTAGGGGAGACATCTGTGGTTCAAAGGTAAACCCTCTGAACCACCCCAACTTCAAAGGCACACTACAATATACCTTCTGGTGCCATACTTCAGCAGGGCAGAGACACATTTGTGGGGACGTGAGACTGGACATCCTGGAACTGCTTGGTACACACTGCCAGAGGAATCTGTTGTGCACAAGAAGGATTACTGCCATTGGAAGAGACGTTGCACCCTTCCTGAATAGTGGCTGGCCTGGGCTGACTACCTGCTGCTGTGTTTCACCTTGAAGTGTGCTCTCCAAGGGCTTATTGGCTTTTCCCCTGTTCTCTTGTGGAGGTCTCAGGGTCATCAAAGACCTCCTGCATGGGACCCACTCGTCTACGTGTGATTCCTGGAGAACGGTGCCCTCTTAAGTGGCCACATCATCTGCTGGATCCCAACTGGTAGCGCGGCGTGAGCGTGGAACTAAGTAATGTACCTGGAGACAGGATTGCCTTATGCGGAGCCCCAAAATTATTGCCTGCACCTAAGGAGTTTGTCCTCTGCATCGTGGGGGCCTTAACACTCATAAGCGTCTTGTTGGTGGTGAGCAGATTCACTAGTTGCGGGAACCCGCGTGGCCCGCTTAGTTGATCGTGCCACATCTCTCTCGTGCGACACGCCGAATGCATGCTCATTTTGTGTAGTGTGCGATTCACAGATTGCGACCCTCGGAGGGGATGGCGTACCCGTAGTAGTGCCTCATTCTACCTCGTGCGGCACTGCTGAACTTGCGTCTGTGTGTATGAGACGTGAATTGTCTGGTGCAACCCATAGCAATGCGCATCAGGCGTTGTGCCTCATTTCCAGGGAGGTACGGAATTTGCAACTCGTCTGTGTGTGTGACCGGAATTGTCTGGTGTGACCCGTATCAACGCACACCAGGCATTGGGCCTCATTTCCAGGGAGGTATGGAATTTGTAACTCATCGTTGTTTGGGACCGGTATTGACTGGTGCGGCCTGTATCAACGTGCACCAAATGTTGTGCCTTATTTCCAGGGAAGTACGGAGTTTGCAACTCTTCGTTGTGTGTGACCAGAACTGTCTGGTGCGACTCGGATCAACGTGCACCAGACGTTGTGCCTCATTTCCAGGGAGGTGCTGAGTTTGCGACTTTTCATTGTGTGTGACCGGAATAGTCTAGTGTGACTTGGATCAACACGTACCAGATGTTGTGCCTCGTTTCCAGGGAGGTGCGGAAGAGCAGATTTGTGTTCTGTTGTGCCCGGATTACCTGGGTGCTACTTTGATCGACTTGTGTCTGACTTGGTGCCTCCTTCTTACGAGAGGCTCCCCTGCTTCATCCCTCATTTCTCAATTGTTCCTTTTGTGCCCTCAGTGCCTCGGGCCAACTGCCCTCTCCTCACCTGGCCTGACGACTTTGTTTTGCAAAGTAGTATTGCCTGGGTGGTGAGAGTAATTGACTGGGCTGAGGAACGCTTCAGAGAGCGATTGGAAACTGGTCAAGAGACTGCGTGACCCCCCGTGTCTCGCAGAACTAGGCTAGTGCCGGAAGGCCATTTGTGTAACCCTTTTATTGAATAACTATTGCCCTCTGCCCGTTTCTCCTCTGCATACCATTGGTAAATGTCCCGAGTGGTAGCCATGCCCCCATTTGTCAACTGCTTCCTAATTAGCACCGCTACCACCCCCACCTTCATTCCTGGGACCCTGACTAAGTGTGACTACGGCCGCAATTGGCCAAGTATCAGGGGGAGGGTTTCCTATCTCCAACCCATGGGTGTAGGATAGTCGGGGTTAGCTGAAAGGTGAAGGAGGGCTTGGGCCATGGGGTCCGCATGTATGTTATCAACTGACCTGACGGATATCAGCTGCACAGCATTACAGTGCAGTGTGCGTGTGTATGCGAGTGTCCTCCATACGGACCTGCCTGATATCCATTGCACCATGTAGCGGTGGTGAGTGACTGTGTGGGGGTGACAGGATGTGGACTGTCTGTTATTAACTACACCGCATGGCGGTGTTGCTTTACACGTTGATTCCTTGGCAAAAGAATACTACGTTTGACATTGGCTTTTACTCGTGCGGCCTTGGACCACAGTGCTGTTTAAAAGTGTTGTAATTATCTGTGTGCACACATTTTTGATATCGTTGTGATCTGGGGTGCATCCTATAACTGTGTGGTATTGAATTGTAATAATTGCCAGGGTGGGGCTACATCTGACAATGTTTAGTAGTTCACTGCATAAGGGTGCCGGGGGTAAAGTAGGATCTTTCCCAAGTGTGCATACTACTGATGTCATTTTAACATGGTTGGGTCTAGTACTGCTAGCAATATTTCCAATTTTGATTTATGCCTAAAAAATATGATGTTCATTTTGTGTTATTAATATGTGTGTTGAATACAAACTTTATTTACATACACCACGTACAAAGTCTCTTTTGTGACCCTCAGTGTATTTATTATGTGAGAGTGCTGAGTCACATTGCCTCTGTGATAAGCCTGACTGCTCAGTGCCAAGCTACCCAAGGGTGAGTGCAGGTTATACAGTGAGTGTAATCACCCACACTTGACGGGAGTGGTAGGTTCTGCTTGGCTAGGGCCTCGTCTTAGCCAACCAGAAAGTGCCAGTTCCAACATCCTCCTTTCAAAAAACATACAGTAGCAAGCTGAAACTAACAAAAAGATAACAATGCTAACTGCTATCATCCAAATTAGCCACACACTTAACGCCAGACTAACAAACCAACATGCACACTGCCATACGGACACTCAGCAATAAAACAGCTTACTTATGCAAGTGCAAACACGTTCAGCAACTCAGACAACCAGGTAGACGGACATACAGAGACACACAGCTCATATGTTGAAGGGAACAGAAAGCAGTGCAACACAAATAAGAAATATAGAAAAAGCAACACACTGACATACACATACGCACAGCAACTGTAGACAGACCGCCACAAACAGGAAGAATTACACACGTTTACGGAAACACAGAAAAGCATAGACAATGACTCAAACACAACCAAATATCGAGACACAGCAACAAACAGGGATACGCATCAAAAATAACACAAAGACCAGCACAAAAACACACAATCGACACAGGGACAAATAGCAACACAAGGACAGAAATGCTCATGCACTCATTGGTTCCCAGGTCCAGGCAGCAATTGCCACTGCCAGAACCCTGGAACCCTTTTCTTCTTAAACATTCTACACTCCACATTCCATTCTGACAACACCCAACGCAAACATCAGCAAAGACAGCCAGGCACACTGACAAATGCAGACACTGCAACAAATAACTAAAACACATAACAAACAGACCCAGAGCAAAACCATCATACTGAAAACTATAAATACGTACAAAAAAGGAACACACTAACTCACACAGCAACACACGAGCATGCATTAAGACAGGCACATACACATCAACACAAGAATGCAAACACAGAATCCATCTGTTACATATAGATGAAATTGTTAATATTTACTCCTATAAACTCATACTCAAAGCTACAGATAGAGACTCGAAAACAACTTCAGCCCCACCCAGATTAATACGCACATAACCCATCCCTTTCACAATGGAGTAGCCAATCGTTATCTGTTCCATCATAAAGGACACATTCCCCTTAAGTTCCCCCCTTCTCGGAGAAAAAACCTCTCAGCCGACTTCCCAACACTATATAATTTCAGAAAACAATGATAAACAAGCATTGGCAAAGCCAACAGGTCTGGATTTGGCCATCCTGCAATTTTTTTACTTTGCTTTTTATGCAATATTAATTAAAGGTGCACAAGAAATAAAAAGTTTAAAAAATGCAAACGCTTGTAAAAAATTGAAAGGTCTGGGCTATTTTAAGTGAATATGTTCTTTGATATTAATGTCTGTATGTTGGATGGAATAAAGATGTATTTATATATAGAGATAAATGCAAATTTCAGGTGCCACGAAACCCTTGCTGTATGAGGGCAGTGAAAAAAAAACTGGCAGAAAAACTCTTTTACATGTAAAAATGCTTATCTATTCAGGTAATCCCACATCATGTTTTAGCACTTGTTTTATTTTTCCTACAAGTACCAAAATTGCAAAGAAATATGAGCTAAAGAGAAGGACTTAATGATTATCTCATACTTGCCATAGAACAGCTTAAGGTGTCTGCTATATCATGGCAAATCCCCTGGCACTCCCATCACTAGATGCATCTTGTGTGCAAGACAAAAGTGAAACACTCTCCATTGTGACTTTCACGTGCCCTCCAAACCTGAGACGCCTTTTAGTGAGATTGTACTTCCTGACCAAGACCTTTTCATTAGGGTCAGATTTATACAACATCCACTTTGCACCACAATAGCTCCTATCTAAAGTCAATGTCATAAATGAAAGCCGTGATCACCTGCAATCAATCATCTCTACATTTACATTGTGGCACACCTACCCTTCTCCCAGTGGCCCCTGTTCCCTCTGCACATGGAGGGGCAGATTTACAAGCCCCTTACGCCACTTTTGCGGCACTTTTAACATGGGAAAAGTGACGCAAAAGTGGCGCAAGGGGCTTCTAAATCTGTCCCGGAGTGTTTATTTCTGGAAAAGTTGAAGAACTATTTCCTTATTTGTAGTGTGATCTGGGTTTAAGATACAGAGCGAGATGACACTAAGCAGGCATGGGACCGGCTCTAAACTCTTAGGGAACCTGCCCTAAATAATGCCTGTAAGGTAGGAGCCAGCCCAACTGGCATCAGCCCAGGTTAGCTCAATGGCCATTCTGCACCGGAACAAATAGAAATCCAACTAGAATTCACAGAATAACAGTTTTGCCCTAAAACAAAAGCTAGTTTTGCCAAGTTACACAAGCCACAGACTCTTGGCAGCTAAAAGACATGGGCTCTCACCCATTCCATTATCTATCTTATCCTTATGAGCCAGAGCATTTGCATGTTTACATTTGAATATAAAAAAGTATTGAATAATGTTCACCACCCCCAGACAAAGGTAGGGAAATTTCTCTAATCCCCTTTGCACACAGTAGCACATTAAACAAAGGTATTGTTTTACTATCAAATAGCCCCATCAAGAGACACCTTCAGCCAGTACTTTTATTTAGCAAACAATGGAAATTGTATTTTTGGACTTGGGTTTTGTTTTTGAACACACGATTACTAGCCATTGCATAAGGCGTGTCACCACAAAAAATACTCCTGTAGACTAACTAGTGGTAAACAAAAAACTGTGTTACCTAAATACGATAAGGGAGGTGTCTATGTAAACATCTAAAACTGCAGACACCCAGGGGTGCGCAAGGAAGCAATTCCTTTTTGTTTAGTTACCCTCACACACCCTAGTGGTGTCATGCTTCATCATCGGGTCACCCCGACGCCTATAAGTCGGGGTGGACTCGACCACAGTGTTGGGAGCTCTTTGGAAAGTGAAGACCAGGGGGATTATAGAGATAAAAACCCTGAGACAGACCCCGGTTTCCCTTTATTATTGGGTCTGTCAGGGATATTAAAAATAATTAAAAGGGCGGGTCAATGGGAGTAATTATGGTCCTATGACCCTATTGCCAACATGTTTCAGTCCTGGGTTGGCCGTAAAGGTCCTGGACTTTCTTCAGGGCAAAGGTCGTCCTCCCTGGGAACAACAGTGAAAGGGGAGTCCCTATCCTGTGAATGAATAAGGGCAGAGTAGCTGCTCCTTTTGTGTAGATAACAGATGTTTAATCTGTTATACGCAGTCCTTCATCTCTGAAAAACACAAGAAACAAACAAACACCATATCGTTTTCTTTGAACATACATCAATTGTGTAGTTATTAACACTCCCAATTAGGTGCGTTGACTGTGACCCAACATCTAATGAATGCCAGGTGAGTGTGCAAATGGAAGTTCTCATTTACATCATACTTGTGCCATACACACCTATATCTGTAACACAATAGTGCTATGTGGCAGATAAATGTGCGGTGGCGATTTTACTCGCATACTGACTTTATCAGCAGGCCAGTGTGTGTACGTTCAGAAGTGAAAATATCGCGTGACAGTCTATAAGAACAGCACTAGGCTGCTATCAAGCAGTGTACTATTGTGCAGGCGTACACTCGCATCTTTTCTTTAAAAAGTATTTTTCATAATAAGAGCATCCAAATTCTTACCCAATTTGCGGAGAAAAACTGTGTCTCAGGGGACCGCTAGGCGTGATGGAATAGCCCTGTAGTCAGACTCTATTGTGTTGTTCGGGGGTAATAAGAGGATGAAGTACACCGGAAATTTTTAGACAGGGCAGAAAGCCTATGTCGACCAGAATTACAAGACTAAACCTGTTGTAAACACCTGTCACCCCCCTACTTACTTCTTCAAGGGTCCTATCCCGCCTGCGTACCTACTTGGTCCGAGTCCCGGCTTTCGCTCTTCAATGCCGGTGAACTGGGATATAAATACCTTGGTTCTAGCGGGAAAATCTCAATTGAGAGTCACGCCCATGGTGTGCTCACGGTGCCGTCAAGCACGTAGATGCGTGTTTAATGTGCCATAGAGGATCATGGGATTTGTAGTCTTTTACAATATGGTATCTCGATCAGAAAACTACAATCGGCTCGCATTAATATGTACGTGTACAAGGAACAATTCTTTCAAACAGATATATATTACTTGTGTATATGTATATATATTTATTATGTATATAGAGAGGAAGGCACTCCCTGATTTCTGGAAGAAACATCAATTTGGGGCTAACTCTACAACGTGATCACGGTGTCATGACACGCGTGAATGTTACGTATGTGTCATACAATGTCTTACACACGGGTAGAAGTATTTTGCAGCATGAGGAATATAAATACTTATGCTCGAATATCAATGTGTAATTAATATGACGGGCTGGATGACAATATCATTTTCGAAGGGGATCATGGGAACTGTAGTTCAAATACATTTAGACGGAATGGAAACTCGAGCAGGAAATTATAGTCTATTATACTAGTGTGTATAAATTCATTTTTAGAAGTAGTCACTTTTTGCATTCTAATAAGGAAAGAGAAACCCGAATGACTCTCCATAGATACTACTCATATAAAGTACCCATTTGTCATATAAAGGGTGGTGGCAGTGATAATATGTAGCTCAGTCTCGTTTATTTATTTAGCTGATTCCAAGGTATAGAATCATTCAGACCAATTTCATATGTCTTCAAACGATACACCCATCGTTGTTCTCGTTCTAGAAGTCTGTTCATCAGATTGCCCGAGCCTTTCACTTTCTCTATAACTGTCCACCTGATGTCTGTGTCTTTATGTTGTTTTTCCTTGTAATGTGCTGTTAATTTTGTTGCGGTCACTGCTCGCCTTATTGTACTTCTATGTTCGCTGATACGAACTTTGACCTTGCGACTAGTCATGCTGATATAGCTCAAATTACATGGGCACTTGATGAGGTAGACAACTGATTCTGAATTACAATTAGTATGGGATCTTTGTTCCCATGGGAAGTGTAGGCCTAAATCAAGGCTTTTAGTATGTTCTGTAAAGGGGCACACTACACATGATCCACATGGAAAGTGACCCATAACAGGTGGGTTATTCCACAATGTGGATTGAACATTGATTGTACTTTTGAAGGTATCAGTGTGAACAAGAGTGTCTCTCAGGCTTTTATTCTTTCTGAATGAGAACATGGGTTTCTCATAAGAGAGTCTATTTGAAGTGAGTATGGGCCATTTTTTGTTGATTATTTTCTTCACATCATTTGATGAGGAATTGTACGTGGTTACGCAAATTATTTGATCTGGTTGGGTCTTTTGATGGGTCTCTAGAAGTGCCGCTCTTGGAGTATTACGAGCTCTTTTACTAGCTTTTTCTATAATTTTGATTGGATATTTTCTCTGTCTAAGTTTGGTGGTAAGAATTGCAACTTCTTTTTTATAGTCTTTCAGATCCGAGCAATTTCTCCGTACTCTCAAGAACTGGCCTACCGGAAGATTCTCCCTGAGAGAGCGTGGGTGTGCACTGTCAAATCTTAATAAACTGTTCCTGTCAGTAGATTTTGTATATAGTGAGCTCAACAAAGTACCGCCAGTTGCTCTTAGTGTGATATCTAAAAAGAGATCTTTTCTCTATCCATATTCATGGTGAATCGAAGGTGAGGATTCAGATGATTGATCCAATCAATGAAGCTATTGAGAGTAGAAATTTCTCCTTTCCAGATGAGAAGTACATCATCAATATATCTGTACCATTTGCATATGTTAGTAGTATAAGCATTTGCCGTCCATATATGTTGATCTTCAAATTGACTCATATACAGGCAAGCTAAACTGGGGGCAAAGGTACTGCCCATCGAAGTTCCGTGTATCTGAAGATACAGCTGGTCCTCGAATTTGAAAAAGTTTTCTGTAAGGGCTAACCGAATCAAAGTGATGACCCACTCAATAGGAGCTGCCCACTGCCACTCTTCTTGTTTTAGAATATCCTCTACTACTTTGATGCTTTCTTCCTGAGGAATACTGGTATACAGTGCTTCCACATTAAGGCATACCAAGATATTTTCCTTTGGGTCATATTCTATATCAGTTAGGAGATTAAATAGATGTTTTGTATCTTGTACGTATGATGTTATGCGTGTAACCAGAGGTCGTAGGAACCAGTCCGCGTATTTCGATAAAGGTTCAAGAATAGACCCAATCCCAGATACAATAGGTCTTCCCGGGGGTGGTATCTTGCCTTTATGGATCTTAGGTATTGTGTAGAACAGAGGTATCCTTGGATCATCTTGGTCGAGGAAATCATGCTCCTTTTTGGTGATCCATTCTTTTTCAAGGGCATCTGTCGTCAGTGTAGATATCGTAATCTTGATCCGTTGAGTGGGATCCCTGTTGATCTTTTTGTAATATTTGGTATCTGCCAAGAGATCAAAGCAAGCTGTTCTGTATGCATTAGTCCTCTGAATAACAGTTGCGCCGCCCTTATCTGCTGGTTTTATAATTATGTCAGTTCTGGTTTTCAAGGTTTCGAGGGCTGTACGTTCCTTGGTGCTCAAATTATTGAATGTGTCTCTTTTTGGTTGTAGTTGTTCAATTTCTTTGATTACTGCTTCCTCGAAGGCCAACACCTCTGGGGGCACTGTTGAGGCCGGAGGAAGAAACGTAGACTTCAATCTAAAGTTAGTATGGCTGTCATCGTTAACTTGTCTTTCTTTATCCAAAAAGAAAGTCTTGAGGCGGATCTTCCTGAAGAATTCGCCTAATTCACATCTTAAACGGAATTTGTCCATGTAGGTAGTTGGGACAAAACCTAGTCCTTTTTCCAGGATCGCCTTCTCCTCCGTCATCAAGACAACGTCTGTTAAGTTGACAATTAGTCCCTCATTGTGCTCGTGCTCGGCTGTGGTTGACCTCTGGTATGACTCCGTGTGTTGATTGGGGTCCTGTCGTCTTCCCACTGGATTCCCTTGTTCCCACGTCTTCCTCGTTTGCCTCTTCTTCCGCCCTGTCCTAAAAAATGTTGGTTGAATTCAGGCTGGTATTAGGGTCCAATAGGGTATTGTGGTGGTCCATGGAACGGAGTTGGGCCAAATGGGCCCGGCCAGGGATACATCTGTGGTTGTACAAATCTTTGGTTAAAGCCCCCTCTTCGAGGTCTCCTTGATTTTCCTCTCCTGCTTCTGTTAGATCCATCACTGGACCACTCCTCTTGTTCCGAGTCGGAAGATACCGACTGTCCACTATAAGAGGATCCTGAGTCAGAGTGTTCGTGACCCTTATAGTCATCTTTTATATAGGGATACACCCTCTCATGACTAAACTTCTTCAAGTCTTTTTGTAATTTACTGATTTTATTTTGCATTAGATAATCTTTATGTTCACTTATTTCTTTGTTGACCTCTTCAAGTTTTTTCTTATAGAGAGTCAACTTAATTTCTGTTATCAGACAATCTTCGCTGGTTTTGATTTTAATTACTAATGCTTCAGATAAGCGTTTAGCCGTATTAATGATGAGGATCAACCAGTCGCGTGAGCATCGCCACGCGATCAGTGACCACTCTTTTTTGAATTGGGGGCCATCTAACAATATTCTTGGGGCATTGGTGACTAGTAGTCCATTTGGTGCTGCATTTCCACGGAGATATTCTGTCATGATGGCACCATGTAGTAAGATTCTCATCTGGCATCGCTTCAGTTCTTTCAATTCATCCCAGTTTTGTGCCTGGGTAAGGCTCTGATTGATGTTGGTATCAGGTAACAGGGATGGCCCTGCCAGGATGGCGGATGCAATGTCATCTGTGTAGCCTAGTCCTAATTGTTCTGTCATGATAATATTGGATGATAATGGATGCGAATGCTACAATAAACAGAGTGTAGTGCTGTACGTGACTGTAAACACTCGTATTATTCACTAACTAAAGTACCATTATAAAATTTCAGAATGAGTTCTGAATTATACCCTACAGCTGTACGCTGCGCAAAATACGTATAGACATGGGGCTATGGGGAAGTGATCCCTAATGCCCAGAGGGTTGAGAGGATTCTACATTGGAGTATAACCTCCCATGTCAAGACATTACACCACAAAAAATACTCCTGTAGACTAACTAGTGGTAAACAAAAAACTGTGTTACCTAAATACGATAAGGGAGGTGTCTATGTAAAGATCTAGAACTGCAGACACCCAGGGGTGCGCAAGGAAGCAATTCCTTTTTGTTTAGTTACCCTCACACACCCTTGTGGTGTCATGCTTCATCATCGGGTCACCCCGACGCCTATAAGTCGGGGTGGGCTCGACTCACAGTGTTGGGAGCTCTTTGGAAAGTGAAGACCAGGGGGATTATAGAGATAAAAACCCTCAGACAGACCCCGGTTTCCCTTTATTATTGGGTCTCTAAGGGATATTAAAAATAATTAAAAGGGCGGGTCAATGGGAGTAATTATGGTCCTATGACCCTATTGCCAACATGTTTCAGTCCTGGGTTGGCCGTAAAGGTCCTGGACTTTCTTCAGGGCAAAGGTCGTCCTCCCTGGGAACAACAGTGAAAGGGGAGTCCCTATCCTGTGAATGAATAAGGGCAGAGTAGCTGCTCCTTTTGTGTAGATAACAGATGTTTAATCTGTTATACGCAGTCCTTCATCTCTGAAAAACACAAGAAACAAACAAACACCATATCGTTTTCTTTGAACATACATCAATTGTGTAGTTATTAATACTCCCAATTAGGTGCGTTGACTGTGACCCAACATCTAATGAATGCCAGGTGAGTGTGCAAATGGAAGTTCTCATTTACATCATACTTGTGCCATACACACCTATATCTGTAACACAATAGTGCTATGTGGCAGATAAATGTGCGGTGGCGATTTTACTCGCATACTGACTTTATCAGAAGGCCAGTGTGTGTACGTTCAGAAGTGAAAATATCGCGTGACAGTCTATAAGAACAGCACTAGGCTGCTATCAAGCAGTGTACTATTGTGCAGGCGTACACTCGCAACTTTTCTTTAAAAAGTATTTTTCATAATAAGAGCATCCAAATTCTTACCCAATTTGCGGAGAAAAACTGTGTCTCAGGGGACCGCTAGGCGTGATGGAATAGCCCTGTAGTCAGACTCTATTGTGTTGTTCGGGGGTAATAAGAGGATGAAGTACACCGGAAATTTTTTAGACAGGGCAGAAAGCCTATGTCGACCAGAATTACAAGACTAAACCTGTTGTAAACACCTGTCACCCCCTACTTACTTCTTCAAGGGTCCTATCCCGCCTGCGTACCTACTTGGTCCGAGTCCCCGGCTTTCGCTCTTCAATGCCGGTGAACTGGGATATAAATACCTTGGTTCTAGCGGGAAAATCTCAATTGAGAGTCACGCCCATGGTGTGCTCACGGTTCCGTCAAGCACGTAGATGCGTGTTTAATGTGCCATAGAGGATCATGGGATTTGTAGTCTTTTACAATATGGTATCTCGATCAGAAAACTACAATCGGCTCGCATTAATATGTACGTGTACAAGGAACAATTCTTTCAAACAGATATATATTACTTGTGTATATGTATATATATTTATTATGTATATAGAGAGGAAGGCACTCCCTGATTTCTGGAAGAAACATCAATTTGGGGCTAACTCTACAACGTGATCACGGTGTCGTGACACGCGTGAATGTTACGTATGTGTCATACAATGTCTTACACTTGGGTAGAAGTATTTTGCAGCATGAGGAATATAAATACTTATGCTCGAATATCAATGTGTAATTAATATGACGGGCTGGATGACAATATCATTTTCGAAGGGGATCATGGGAACTGTAGTTCAAATACATTTAGACGGAATGGAAACTCGAGCAGGAAATTATAGTCTATTATACTAGTGTGTATAAATTCGTTTTTAGAAGTAGTCACTTTTTGCATTCTAATAAGGAAAGAGAAACCCGAATGACTCTCCATAGATACTACTCATATAAAGTACCCATTTGTCATATAAAGGGTGGTGGCAGTGATAATATGTAGCTCAGTCTCGTTTATTTATTTAGCTGATTCCAAGGTATAGAATCATTCAGACCAATTTCATATGTCTTCAAACGATACACCCATCGTTGTTCTCGTTCTAGAAGTCTGTTCATCAGATTGCCCGGGCCTTTCACTTTCTCTATAACTGTCCACCTGATGTCTGTGTCTTTATGTTGTTTTTCCTTGTAATGTGCTGTTAATTTTGTAGCGGTCACTGCTCGCCTTATTGTACTTCTATGTTCGCTGATACGAACTTTGACCTTGCGACTAGTCATGCTGATATAGCTCAAATTACATGGGCACTTGATGAGGTAGACAACTGATTCTGAATTACAATTAGTATGGGATCTTTGTTCCCATGGGAAGTGTAGGCCTAAATCAAGGCTTTTAGTATGTTCTGTAAAGGGGCACACTACACATGATCCACATGGAAAGTGACCCATAACAGGTGGGTTATTCCACAATGTGGATTGAACATTGATTGTACTTTTGAAGGTATCAGTGTGAACAAGAGTGTCTCTCAGGCTTTTATTCTTTCTGAATGAGAACATGGGTTTCTCATAAGAGAGTCTATTTGAAGTGAGTATGGGCCATTTTTTGTTGATTATTTTCTTCACATCATTTGATGAGGAATTGTACGTGGTTACGCAAATTATTTGATCTGGTTGGGTCTTTTGATGGGTCTCTAGAAGTGCCGCTCTTGGAGTATTTCGAGCTCTTTTACTAGCTTTTTCTATAATTTTGATTGGATATTTTCTCTGTCTAAGTTTGGTGGTAAGAATTGCAGCTTCTTTTTATAGTCTTTCAGATCCGAGCAATTTCTCCGTACTCTCAAGAACTGGCCTACCGGAAGATTCTCCCTGAGAGAGCGTGGGTGTGCACTGTCAAATCTTAATAAACTGTTCCTGTCAGTAGAGTTTGTATATAGTGAGCTCAACAAAGTACCGCCAGCTGCTCTTAGTGTGATATCTAAAAAAGAGATCTTTTCTCTATCCATATTCATGGTGAATCGAAGGTGAGGATTCAGATGATTGATCCAATCAATGAAGCTATTGAGAGTAGAAATTTCTCCTCTCCAGATGAGAAGTACATCATCAATATATCTGTACCATTTGCATATGTTAGTAGTATAAGCATTTGCCGTCCATATATGTTGATCTTCAAATTGACTCATATACAGGCAAGCTAAACTGGGGGCAAAGGTACTGCCCATCGAAGTTCCGTGTATCTGAAGATACAGCTGGTCCTCGAATTTGAAAAAGTTTTCTGTAAGGGCTAACCGAATCAAAGTGATGACCCACTCAATAGGAGCTGCCCACTGCCACTCTTCTTGTTTTAGAATATCCTCTACTACTTTGATGCTTTCTTCCTGAGGAATACTGGTATACAGTGCTTCCACATCAAGGCATACCAAGATATTTTCCTTTGGGTCATATTCTATATCAGTTAGGAGATTAAATAGATGTTTTGTATCTTGTACGTATGATGTTATGCGTGTAACCAGAGGTCGTAGGAACCAGTCCGCGTATTTCGAAAAAGGTTCAAGAATAGACCCAATCCCAGATACAATAGGTCTTCCCGGGGTGGTATCTTGCCTTTATTGATCTTAGGTATTGTGTAGAACAGAGGTATCCTTGGATCATCTTGGTCGAGGAAATCATGCTCCTTTTGGTGATCCATTCTTTTTCAAGGGCATCTGTCGTCAGTGTAGATATCGTAATCTTGATCCGTTGAGTGGGATCCCTGTTGATCTTTTTGTAATATTTGGTATCTGCCAAGAGATCAAAGCAAGCTGTTCTGTATGCATTAGTCCTCTGAATAACAGTTGCGCCGCCCTTATCTGCTGGTTTTATAATTATGTCAGTTCTGGTTTTCAAGGTTTCGAGGGCTGTACGTTCCTTGGTGCTCAAATTATTGAATGTGTCTCTTTTTGGTTGTAGTTGTCCAATTTCTTTGATTACTGCTTCCTCGAAGGCCAACACCTCTGGGGGCATTGTTGAGGCCGTAGGAAGAAACGTAGACTTCAATCTAAAGTTAGTATGGCTGTCATCGTTATCTTGTCTTTCTTTATCCAAAAAGAAAGTCTTGAGGCGGATCTTCCTGAAGAATTCGCCTAATTCACATCTTAAACGGAATTTGTCCATGTAGGTAGTTGGGACAAAGCCTAGTCCTTTTTCCAGGATCGCCTTCTCCTCCGTCATCAAGACAACGTCTGTTAAGTTGACAATTAGTCCCTCATTGTGCTCGTGCTCGGCTGTGGTTGACCTCTGGTATGACTCCGTGTGTTGATTGGGGTCCTGTCGTCTTCCCACTGGATTCCCTTGTTCCCACGTCTTCCTCGTTTGCCTCTTCTTCCGCCCTGTCCTAAAAAATGTTGGTTGAATTCAGGCTGGTATTAGGGTCCAATAGGGTATTGTGGTGGTCCATGGAACGGAGTTGGGCCAAATGGGCCCGGCCAGGGATACATCTGTGGTTGTACAAATCTTTGGTTAAAGCCCCCTCTTCGAGGTCTCCTTGATTTTCCTCTCCTGCTTCTGTTAGATCCATCACTGGACCACTCCTCTTGTTCCGAGTCGGAAGATACCGACTGTCCACTATAAGAGGATCCTGAGTCAGAGTGTTCGTGACCCTTATAGTCATCTTTTATATAGGGATACACCCTCTCATGACTAAACTTCTTCAAGTCTTTTTGTAATTTACTGATTTTATTTTGCATTAGATAATCTTTATGTTCACTTATTTCTTTGTTGACCTCTTCAAGTTTTTTCTTATAGAGAGTCAACTTAATTTCTGTTATCAGACAATCTTCGCTGGTTTTGATTTTAATTACTAATGCTTCAGATAAGCGTTTAGCCGTATTAATGATGAGGATCAACCAGTCGCGTGAGCATCGCCACGCGATCAGTGACCACTCTTTTTTGAATTGGGGGCCATCTAACAATATTCTTGGGGCATTGGTGACTAGTAGTCCATTTGGTGCTGCATTTCCACGGAGATATTCTGTCATGATGGCACCATGTAGTAAGATTCTCATCTGGCATCGCTTCAGTTCTTTCAATTCATCCCAGTTTTGTGCCTGGGTAAGGCTCTGATTGATGTTGGTATCAGGTAACAGGGATGGCCCTGCCAGGATGGCGGATGCAATGTCATCTGTGTAGCCTAGTCCTAATTGTTCTGTCATGATAATATTGGATGATAATGGATGCGAATGCTACAATAAACAGAGTGTAGTGCTGTACGTGACTGTAAACACTCGTATTATTCACTAACTAAAGTACCATTATAAAATTTCAGAATGAGTTCTGAATTATACCCTACAGCTGTACGCTGCGCAAAATACGTATAGACATGGGGCTATGGGGAAGTGATCCCTAATGCCCAGAGGGTTGAGAGGATTCTACATTGGAGTATAACCTCCCATGTCAAGACATTACACCACAAAAAATACTCCTGTAGACTAACTAGTGGTAAACAAAAAACTGTGTTACCTAAATACGATAAGGGAGGTGTCTATGTAAAGATCTAGAACTGCAGACACCCAGGGGTGCGCAAGGAAGCAATTCCTTTTTGTTTAGTTACCCTCACACACCCTTGTGGTGTCATGCTTCATCATCGGGTCACCCCGACGCCTATAAGTCGGGGTGGGCTCGACTCACAGTGTTGGGAGCTCTTTGGAAAGTGAAGACCAGGGGGATTATAGAGATAAAAACCCTCAGACAGACCCCGGTTTCCCTTTATTATTGGGTCTCTAAGGGATATTAAAAATAATTAAAAGGGCGGGTCAATGGGAGTAATTATGGTCCTATGACCCTATTGCCAACATGTTTCAGTCCTGGGTTGGCCGTAAAGGTCCTGGACTTTCTTCAGGGCAAAGGTCGTCCTCCCTGGGAACAACAGTGAAAGGGGAGTCCCTATCCTGTGAATGAATAAGGGCAGAGTAGCTGCTCCTTTTGTGTAGATAACAGATGTTTAATCTGTTATACGCAGTCCTTCATCTCTGAAAAACACAAGAAACAAACAAACACCATATCGTTTTCTTTGAACATACATCAATTGTGTAGTTATTAATACTCCCAATTAGGTGCGTTGACTGTGACCCAACATCTAATGAATGCCAGGTGAGTGTGCAAATGGAAGTTCTCATTTACATCATACTTGTGCCATACACACCTATATCTGTAACACAATAGTGCTATGTGGCAGATAAATGTGCGGTGGCGATTTTACTCGCATACTGACTTTATCAGCAGGCCAGTGTGTGTACGTTCAGAAGTGAAAATATCGCGTGACAGTCTATAAGAACAGCACTAGGCTGCTATCAAGCAGTGTACTATTGTGCAGGCGTACACTCGCATCTTTTCTTTAAAAAGTATTTTTCATAATAAGAGCATCCAAATTCTTACCCAATTTGCGGAGAAAAACTGTGTCTCAGGGGACCGCTAGGCGTGATGGAATAGCCCTGTAGTCAGACTCTATTGTGTTGTTCGGGGGTAATAAGAGGATGAAGTACACCGGAAATTTTTTAGACAGGGCAGAAAGCCTATGTCGACCAGAATTACAAGACTAAACCTGTTGTAAACACCTGTCACCCCCTACTTACTTCTTCAAGGGTCCTATCCCGCCTGCGTACCTACTTGGTCCGAGTCCCCGGCTTTCGCTCTTCAATGCCGGTGAACTGGGATATAAATACCTTGGTTCTAGCGGGAAAATCTCAATTGAGAGTCACGCCCATGGTGTGCTCACGGTTCCGTCAAGCACGTAGATGCGTGTTTAATGTGCCATAGAGGATCATGGGATTTGTAGTCTTTTACAATATGGTATCTCGATCAGAAAACTACAATCGGCTCGCATTAATATGTACGTGTACAAGGAACAATTCTTTCAAACAGATATATATTACTTGTGTATATGTATATATATTTATTATGTATATAGAGAGGAAGGCACTCCCTGATTTCTGGAAGAAACATCAATTTGGGGCTAACTCTACAACGTGATCACGGTGTCGTGACACGCGTGAATGTTACGTATGTGTCATACAATGTCTTACACTTGGGTAGAAGTATTTTGCAGCATGAGGAATATAAATACTTATGCTCGAATATCAATGTGTAATTAATATGACGGGCTGGATGACAATATCATTTTCGAAGGGGATCATGGGAACTGTAGTTCAAATACATTTAGACGGAATGGAAACTCGAGCAGGAAATTATAGTCTATTATACTAGTGTGTATAAATTCGTTTTTAGAAGTAGTCACTTTTTGCATTCTAATAAGGAAAGAGAAACCCGAATGACTCTCCATAGATACTACTCATATAAAGTACCCATTTGTCATATAAAGGGTGGTGGCAGTGATAATATGTAGCTCAGTCTCGTTTATTTATTTAGCTGATTCCAAGGTATAGAATCATTCAGACCAATTTCATATGTCTTCAAACGATACACCCATCGTTGTTCTCGTTCTAGAAGTCTGTTCATCAGATTGCCCGGGCCTTTCACTTTCTCTATAACTGTCCACCTGATGTCTGTGTCTTTATGTTGTTTTTCCTTGTAATGTGCTGTTAATTTTGTAGCGGTCACTGCTCGCCTTATTGTACTTCTATGTTCGCTGATACGAACTTTGACCTTGCGACTAGTCATGCTGATATAGCTCAAATTACATGGGCACTTGATGAGGTAGACAACTGATTCTGAATTACAATTAGTATGGGATCTTTGTTCCCATGGGAAGTGTAGGCCTAAATCAAGGCTTTTAGTATGTTCTGTAAAGGGGCACACTACACATGATCCACATGGAAAGTGACCCATAACAGGTGGGTTATTCCACAATGTGGATTGAACATTGATTGTACTTTTGAAGGTATCAGTGTGAACAAGAGTGTCTCTCAGGCTTTTATTCTTTCTGAATGAGAACATGGGTTTCTCATAAGAGAGTCTATTTGAAGTGAGTATGGGCCATTTTTTGTTGATTATTTTCTTCACATCATTTGATGAGGAATTGTACGTGGTTACGCAAATTATTTGATCTGGTTGGGTCTTTTGATGGGTCTCTAGAAGTGCCGCTCTTGGAGTATTACGAGCTCTTTTACTAGCTTTTTCTATAATTTTGATTGGATATTTTCTCTGTCTAAGTTTGGTGGTAAGAATTGCAGCTTCTTTTTTATAGTCTTTCAGATCCGAGCAATTTCTCCGTACTCTCAAGAACTGGCCTACCGGAAGATTCTCCCTGAGAGAGCGTGGGTGTGCACTGTCAAATCTTAATAAACTGTTCCTGTCAGTAGAGTTTGTATATAGTGAGCTCAACAAAGTACCGCCAGCTGCTCTTAGTGTGATATCTAAAAAGAGATCTTTTCTCTATCCATATTCATGGTGAATCGAAGGTGAGGATTCAGATGATTGATCCAATCAATGAAGCTATTGAGAGTAGAAATTTCTCCTCTCCAGATGAGAAGTACATCATCAATATATCTGTACCATTTGCATATGTTAGTAGTATAAGCATTTGCCGTCCATATATGTTGATCTTCAAATTGACTCATATACAGGCAAGCTAAACTGGGGGCAAAGGTACTGCCCATCGAAGTTCCGTGTATCTGAAGATACAGCTGGTCCTCGAATTTGAAAAAGTTTTCTGTAAGGGCTAACCGAATCAAAGTGATGACCCACTCAATAGGAGCTGCCCACTGCCACTCTTCTTGTTTTAGAATATCCTCTACTACTTTGATGCTTTCTTCCTGAGGAATACTGGTATACAGTGCTTCCACATCAAGGCATACCAAGATATTTTCCTTTGGGTCATATTCTATATCAGTTAGGAGATTAAATAGATGTTTTGTATCTTGTACGTATGATGTTATGCGTGTAACCAGAGGTCGTAGGAACCAGTCCGCGTATTTCGAAAAAGGTTCAAGAATAGACCCAATCCCAGATACAATAGGTCTTCCCGGGGTGGTATCTTGCCTTTATTGATCTTAGGTATTGTGTAGAACAGAGGTATCCTTGGATCATCTTGGTCGAGGAAATCATGCTCCTTTTGGTGATCCATTCTTTTTCAAGGGCATCTGTCGTCAGTGTAGATATCGTAATCTTGATCCGTTGAGTGGGATCCCTGTTGATCTTTTGTAATATTTGGTATCTGCCAAGAGATCAAAGCAAGCTGTTCTGTATGCATTAGTCCTCTGAATAACAGTTGCGCCGCCCTTATCTGCTGGTTTTATAATTATGTCAGTTCTGGTTTTCAAGGTTTCGAGGGCTGTACGTTCCTTGGTGCTCAAATTATTGAATGTGTCTCTTTTTGGTTGTAGTTGTTCAATTTCTTTGATTACTGCTTCCTCGAAGGCCAACACCTCTGGGGGCATTGTTGAGGCCGTAGGAAGAAACGTAGACTTCAATCTAAAGTTAGTATGGCTGTCATCGTTATCTTGTCTTTCTTTATCCAAAAAGAAAGTCTTGAGGCGGATCTTCCTGAAGAATTCGCCTAATTCACATCTTAAACGGAATTTGTCCATGTAGGTAGTTGGGACAAAGCCTAGTCCTTTTTCCAGGATCGCCTTCTCCTCCGTCATCAAGACAACGTCTGTTAAGTTGACAATTAGTCCCTCATTGTGCTCGTGCTCGGCTGTGGTTGACCTCTGGTATGACTCCGTGTGTTGATTGGGGTCCTGTCGTCTTCCCACTGGATTCCCTTGTTCCCACGTCTTCCTCGTTTGCCTCTTCTTCCGCCTTGTCCTAAAAAATGTTGGTTGAATTCAGGCTGGTAGTAGGGTCCAATAGGGTATTGTGGTGGTCCATGGAACGGAGTTGGGCCAAATGGGCCCGGCCAGGGATACATCTGTGGTTGTACAAATCTTTGGTTAAAGCCCCTCTTCGAGGTCTCCTTGATTTTCCTCTCCTGCTTCTGTTAGATCCATCACTGGACCACTCCTCTTGTTCCGAGTCGGAAGATACCGACTGTCCACTATAAGAGGATCCTGAGTCAGAGTGTTCGTGACCCTTATAGTCATCTTTTATATAGGGATACACCCTGTCATGACTAAACTTCTTCAAGTCTTTTTGTAATTTACTGATTTTATTTTGCATTAGATAATCTTTATGTTCACTTATTTCTTTGTTGACCTCTTCAAGTTTTTTCTTATAGAGAGTCAACTTAATTTCTGTTATCAGAAAATCTTCGCTGGTTTTGATTTTAATTATTAATGCTTCAGATAAGCGTTTAGCCGTATTAATGATGAGGATCAACCAGTCGCGTGAGCATCGCCACGCGATCAGTGACCACTCTTTTTTGAATTGGGGGTCATCTAAGAATATTCTTGGGGCATTGGTGACTAGTAGTCCATTTGGTGCTGCATTTCCACGGAGATATTCTGTCATGATGGCACCATGTAGTAAGATTCTCATCTGGCATCGCTTCAGTTCTTTCAATTCATCCCAGTTTTGTGCCTGGGTAAGGCTCTGATTGATGTTGGTATCAGGTAACAGGGATGGCCCTGCCAGGATGGCGGATGCAATGTCATCTGTGTAGCCTAGTCCTAATTGTTCTGTCATGATAATATTGGATGATAATGGATGCGAATGCTACAATAAACAGTGTGTAGTGCTGTACGTGACTGTAAACGCTCGTATTATTCACTAACTAAAGTACCATTATAAAATTTCAGAATGAGTTCTGAATTATACCCTACAGCTGTACGCTGCGCAAAATACGTATAGACATGGGGCTATGGGGAAGTTCTCCCTAATGCCCAGAGGGTTGAGAGGATTCTAAATTGGAGTATAACCTCCCATGTCAAGACATTACACCACAAAAAATACTCCTGTTGGCTAACTAGTGGTAAACAAAAAACTGTGTTACCTAAATACGATAAGGGAGGTGTCTATGTAAAGATCTAGAACTGCAGACACCCAGGGGTGCGCAAGGAAGCAATTCCTTTTTGTTTAGTTACCCTCACACACCCTTGTGGTGTCATTCTTCATCATCGGGTCACCCCGACGCCTATAAGTCGGGGTGGGCTCGACCACAGTGTTGGGAGCTTTTTGGAAAGTGAAGACCAGGGGGATTATAGAGATAAAAACCCTCAGACAGACCCCGGTTTCCCTTTATTATTGGGTCTGTCAGGGATATTAAAAATAATTAAAAGGGCGGGTCAATGGGAGTAATTATGGTCCTATGACCCTATTGCCAACATGTTTCAGTCCTGGGTTGGCCGTAAAGGTCCTGGACTTTCTTCAGGGCAAAGGTCGTCCTCCCTGGGAACAACAGTGAAAGGGGAGTCCCTATCCTGTGAATGAATAAGCGCAGAGTAGCTGCTCCTTTTGTGTAGATAACAGATGTTTAATCTGTTACACGCAGTCCTTCATCTCTGAAAAATACAAGAAACAAACAAACACCATATCGTTTTCTTTGAACATACATCAATTGTGTAGTTATTAACACTCCCAATTAGGTGCGTTGACTGTGACCCAACATCTAATGAATGCCAGGTGAGTGTGCAAATGGAAGTTCTCATTTACATCATACTTGTGCCATACACACCTATATCTGTAACACAATAGTGCTATGTGGCAGATAAATGTGCGGTGGCGATTTTACTCGCATACTGACTTTATCAGCAGGCCAGTGTGTGTACGTTCAGAAGTGAAAATATCGCGTGACAGTCTATAAGAACAGCACTAGGCTGCTATCAAGCAGTGTACTATTGTGCAGGCGTACACTCGCATCTTTTCTTTAAAAAGTATTTTTCATAATAAGAGCATCCAAATTCTTACCCAATTTGCGGAGAAAAACTGTGTCTCAAGGGACCGCTAGGCATGATGGAATAGCCCTGTAGTCAGACTCTATTGTGTTGTTCGGGGGTAGAAAGAGGATGAGGTACACCGGACATTTTTTAGACTGGGCAGAAAGCCTATGTCGACCAGAATTACGAGACTAAACCTGTTGTAAACACCTGTCACCCCCCTACTTACTTCTTCAAGGGTCCTATCCCGCCTGCGTACCTACTTGGTCCGAGTCCCCGGCTTTCGCTCTTCAATGCCGGTGAACTGGGATATAAATACCTTGGTTCTAGTGGGAAAATCTCAATTGAGAGTCACGCCCATAGTGTGCTCACGGTGCCGTCAAGCACGTAGATGCGTGTTTAATGTGCCATAGGGGATCATGGGATTTGTAGTCTTTTACAATATGGTATCTCGATCAGAAAACTACAATCGGCTCGCATTAATATGTACGTGTACAAGGAACAATTCTTTCAAACAGATATATATTACTTGTGTATATGTATATATATTTATTATGTATATAGAGAGGAAGGCACTCCCTGATTTCTGGAAGAAACCTCAATTTGGGGCTAAGTCTACAACGTGATCACGGTGTCGTGACACGCGTGAATGTTACGTATGTGTCATACAATGTCTTACACATGGGTAGAAGTATTTTGCAGCATGAGGAATATAAATACTTATGCTCGAATATCAATGTGTAATTAATATGACGGGCTGGATGACAATATCATTTTCGAAGGGGATCATGGGAACTGTAGTTCAAATACATTTAGACGGAATGGAAACTCGAGCAGGAAATTATAGTCTATTATACTAGTGTGTATAAATTCGTTTTTAGAAGTAGTCACTTTTTGCATTCTAATAAGGAAAGAGAAACCCGAATGACTATCCATAGATACTACTCATATAAAGTACCCATTTGTCATATAAAGGGTGGTGGCAGTGATAATATGTAGCTCAGTCTCGTTTATTTATTTAGCTGATTCCAAGGTATAGAATCATTCAGACCAATTTCATATGTCTTCAAACGATACACCCATCGTTGTTCTCGTTCTAGAAGTCTGTTCATCAAATTGCCCGAGCCTTTCACTTTCTCTATAACTGTCCACCTGATGTCTGTGTCTTTATGTTGTTTTTCCTTGTAATGTGCTGTTAATTTTGTTGCGGTCACTGCTCGCCTTATTGTACTTCTATGTTCGCTGATACGAACTTTGACCTTGCGACTAGTCATGCCGATATAGCTCAAATTACATGGGCACTTGATGAGGTAGACAACTGATTCTGAATTACAATTAGTATGGGATCTTTGTTCCCATGGGAAGTGTAGGCCTAAATCAAGGCTTTTAGTATGTTCTGTAAAGGGGCACACTACACATGATCCACATGGAAAGTGACCCATAACAGGTGGGTTATTCCACAATGTGGATTGAACATTGATTGTACTTTTGAAGGTATCAGTGTGAACACGAGTGTCTCTCAGGCTTTTATTCTTTCTGAATGAGAACATGGGTTTCTCATAAGAGAGTCTATTTGAAGTGAGTATGGGCCATTTTTTGTTGATTATTTTCGTCACATCATTTGATGAGGAATTGTACGTGGTTACGCAAATTATTTGATCTGGTTGGGTCTTTTGATGGGTCTCTAGAAGTGCCGCTCTTGGAGTATTACGAGCTCTTTTACTAGCTTTTTCTATAATTTTGATTGGATATTTTCTCTGTCTAAGTTTGGTGGTAAGAATTGCAGCTTCTTTTTTATACTTTCAGATCCGAGCAATTTCTCCATACTCTCAAGAACTGGCCTACCGGAAGATTCTCCCTGAGAGAGCGTGGGTGTGCACTGTCAAATCTTAATAAACTGTTCCTGTCAGTAGATTTTGTATATAGTGAGCTCAACAAAGTACCGCCAGTTGCTCTTAGTGTGATATCTAAAAAAGAGATCTTTTCTCTATCCATATTCATGGTGAATCGAAGGTGAGGATTCAGATGATTGATCCAATCAATGAAGCTATTGAGAGTAGAAATTTCTCCTTTCCAGATGAGAAGTACATCATCAGTATATCTGTACCATTTGCATATGTTAGTAGTATAAGCATTTGCCGTCCATATATGTTGATCTTCAAATTGACTCATATACAGGCAAGCTAAACTGGGGGCAAAGGTACTGCCCATCGAAGTTCAGTGTATCTGAAGATACAGCTGGTCCTCGAATTTGAAAAAGTTTTCTGTAAGGGCTAACCGAATCAAAGTGATGACCCACTCAATAGGAGCTGCCCACTGCCACTCTTCTTGTTTTAGAATATCCTCTACTACTTTGATGCTTTCTTCCTGAGGAATACTGGTATACAGTGCTTCCACATCAAGGCATACCAAGATATTTTCCTTTGGGTCTGTGTGGGAGGGTGATGAGTGAGTGGGTGAGTCAGTTACAGTATGGGTTAGTGAGTGCATGTGTGTGGGGATGTATGGGTGAGTGAGTGTGTGTACGGCTGTGTAGGTGAGTGAGTGCATATGTGAGTGCTATATGGGTAACTGGGTATCTAATAGGCAGTATAATTGAGTGATGGGGTATATGAGTGACTGTATAGGTGAGTGAGTGAATGTGAGAGTGGCTGTATGGGTGAGTGTGTGCTTGTGTCAGTGACTGTATAGATGAGTGAGTATGTACTAGTATCTGTATGAGTAATTGAGTGAGTGTGTGTGTAACTGTATGGGTGAGTAAGTGGATGTGTGATTGACTGAATGGGTGAGCGAGTAGGTGTTTGAGTAGCTCCATTGGTGACTAACTCAGTGTGTGAGTGGCTGTGTGGGTGTATGAATGGATATGTAAGTGGCTTTATTAGTGACTGAGTGGGTGTATGAGTGGCTGTATGGGTGAGTGAGTGGATGTGTGTGTTGATCCAGGAATCAGCGAGTGGCTGTGTAAGTACTGGTATGTCTGTGTGAATGGGTTTGAGAATGGTAGTGTGGTAGTTGGAGTGGGTATATGAAAGGCTATCTGGGGATGTGAGTGGGTACACCAGAGATTCTGTGGATGATGTCATAAATGATGTCATTTGAGATGTCATGAGTGATGTCATCAGTGATGTCACTGACTATGTCATGAGTGATGTAATATGTGAGGTCATAAGCATAGCATTGCAGGGGCACAAGTTATAGTTAGTTATAATGGCTGAATTTCTCTGGTTTTGTACGAGTGAAATTTGACCCTAACTATAACATTCCTGTAACCTTTGGTTTTTTCAGTGAATTTCTAAGGTTTTTTAAATGCTAATTTCTAACTATAACGTCCCTCTAACCTTTGTTTTTTCAGTGAATTTCCATGTTGTTTTTTAACTGGTAGTCACGTTTGCAGAGTGGTGGAGAAAGGGGGCTGGGCCTCCACCCAGCTCTCAGGAATCCTGCTGTATAGGTCTTACAGGAGGTACCAGGAGGGCTTCTTGGTCCCCAAGGTCCCTCAGGAGTAAAGTGGACTTCATGCCCCAACCAGTAGTGCACCAAGAGCCACATTTTCAGAGTGCTGGAGAAAAGGGGCGTGGCTTCCAAAGCCCTCTTAACAATCCCACTGTGTGGGACTTACTGGAGATCTCCAAGGACGTCCTTGGGGGGCCAATTACCCCTCCTGTTACCACCAATAAGTCCCACACAGCATAATTGCTGAGACCTGGTAGAAGGCTATGCCTCCTTTTTCCACCACTCTACAAATGCACCTCCTGGCTCCCTACTAGTAGGGAGAAGAAGTCCCCTTGGCTATTGAGGGTCTTTGGGGGCCAACAACCCCTCCTGTTACCTTCAGCAAGTCCCCCACAGTGGGTTTGCTGAAAGGTTTTTTGGTGGGCACGCCCCCTTTCTCCACCACTCAGCAAGCGCGCCTCCTGGCGCACTACTAGTTGGTGGTTGAAGTCTCCTTGGCTCTTGAGGGTCCTTGGGGGCCAACAACCCCTCCTGTTACCTCCAGCAAGTCCCCACAGCTGGATTGCTGAGAGGTCATCAGAGGCCACGTCCCCTTTCTCCACCACTCTGCAAACACACTGCCTGGCACACTCCTGGTTGGGATAAGAAGTCAACTTTAGTCCTGAGGCACTCAGGAGGCAAGGGGATCTCATCCCCCACCAGCAGTAAGCTCAGAGGCGTGTTTGCAGAGTGGTGGAGAAAGGGGGCAAGGCCTCCGACCACCTCTCAGCAGTCCCACTGTGTGGGGCTTACTGGAGATAACAGGAGGCCTTGTTGGCCCCTAAGGACACTCAGCAGTGATGGAGACTTCATCCTCCAACCAGTAGCGCACCAGAAGGCGCATTTGCAGAGTGGTGAAGAAAGGGGGCGGGCTCACCGAAAAACCTCCCACGAGTTGCTGGCTTTTTTTTGGTATTTTTTTTCCTATTTTTTACGAAGAGGGGCCTCGTGGCGCCCCTTCCCTGGGCTGTTTTGGGCCCCGGGGACCCCATCCCCTGGGGACTGTCCCTTTTACACATTGTTTTTGTTAAAAAAGGGAGGGGGGCCACGTGGCCCCTCTTCCCTAGGCTATTTTTGGCCCCGGGGACCCCATTCCCCGGGGGCCAGCCTTTTATTTTAAAATATATATTTAAAGAGAGGGTGCCAGACGGCCCCCCTCCTGAGGCCAAGTTCAGCCCCAGGGACCACATCCCCGGGGCCAGTCCTTCATATATATATTTTTTTCAAAAAGGGGAGTGGGGCTGCGCAGACCCCCCTCCTTGGGCCATTTTTGGCCCCGGGGACCCCATCCCCCGTGGCCAGGCCACTTCATGGGGGGGTGCCGGGGGAGCTTTAAGGCCCCCCCAGTCCAGGCCAGCTCCCCACCTGCTGCGGGAGCTCCCATTGCTTTTGCACACAGGAAGCTGCTGACATGCAGCTCCCTGTGTGTAAAAGCAAAGTGTGCTCCGCTTT
Organism: Calotriton arnoldi; assembly: GCA_963921515.1. Taxonomy (NCBI): domain Eukaryota; kingdom Metazoa; phylum Chordata; class Amphibia; order Caudata; family Salamandridae; genus Calotriton; species Calotriton arnoldi. The sequence continues at coordinate 1,875,412 of CAWUFW010000636.1, read as the reverse complement.
GAGCACGTGAGAGCAAAATGCTCCCGCTTGGTCAAAGCGGAGCCACACAGCCCCCGTATTTAAATTTGCCCCGGGGAGGTGGTGGTCCCCGGGGCTGAGGGTCTCCTACGGCCCTTCTTAATTATTGCATTTGTGCCCGAGGGGGGTGGTAGTCCCTGGGGCTGCGGGGGGGGGGGGCGGGGAGGCACGGCCTCCGCATTATTTGTCATTGAAGCCCCGGGGAAGTGGCGGTCCCCAGGGCCATACATTATTTTTTAATGTCATCCCAGCCCTTGATTAAACAGCCCGAGGAGGGGGGCCCCGTGCACCCCCTCCTATATTTTAATAATGCCCCCGGGTCCTGGCCTACCAGGGGACCTAAATTAAACAAAGCGGGGGAGGCCGCGCTTCATTTTGTTTTCATTTTCAGCAGGAGTCGCGAATCCAACACGACTCCCGCCTAAATCTTTTAGTTAAAAATGCTTTTTTGGCCCTGAGGGGTCCCCATGGGACCTCCCCAAGAGGCCTGAGAAGTCAGGGTGACTCTACCCTACCCCTTTTCTTTTTTTTACGCTTTGTCTTGTGACTCGGTTCAACCGAGTCACAAGATCGCTGCCAACAATTCCTGGTTTGAAGTGTTGGCAGCCAATCAGATAATAGCACGAGATCGGAAAGGGTCGCGGATCCACCACGTCCCTAGATATACAACTGGAAATTTCTTTACATTTCTCAGCAACTACTGAACTGGTTTACACCATTTAACAAAAAGAGTGCTTTCTGAACCAAGGGCTACATTTTTGCCAAATGTGGTACAATTTTGTTCAGCAGTTCGGGCTGTAGCCGTGTCTAAAGTTTCATATATATATGGCAGGCGCCAGTAGGCAGTTATAGTTAGGACCTAGTTTCCATAACTTTGGCGCCATTTGACAAATCTTCATGAAGTTTTCAAAATTGGCACGACGCTCAGTTAAGCTACTGTGTTGAAAGTTTTGGGGTGATTCGCTAAGCAGGGGCCGAGAAAAAGGGGGGGGGTCCAAAAATGCTTTTTCCTCATGCAATTTTCCATCGGGATTTAGACACAACTATAGCCTAAACCGCTGAAAGGAATTACACCAAATTTGGCAGAAAGGTAGCTCTTGGTCCAGAAAGACCCTTTTTTGTTATTTGGTGTAAATCCAGTGAGTAGTTTTGGAGTTATTAAAAGAAAAACAAATTTGTATATCTAGAGGCACACATTCTTTCCGAATCCACCTGATCTCGTGCAGAGATCTGAATGGCTGGCAGCACTTCAACCAGGAAGTATTGGCAGCCATCTTGGGTCTCGGATTCAGCCCAGTCCCAAAAAACAAATGTTTAAAAAAAGAGAAGGGGGCAACCCTCCCCCAATAAGTTTTGGCCGGGCCCTAAGTATGCAAAGGCCCAAAATCCATAGCACCACTCACACACCCACTCACAGACCCACATACACAGGCACTCACAGACCCACATAGGCGCTCACACACCCACTCACACAGGCACTCACACACTCACTCACAGACCCAAACAGATACTCACAGACCCACTCATAGACCCACACAGGCACTCACACACCCACACAGGCACTCACAGACCCACACAGGCACTCACACACCCACACAGGCACTCACAAACCCACTCACAGGCACACTCATACAACCACTAAGACACTAACACACCCATTCACAGACCCATGCAGCTACTCGCACACCCACACACATCCATACAGACACTTACACATCCACTCATAGACCCATACAGCCACTCACACACCCAATCATAGACCCATACAGCCACTCACACACCCACTCACCGACCCATACAGCCACACTCACATTCACTTGCACACCCACTCACTGACCTATACAGCCTCTCATACACCCACTCTCAAAGGTGACACGTTACAGTTAGGAACTTTTTTTTTAAAACCTAAAAATTCACCAAAAAAACCCAAAGGTTATAGGGACGTTATAGTTAGGAAATGACATTAAAAAACGTAGAAATTCACTGAAACAAACAAAGGCTACAGGGTCATTATACTTAGGCTCCGATTTCACTTGTATATAACTATTGAAATTCAGCAGTGTAAGTTACCTGATCTTACTATAACTTACGCCCTAGCAATGCACTACTTATGACCTCACATATTATCACTCATGAAATGCCCAAGTCACTCAAGAACTGATCCCCAGGCATTTTATCTGGTCCAGGGGCTTTGTTGGAAACAATGCTCCCTAAGGCCAGACTAAGTTCTTCTGCAGATACCTCCCTACCCTCAGGATCAAGCAATCAAACAACAGACCCTTCAGAGATTTCCCCTTCAGAGGTTGCCTTCACCCCTCCCTCTCCAAGGGACAGATTGATAACCCCCATGCCAATTGGTTTACATGAGTGCCACAGGGATTCCCCCTGCTGCGTATAAAGGCTGGAAAAATGTGCAACCCATTCAGTTGCTGGTATGACATTTTATATGATGCAGAACCCATCCTTACTGTCCAAAGACACCAGATTCCAGAAAGAGCGCTGATCATTTGTTCTGGCGGCCTGAAGAGATCTTCCCAGGTTCCCCTTTCCCAGTCTTTTTTGGCCGTGGATAGCGCTTTTTATAGGATCTTCTGGTAGTCTGGATTAAAGATTGGTCTTGCTTTTTAATTGCAAGAACCAGATTAGCCTTAGCATCTCTACATAGGATAATGGGTACTTCCTATCCACAGTTTGCCCTGAATCAATATATAAAAGTTTTCTCAATTCTAAGAACAACCAATTGTGCACCTCAGTTATCACTCCAAGGAAATTAAAAACATCCTCTGCCCGATTCATCAATAACAGACTCTCCATGCCTTCTGCAACCCGTGTGCAAATCTCACTAATGGCCTCCTGGGAATACTTCAGACTGCTCCATTTTATGCTGCATCTATTACTAGAAATTCTCGGTCTCGGTCTTCTATCGGTGAGCTCTCCTTGATGGTTGGTTTGTAGTCTAGTATACAGACTCTACTTAAGTAAGTACAATGGGAGAGACTCTACTTAAGTGTCAGGGCATTGTGGTCACTTTCACAGCAATGGAGTACTATCATATCAATCATGGAGGGCCATAGTCTTACATCCAGCAATATATAATCAATTGAGCTGGAATGGCTAATCCTATAAAAGATATGATTGCCGAACTTAACAGAGTTTGATCATCCGTTGCAAGCATGTAATCCCTGATTTAGCGTAAGGGCATTAATTTGTACTGCTATAGGTGACCATTTCTTGATAGGAGGGATTTCTAATGCAGGGATGGACCAAACAGCGTCCTTATCAGCTATAAAAACCTGGCTATCGATGCTCAGGGGTTCAAATTGGCAATTAAAATCGGCCCCCACAATTTTCCTTACACTATTTGGAAGTGAAGCTATGTGCGCATTCAGTTGGTCCAAAACCATAGATTCCCTTTTGTTCCCTGTAGGTCTGCAATATACATTGTAGATATAATATGTTGCATCAGAAGAAATAGTCAAACTGAGACACAAAATGTCTGGGGAGTCCACCTTAACCTCTGTCCGTGAGCCTATAATTGATGTTCTGCCCATATCGTCATTCCACCTGAGCTGCTGCCTTAAAAAAGTTTGTTTGCCCAGTACAAAGGAGAGGCCATAAAGGCCAAGTCTCTTGGAAGAGACAAAGGTCATATTGGTCCATAAGTTCATGCCACTCGGGATTAACTAGTTTAGATGCCAGACCCACCACATTCCATGAAATAAAACATGTTGTAGGAAGCTTTACCTGAGGGGCTGCCCTGACATCTACTACATGTGCAACTGATGATAGGGTATACCGGAGGGGCCTAGGAGCTTCCGTCAATTTAGCAAGACTAGACCCCTCTCTGGGTAAGGTTCAAAGGCAACCCAGTTGCAAGCCCCTTCTACGTTGGAGTAGTTACTGGCCTTTTTGCACTATCAGTGAGTAAATCTACACGTGCTAGGGGTTCAAAGCAATTATGAGCTGGGACTAGAAGCCATCACCAGGTCTTGTCTGTAATGAACAAACAGCTAAGGGTGTGTGTGTGACCTCAATGGTTGTTGGCGAGAGGAAGAATAATTTTGATTGCTCGGCCTATAGAAGTAACCTAGAGCTAGAGGCTCAATCTGGCACTTTGGTAGTGAGTGGGTGCCTGCACAACCAAAAAACACCCTTTGGGCCAAAATTGGGGATCTAAAGTTAATGATAACACAGGTTCCCTCTCTGTCCACCCTGCATGGCCCAATCCAGGCAACTCTTATAGTGAAGAGAATATTGTTAGAGTGCGTGAGAGGAAATTCTCTGTGCTGCGCTAACCATCCCAATGTTTTATTAAAAAGTTCTATATAAGTCTCTGTTTGCCCTACACGCAATTTAAGAACTCTGGTTAGGACATCTACATAAGGGCATGATGCCGGAGGGAAATTCTTTGTTGGATGAGCGTGGCTCCTCTTAGGGTCACTAGATCCAAAGGTACCACTAGGATTCAGTCATCTGTAATGTAATATGTGACGTCATCAGCAGTGCATTGCGGGGGCGTGAGTTATAGTTAGCTCAGCTAACTATAACGACTGAATTTCTCTGGTTTTGTACGAGTGAAATGTCAGACTAACTATAACGTCCCTGAAACCAGTGGTTTTTTCAGTGAATATCTAAGGTTTTTCAAATGCTAGTTTCATTTTATAATGTCCCTGAAACCTGTGGTTTTTTCAGTGAATTTTATATATATGCATTCAATCTCCTCTCACACTTACAAGGAATCATTCAGCACTCAGGTTGTAGTTTGGAAGTATTTAATCTGGAAAAGACGCGATCCACGCATTTCGGCTCGTCCGAACCTTGATAACGATACAAGACGTCATTGTAGCTTCCTTATTTAAATGTACAAATGCCTCTAGTTGCCAACATTAACAAAAGACTACATATTACATTATTCCAAAAAGCTGGCGGCCATATTGGGCTGGTCACGATGCGAAAATTCAGGAATTCATACAATAAAGAAAAGAAAACAAGTGTTAATATGCACACAATGTCATTTCAGCATATCTTGCCCCGTGACCGCCTTACCTGTATGTTCATCAACGTGACTTGTTCATAATAAACATACTTACGATTGCAAACATCAACATAAAAATGGACTACACATTACTTTAAAGTGAAAGGCTATCGCCATATTGATCTGGGCACTTTGCGTATTATATTGGTTCTTACACGAAAGAAAAGAAAAAAGGGGGTGTTAATATACACACACTATCCCTAAATAAAGTTCTAGCGATTATAGTTCTATTCCATTCACAGCTCATTTGAGATGTCATGAGGGATGTCATGAGTGATGTCACTGACCATGTCATGAATGATGGAATATCTGAGGTCAAAGCAGAGCATTGCGGGGGCGTAAGTTATAGTTAGCTCAGGTAACTATAACTGCTGAATTTCACTGGTTTTGTATAAGTGAAATCTGAGTCTAACTATAACATCCCTGGAATCTTTGTTTTTTCCAGCAAATTTCTAGGTTTTTTAAACGTTAAGTAAGATGCCTATCACAATGGATGGTGGGGGGTTGGAAGCAGGGCCTGGCCTGGCATTGTGCTGCCCCACCTAAGCTCGCTGCTCCTGCCTCCCCTCCTCCGCTTTGCCATCCATTGTCCAAGTCCATGCCACTGCTCCCTCATTACAGCCCTGTGTGGCCGTTGTTCTGTCACTGGCCTTCCTGTCTTCTCTGAACAGTTAGCTTGCTGCCCCATCCACTTCCTCCCTATCCTCTGTTGTCTGAATCCATGCACTAGCCTCCTCCCTCCTGCCATGCATGGTCTGATGTGCTGCCACTGCTCTCCATTTAGCATGATGCCCCAGTCCACTCCTCCTGCCCTCCATTGCCCAATTTTATGCCCTATCATGGACCTCCTGCTTAGCCTCTGTGCTTAGCTTGCTGCCCCTACTCTCCTTCCCCCTGCCCTCCGATGTCTGTGTGCATATCCCTGCTCCATTCTTTTTGCCCACCATGTTCCATGGACCTGCCCCTCCTATCTACTCTGAGTGTTCTGTTGAGCTGCCACTCCCCTCCCACCTGCCTAGCATTGTCAGATGACTGTAACCTGTCCCTGCCACCTCCACCCTGCCTGTCCACATTCCATGCCCCTATGCCCTTCCTCCTGTCCTCCATGGTCCATTTTACTGCCACACCCTTCTGCCCTCCCTGGTCTGTTGTGCTGCAACTGCTCCTCCTGCCTGCCCCGCGTGGTCTGTTGTGAGGCCCCTTCCCCTGAACTCTCTTGTCTCTGCCCAGCTCCTACCCCTCCCTTCTATCCTCCATGGTCCTTTGTTAATGCCCTTGCCCCCTCCTTCTTGCCCATCATGGCCATTGTGCTGCCACTAACCCTCCCGCTTGCCATGCATGGTCTTCTGTGCTACCACGGCCCCTCCTACCTTCCCTGTGCGGTCAGCTAGCTGTTCCTGACCCCTCCCACCTTCCCTCCATGGTCTCTGTGTACACCATTATAGTCTCACTGTTGCCCTCCATGGTGTGTTGTGCGTCTAGTGCCCAGCCTGCCTAAACTCCATAGTCAGCTTGCTGCTCCTGCCCTGCCCCCTTGCCCCCTGCCCTCTGTTTTCCATGTGCAGACCCCTATTCCCTTCCTCCTGGCTTGTCTGTTCCATTGTAATGCCCCTGCTCCCTCCCTCCTGCCCCTTATGGTCTGTTATGCTGCAGCTTTCTCTCCTGTCTGTCCATTATGGTCAGCTTGCTGCCATTGCCTCTTTCCCCTCTGTTCTCTGTTGTCCATGTACATGGTCCTGTCCCCTCCCTATTGCTTTCCATGGATTGTTGTGCTGCACTGCCGTCCCGCATGCCCTGTGTGGTGTATTGTGCTGCTGCAAACCCTGATGCCTGCCCTGTAAGGTCAGTTTGGTGCACCTGTCCATGTCCCTCCTGTTCTCTGTTATCCGAGTCCATGTTCCTACCCCAATTCCTCCTGCCTTCCATGATACAATGTACCATACTTGATAACATTTTGAACTTGGTAAGGGGGAGATTTTGGAAAAAAACTGAGGAATTGATTTTCCCCATTGACTTACATTGAAAAAGAGGAGATTGTAGACAGGAGACAGATAAAATAAAGCCCAGTTGGGCTTAAAAACATTGGGCGTTTCCTGGCTGAATCGGGTCTGTTGGAATGTATGGCTGTACTGCCTCTGCCTTCTGCCCACAATGGTCTATTATATTGCCACAGCCTCTCTTGCCTGTCCTGCATTGCTGGTTTGTTGCCCCTGGCCCCCTTTCCACTGCCCTCCATAGTCTGTTGTGCTGCCACTGCCCTTCCTGTCTGCCCAGTGTGGTCAAATTGTTGCCTCTGCACCCTCCTACCTGCCTTCAATTTTCCGAGTCCGTGCCCCTGACGCACTGGCGTAACGAAACTCGAGGGGGCCTCCCTGCAAGGCACGTGGAGGGGCCCCCTCCGGGCTCAATCAGGAGCTCTGCAGCCAGAGTGGTGTGCTGAGGGGGCCCGCCTGGAGCTTGGGGGGCCCCCCGCACCGCGGGGGCTGCAGGGGCCTGTGTTACGCCCCTGCCCTGACCTCTGCCCCTCAACAGTATCCTAATGAACAACTAGATTGCTAACATTTTATATTTATTACAAAAGTGTGGCATGCCTGACGTCATCTTGATGTAATCAAAACTGTAGTACCTAAAGCATTTCCATTAGAAATTATAGAAATGAGAGGGTCTTATTTGCATCGAAATTATGGTTAGTGCTCTAAAAAACTAAAATGAGGACATATTTTCTGAGTTCTTAAATAGCGACAAAGCACTTTTAAATTATTTGTTATCTATATGTTTTTTTATTCAGTTGACCACTTGATTAGATGTTGCACTTAGGGGAGAGGATGTGGTGTTTCTTCCAGAGCTGCAGACTTTGCAACTGGGGAACCAGGTTGGAGTTTCTGCTTCAGCTCGACATTCTGTGATTCTGGTCAAATCACTTAATCTCCCCATGTCTACAACCAAAATTAATTTGTCCTTGTGTGATGTAACCAGTGCTCATGTAAAGCACTCCAATACCTGACCAGTCTGCACTATATAAAACTGCAAAAAATAAAAAGTGTTTTCCACACTGTTGTCATTGGGCTATACGTGGGCTACATCTGGATGATATTTGTGCTACATTTGGGCCCCTTATCTCTGGTGGCCATCTTGGGAGACTTCAATTCAATTCAATAAACTTTATTCGATCTGATTTAGAAACATGGATCATAAAAGTGTACATAAACACAGTAAATCCTCTTTCTTAATACAATACAATGAGAATTAATAAAAACCAGTGGGTAAAAACGGGTGTTACAAAGCCCAACTCAGAGCAACTTCAGTTTAACAGAATAGTAAAGTTCAATGTTTCGCAAGATCAATCTCAAGTACTTCGTGCAAAATACGCAGTAAGGGGTCCAAGTAAGATGCAAAGCTCCAATACCTGACCAGTCTGCACTATAAAAAACTGCAAAAAATAAAAAGTGTTTTGCACACTTCTGTCAGTGGGCTACATCTGGGTGATTTTTGTGCTACATTTGGGCTCTTTTTCCTCTGGTGGCCATCTTGGGAGATTTATTTGTTATGAAGTTTCCTAATTTCCTCATTTACTGCAGTCTCCTCAGTAGGAAATGCTTTCAGTTTTTTTACTTTGATTCCATCAAGAAGGCATTCAGATGTGTCACGCATTTGCCATAAATTCAGAATGTTAGCACTCTAGTTGCTCATTAGATCACTGTAGTAAAGCTACTGCTCACCAGGGAGTTAACTGGAAGTCTGTTGCTGGTATTGAAAGTGCATGTTTCAGTCTGCATGTCAGAATTTTTTTAATGGAATAGAAGAGGATTTGAGAAGTCACTCAAAATGTGCCCTAATTTTTCTTTCTGCAGCACTAATCATAATTTCTGTGGCACAATGAACCCCCTCATTTTGTTCCTTTTTAAATTAAATGTTTTAAGTGTTGCCAGTTTATTCCAATCAAGATGGCTTCAGGTGTGCCATACTATTGTCATAAGTAAGACTGTTAGCGCTCTAGTTGTTCTTTAGAACATTCTGGGAAGCTGCAGTAGAACACAAAGGAATCAACTGACAGTCTCTGCCCTTGTTGGATGTACATGTTTTACTGAGAATGTCTGACTTCATTCTCACATGACTGAGAAAGATAATGTGAATTTACAGAAAATATGCTCTCATTTCAGCTTCTTGAGCACCTTCCAAACCTCTATGGGAAATGCATGAGAAAATAGTTTTCTCTCAAACATGATTCATGATATCCCAGTAGAAGGCTTTTTCACAGGGTAAAATCACATTATAACACACCACAATTCCTAAAATTAGTATGGTACCATCAACAAATGATTTATAACGTAACTAAAGTCTGTTATCACCCTCAAAACCTTACATTCACTACAATGCATTTTAATGGGGTGCTATCATGTATATTGGTCCCAAGATGGCTGCAAACATTTCTTGGATGAAGTGCTGACAGCCAATCACATCTCACAATGAGATGTGTGGTTAGGCTCCGCCCAGATATATACATTTCTTTTTCCTTTAATATTTAAAAGAAACTACTGAACGGATTTACACCATTTGAAGCAAAGGGTGCAGTCTGGACCAAGAGCTACCTTTCTGCCAAATTTGGTGTAATTCCGTTCAGCAGTTCGGGCTGTAGCCGTGACAAAAGTTTCCTATGGAAATTAACATGGAGAAAACACGTTTTGGGACCCCCCTTTTTTCTCGGCCCCCGCTTGACGAATCACCCTGAAATTTTCAAGACAGGAGCTGAACCGGAGCGTCCAATTAGTTTTGAGAATTTCGTGAATATTCGTCAAACGGCGCCAAAGATATTGGCAAAAGAAAAAACGCTTTTCCTATGGAAACAAGGTCCTAACTATAACTACCTACTGGCGACCGCCAGTAGGTAATATGTTTATATATATATATACCCCCGGTAACGTCAATTCCAGACTGACCTTCCAGACAGGCCCAGCAGTACCCACATGAGTAGATCGACTCCCCTGTGGACGCTTTCCCTCACTATTTATGGCCAGATCCTTCCTGGGTAGTTCACCGTGCGAGACAATAGGATTTTCCAGTCCGTCTCTGCAGTCAGGTACCATTAGAGCCCATGCCACTGGGATAAGCCTATTCTATATCCGTACACCAGGGGGCATCAGCACAATATCATGGGTCTTCTACGTACACATCCGAGACATTCTTAAACACAAGGACACTTCCGTGCCTTTCTATTCCAACTGTCTATACCTGCGCTACACTAGCATGATGTGTATTGTTCATTTGTGCCTACATGAATTGTTTTGTTATATTATACAATCTTCAAGTTGGGCCATTATCACTTACTAGCAGTCTTTCAATTATGTCTGTCACTGCTCTGCTTTGCGGTCGCCCGTGTTGTCATCCATCATGAATGACTTGTTGATTTTGCAGCACTTATGTTAGCCGCGTCACCGTTGCCTTACTTCCCATGAAAATGAAAAAGTTACTGACTAGTCCTAGACGTGTATATATATAGCTTGTCATTCACCGCAGCGCGTCATGTGAACAAGACCGCAGGCTTGCGGTCGAAACGCGTCTTCTTCCCATGCTTGTGAAATAAACTATCATCGTCAGCACCACAACTGCAGTCTGTGCCCTTTTGTTTGACCCGGCGAGATCTTACCGTGGGAATTTGCTTTTCATATATATATATATATATATATATATATATATATATATATATATATATATATATATATATATATATATATATGAAGCTCCAAACCCTGGCCTGACGATCACTGCCAGGAAACCCAGGCGCGGACCTCGTTACGCTCAAAAAGCTGACACACCAACGTTATCGTGTGTTGAAAAGCAGTGCATTTTTTATTAGAGATACACCACAAGTTGACCAGGCATAGTGCCTGCCATGACGCGTTTCGCTCGCCTCACGCGATATATATCAATCACCCCGCAGTTTTCTTCTCCAAGAATAACGAGCGTGGACCCAAATTTGTGCTGAAGTGAAATTTTATTGTCAGCAAACTCAGATGTCAGCCATGACGCGCTTCAGCCGTCCAAGCGGCATTGATCACATCGAGTGCACCCTCAAGTGCTGAGCACTCGTATTGGAAATATTGCCGCGCCCGCTCAAGGCGTAGGAGGGTAGCACCATCCCAGGATTGCCAAAGGGGGCCACGGCGCGCAATGCATGTCGTTGCTTTTTTTGGGAGACTGAATTTAAGATGGGCAGAAAGCAGCACATCACGGCGCATTCAACGCTGAAGGAACATTTACTTACCTCATCCCATTTGGGCAAGAGGCGGCGGCGTGACACTACAAGTCCCAGCAGGTGTTGGGGCAAGCCAGCAAGAAGCTCATTGGAGAATTTTAAATAAAGTGTCAGCTGCTATGCAAATTATGGAGTGAGCCTATGAGTAAGGAACCATCCGAAACGCGTCAGGCTAAACTCAGAGGTTGAAGTGCTGACATTGCCCTAAACAACAGATTGCGGTTTCTCGAGTGCACCCTCAAGGGCTGAGCACTCGTATTGGAAATATTGCCGCGCCCGCTCAAGGCGTAGGAGGGTAGCACCACCCCAGGATTGCCAAAGGGGGCCACGGCGCGCAATGCATGTCGTTGCTGTTTGTGGGGAGACTGAATTTAAGATGGGCAGAAAGCAGCACATCACGGAACATTCAACGCTGAAGGAACATTTACTTACCTCATCCCATTTGGGCAAGAGGCGGCGGCGTGACACTACAAGTCCCAGCAGGTGTTGGGGCAAGCCAGCAAGAAGCTCATTGGAGAATTTTAAATAAAGTGTCAGCTGCTATGCAAATTATGGAGTGAGCCTATGAGTAAGGAACCATCCGAAACGCGTCAGGCTAAACGCAGAGGTTGAAGTGCTGACATTGCCCTAAACAACAGATTGCGGTTTCTCGAGTGCACCCTCAAGTGCTGAGCACTCGTATTGGAAATATATATATATATATATATATATAAATATATATATATATATATATATATTCATTGTAAACCGGTTTAACCCTCTATTTTGAGACTGTCAGACGTTTCGAGTCTTCAGTTAAAACCATCTTGCGATATGTCTGACGCAAGTCCAATATTGAAAACACAGTTGCACCACAGAAGCAAAGATTGCGCCCCCGCACTGTGGGACTCCAAGTGCACTTATAAGCACTGGACACAAGTGCAGTCCACGTTGCAAGGCTCCTCCTTGCCCTGTAGGATCTTGGGACAGAAAGTCCCTTCAAAGAAGCAAAGATTGCGGCCCCCAACACCGTAGGACTCCAAGTGTGCTTATAAGTGCTAGCCACAGGTGCAGTCAATGTTGCAGGGCTTCTCCTTGCCCTGTAGGATCTTGAGACATGTAGTCCCTTCAAAGAAGCAATGATTGCGGCCCCCCAGCTGAGGGACTCCAAGTGCGCTTATAAGCGCTGCCCACAGGTGCAGTCAACATTGCAGGGATCCTCCTTACCCTGTCGGATCTTGGCACAGATAGTCCCTTCAAAGAAGCAATGATTGCAGCCCCCTCGCTGCAGGTCCCCAAGTGCACTTATAAGCACTGGCCACATGTGCAGTCAACGTTGCAGGGATCCTTCTTACCCTGTCGGATCTTGGCACAGGTAGTCCCTTCAAAGAAGCAATGATTGCGACCCCGCGCTGCGGGACCACAAGTGCGCTTATAAGCGCTGGCCACAGGTGCAGTCAAAGTTGCAGGGCTCCTCCTTGCTCTGTAGGATCTTGAGACAGGTAGTCTCTTCAAAGAAGCAATGATTGCGGGCCCCCAGCCGAGGGAATCCAAGTGCACTTAAAAACACTGCACACAGGTGCAGTCCACGTTGCAGGACTCCTCCTTGCTCTGTAGGACCTTGGGACAGGTAGTCCCTTCAAAGAAGCAAAGCCTGTCATGAGTGATCTAATATGTGAGGTCATAAGCAGTGCATTGCGGGGGCGCGAGTTATAGTTAGCTCAGGTAACTATAGCTGCTGAACTTCACAGGTTTTGTACAAGTGAAATTTGAGCCTAACTATAATGTCCCTATAACCTTTGGATTTTTCAGTGAATATATATATATATATTCATTGTAAACTGGTTTAACCCTCTGTTTTGAGACTGTCAGAGGTTTCGAGTCTTCAGTTAAAACCATCTTGCGATATGTCTGATGCAAGTCCAGTATTGAAAACACAGTTGCACCACAGAGGAGTGAAATTAGTTTGCTCATTTTTGGCAACAGGTGCCTTTTGATTATACTGTTGAAACTCAATGCTGAGAGGTCCACACATAAGTGAAGGTTGCCATTGCTGTTTGCAGCTCTTTCCTTGTGCTCAATAGGACACCTAAAAAAGCTACATGGCACTTTCCCATGGTCTCCAGTCAGAAACAGAATCATTGTTAAGTCTTTAGTCACACGCACATTTGACCCACATATCATCAAGGAACACTCACAATCGATACAGCTGTATGTCTCCTGCAAAAATGGAAAGCCTCAGTCGCTTCAATAATCTGTCCTTACAGGGCTTCCCATTTGGAAATCATTTTCAATAATCTATTCAAAAAAATATCACCACCTACGCCTGAATCAGTTTCTTTGGGATATATGTTTTTCTTGGACATCCTTTTCAATCTGGCAACATTAGTCAGTTTTCAAAATGCATTCTTGGCCTGCGAGGATATGCCTATATGTGCACTTCTGTTGAGTAAACGTGCAATGCAAGTGCACTTTGTAATATACCCTTGAAATCTGTATTCCATCCTTGTCCTTGCAAAATGGAACATGGCTGAACATGGGTTTGTTATATATCACTCTCACTATAAAGCGCCAGGAAGGGAAAAAAACGGTTAAACGGGGAGAGTCCATCAAGATGTAAGGGACCGCTCTGAATCCAACATTCATCATTCGCTCTGTAAAATTAAAGCCTCCTTCTAGTTAGAACTAAGCCTGGGCGGAGTGTGCAAGAAAAACTCCGCCTCGCTGCGCGGAGCTCCTCAAGCGGCGCAGTGCATTACATAAATGCCGTTCGTGGTGATTTCCAGTGCCAGGTGCTTGTCCGCACTGTGCAATCATCGCAAACGGCACCATGCACAGTGCAAGCTGGCGCGGCTTCCTTTCTGCCACAAGAGTAGATTTTTTACTCGAGCGGCAGCTTTCCTCAACGCGAACGGTCGCGAGCATACGCGACCACTCGCAATGAGAAATGTGACCGCCCACGTTGAGAAATCTCGCTGGGAGGTTGATTTTCCACACTCGCCAACTTGACGTTGATGATCGCGAACGAGGAAAAATCTCGCGGGGAAGTGGATTTTCCCCACTCGCTCGCGCCAACTTGACGTTGACGAACGCGAGTGAGGAAAAAAACTACGCGGAGCGGAGTTTTTTGGAACTCCGAGTAACGTGGAGTGCTGAAAACTCCGCAAACTCCTCGAGCAGAGTTCACTGCACAGACTTAGTTAGAACCCAGCATATTACATGGTATTGGGCGGCACATATATGCAAAAGTACTAACATGCAAAGCCCCGTCTTTCAGTAATAGGACTACTCAAATTCGGTTTTTAAGGAGCAGCCTCAGCATTAACGCGTCCTATAAAAAGCAGTATGCATCAATCAAGAGGATCAGAACATGTGAGTCCTTTTTGGGTGTGTTGTGAAACAATCTTTTCAGTGCACTCCCCACAAAATTGTTTTATCCATAATTATTAAGTGCAGTGACAAAAATATTGAGAATTAGACAATATTGAAGAGGAAATAGTCTATCTAGTTTTTTGTCAAAAGGGTATTTGACTGCATTAAAAACCCAGGTGAAATGTGACCCTCTTTAGTTCTCCTGTAGAGGTGTACTGCGACTGTCTTCGATTGGGCTCTTTCTGAGGCTTCAAATATTAAACCCATGATTAATTTCACACAAACACAGCTGAGCCTCTGAAGCCTAATAGTTATATCTGATGCCTGCTTGAATACAGAATACAGCTGTGCTTAATTAAAAACTCACTCAATTTGGTCACTCACGCATCCATACATCCTTGTTGATTACAATGTCTTCCCTTTGAATTCAAATTTCTGACTGAATTTTTCACCCCTTGCTTAGAGAACGTGTAGTTATTTTTAATGTATTTTAAGTTCTTACTTTGTAAAAGAATAGGTTTTCTCGGACGCCCATGGCCAGTGCTACTGAATGTCGGCGTGCCGAATACCAACACTGCATAGTCTTGATTCCACTACCAGACACTCTCTGCCTCTATATCTCAGGCTTGCAAGCTCCTGCGTTTGTCACATTTTTCCCGCCTTTCTCTTCCTCCTCTTTCCCTCTTGTGTGTTTTTCTCTCTATTTCCCTAGGTCAAAGTTAGAGGAGGAAAATAAGTGCTTCTTCCCAGAAATGAGTGCTGGTGGGCCCCACTTCCAACCACCGGCTCAAATTAACTGCTGTTTGTAAGGCACACACTACAAACTGAATTGTCTCCAGAGAACTTCAGACTGCATAGATGAAGAAAAACATTGCCAACCTGAAAGGTGCTTGAGCATGACCAGAATCATAAGCATCTAATTTCTGAACAGGAAAATCTTAAGCTTTCACTGAATGGTTTCATACATTTTGAGAAGGGAACTCTACAACTTGTAATCAATTAAACCACCACCGCCATTACCACAGTTATCTCTTTACAAGATAAATAAATACGTAAATAACAAATAGATGTTTGATTTAATTTAGTAAACGGAGATTTAGACTAGGCGCAAGTGTGACACAAAGGCCTGGGTGACAACCCCAGAGTGGATGCATGAACACACAGCATTACCACAAAACACCATACAATGTTGTGTAGATATTTAATACAGTTACTCATGACAATTCCTTTACATAATGCATACATATTTCTCTCTTCTACAAAGAAATCGTGCAGATCGAGACACCGATAGTTATCCCAATGTATATGAAAGACATCAAGCTCGTGATTGCAGAGGGATACCGTCAGGACAGCACAGAGAAGTGGACCACCGTATGCAAGCACTACGACCGCAAAGTGCAGGCTGAAGGCCTGCTGGAGCACTTCATGGTCGAAGGTAGGTGCTTTTCAGTGATAATCCGAAACGTTGGACTCTATGCACCCATAGAAAGGCCTCAGTTCACGAATGATTGGTTAACTCATGTTTTGTATGTATTCATTCAGATAAACCACATGTATAATTTTATGGATTCGTTTAAGGGTTAGCAGGGTTCCTACTTATAGTAGTTTTAACTAATGTACCATGTCTAATATGGCATGGGTTACAGTGTGTCTCAGGATATACTTTTGAGAAAGACTTTCTTAACCTTTATCCAGTGAGACTTTTAGTTTTCATTCACTTTTTGGCAAATATATGTCTTACTAAGATTTCGCTGATTTTCTGAAATACCCACAGTGCCCCACTGCCAATACTATTACTAAAACTACTAGTAGTGCTACTTCTAGAAATGATAACAATAATAGAGATGGTAGTACTGTAGTACTAGTCACAACACCTTAATGACTATAATGCTATTAGAAAAGTCCACCCACTTACTGTAGAATGCTCAACAATAAGCAAGGAGAGACAGAAAGAGCAGCATTGGATTGTTGGGGCTGAAGGTCTACAGCAACCATCATTTGTCTTGGGTACGAGGAT
Source organism: Calotriton arnoldi (assembly GCA_963921515.1). Taxonomy (NCBI): domain Eukaryota; kingdom Metazoa; phylum Chordata; class Amphibia; order Caudata; family Salamandridae; genus Calotriton; species Calotriton arnoldi. Next base: position 1,858,738 of record CAWUFW010000636.1, on the reverse strand, counting down.
GCCTTTCATGCTTAAAAAAGAGCTCAAAATGCTGGACTGGCATTTCGTGTACTTTCGCATAACATCTGGGGCATTTTGCATTATTTCCACAATGTAAAAGGTACTGCTTGTCATCGTTCCCACCTCACAGATGCAGGGACGTCTTAAGGATTTGGGGGGCCCTGGGCAAAACATATTTTGGGGCCCCTGTTCGGAACAGCTTTCAATGTATGGTCCAATTTCAGGTCTTTCTTGTCCTCCTTGGCCAGGTTACTGACAGGCACATTGCTCCAAATTCTAAATGTTTTGTACATCTAATAGATGACGTGTGTTTTCAATATTGTAACACAGCAGCAGTTCGCTAATATTACTGAAAACAATCTCTGTGACACCCTCCCATCTCTCACATGTGAGGTTCTGTTTTGTTCTAAAGGAATATTTTTATGGATGTTGCATAAAATGTAAACATAACATTTCTCTGCAAATGTCTGCAATAGACTCTCACACATCGCCCACATTAAAAATAGATGAAATGAAAACGATATTTAAAACAATCTGTTGAAGAATTATTCATGGTCATCAAGGCAGTACTCTTCCCAGAACAGAGCTGGCTCTATCAGGGGCCCTGGACCCCAGCCCACTTTGCCCATGCCTTAAAACGTCTCTGCACAGATGTGTTTTACAGCGTCATCAGGAGTTGTCAAAAAAGGAATGAAGACAAAAATCTACAGCCACGTAATAGAATAGATCATGATCAGTATAAGGACTGGTTTTTTCATATTATAAGCCAAAATGGGTAAAAACATTTCTTGTAATCAGGAGCAGCAGGTCTTGATGCAGATGTAACAACTGCATACTTCTACCATACTGCGGGTGGAATATCTCAGAGAGGTTATAAGATATGAGACTTAGGGGCCGATTCCGATCTCGGTCGGAGGCGCACCCAATACTATTCGGTCTGGAAAAAAGCCATGCGAAAGCCAGTTTCCCGACCGATCCGTACAGCACACCGAACGAGCAAGTACGATGCGCACAACAGCAAAAATTCCGGCCGAGCCGTACTCACCCAAACCAGGACCTGTTCTCCGACCGAGGCGAATCCGGAAACGCCGAATCGAGTCGCACGGAAGGGAAAATGCAGCCCCGTCCGGCCGGACAAGTACGATGCGCTTTCCGTACGCGCCGAACCCGTCGCTACGCACGGCAGGTCAAAGCATCCGGGAGAGGCGCACATAAGCTCCGAATCGCGCCACAACACGATCCACGGCTACGAGACGAACACGGCACCGACGAGGACGACGCGAAGCGACGAGGACGAAGCGAAGCGACGAGGACGAAGCCAAGCGACGAGGACGAAGCCAAGCGACGAGAAGGACGAACGACACGAACCAACCATGAATCCCTTCGTCCCGATCATACCAATATTCTACATCTACTACCGGAACAGGCACGGACGCGTACGGCGCAGAAGGTAAGTCAGACACCAACCACAAAACACATACAACACGTACACGACACATCACACACATACACTGGGAATCTGAATATACTTACACCAGCAACAGCAGCACCATAGGGGCGGGATGCCCATCACCAATGCCACATATGCACACAGGGGCCTGAATGCGCGCCACCACCCCAACCCAGGGGGGCTGGATGCCTACCACTACTACCACCCTTAGCCAGGGGGCAGGATGCCCACCACTACTACCACCCTTAGCCAGGGGGCAGGATGCCTACCACTACTACCACCCTTAGCCAGGGGGCAGGATGCCTACCACTACTACCACCCTTAGCCAGGGGGCAGGAAGCCTACCACTACTACCACCCTTAGCCAGGGGGCAGGATGCCTACCACTACTACCACCCTTAGCCAGGGGGCAGGATGCCTACCACTACTACCACCCTTAGCCAGGGGGCAGGATGCCTACCACTACTACCACCCTTAGCCAGGGGGGCAGGATGCCTACCACTACTACCACCCTTAGCCAGGGGGCAGGATGCCTACCACTACTACCACCCTTAGCCAGGGGGCAGGATGCCTACCACTACTACCACCCTTAGCCAGGGGGGCAGGATGCCCACCACTACTACCACCCTTAGCCAGGGGGCAGGATGCCTACCACTACTACCACCCTTAGCCAGGGGGGCAGGATGCCTACCACTACTACCACCCTTAGCCAGGGTGGCAGGATGCCCACCACTACTACCACCCTTAGCCAGGGGGCAGGATGCCCACCACTACTACCACCCTTAGCCAGGGGGGCAGGATGCCTACCACTACTACCACCCTTAGCCAGGGGGGCAGGATGCCTACCACTACTACCACCCTTAGCCAGGGGGCAGGATGCCTACCACTACTACCACCCTTAGCCAGGGGGGCAGGATGCCTACCACTACTACCACCCTTAGCCAGGGGGCAGGATGCCTACCACTACTACCACCCTTAGCCAGGGTGGCAGGATGCCCACCACTACTACCACCCTCACCCAGGGGGGCAGGATGCCCACCACTACTACCACCCTCACCCATGGGGGGCAGGATGCCTACCACTACTACCACCCTTAGCCAGGGGGGCAGGATGCCCACCACTACTACCACCCTTAGCCAGGGGGCTGGATGCCTACCACTACTACCACCCCCACTCATAGGATGGACAATGCATGACACAACAAGCACACCACAACCTAGGGAATGCAAGATTAAGACATCCCCCCACCACCATGACAAGCGTGTGAGCAGGCTGTGTCAAATGCCTACAACACCGAACATGACTTTGAACATACAATGTGACCCCCTAGCACATGTGCCACACATATATGTGTGTGGCACCCACAATGCAAGCAGCCCATGACCATTGTGGCAATGGGGCCTAAACCCCCATCATCACAGTGACCAAAAGGTAAGTGTGGGGTCCATAGCTGAAGCACATTTTGACCATTGTGGCAATGGGGTCTAAACCCCCATCATCACAGTGACCAAAAGGCAAGTGTGGGGTCCATAGCTGAAGCACATTTTGACCATTGTGGCAATGGGGTCTAAACCCCCATCATCACAGTGACCAAAAGGCAAGTGTGGGGTCCATAGCTGAAGCACATTTTGACCATTGTGGCAATGGGGTCTAAACCCCCATCATCACAGTGACCAAAAGGCAAGTGTGGGGTCCATAGCTGAAGCACATTTTGACCATTGTGGCAATGGGGACTAAACCCCCATCATCACAGTGACCAAAAGGCAAGTGTGGGGTCCATAGTTGAAGCACATTTTGACCATTGTGGCAATGGGGTCTACACCCTCATCATCACAGTGACCAAAAGGTAATTGTTGACAAAGAAAGAGCTGCAACTGCCAAACTGCATGGATCATTCCTGGTCACAGAACCAAAAACTCATCTGTGGCAAAGTAGTGTATGTGTCCCATTGCAACATAAATTGGGGGAGCCAAATACTGCAGTGCAAATGAAACATTCCTTTGGCCATGTGCAGACAAACAACACCCATGGGGGCTGAGACCGTCAACAGTCATCAATGACACAATGACAGAAGTGACCATCAGAATGCAGAACCACATATTTGCACCAATGGGCACACAAATGCAGATACCCTGTGGAGACAGCAGATGTGAGGTGAACAGATACCATACCATGGCAGCAATGGGACACACAAACCATGATCACTGTGCTGACCGATGACCTAGGAGTCCCAGGGACAGCAGGGGAAACACACCAAACAACATACAGCCAATGGCACACCCAAGATATGCCAATGCAGTGGTGCAGATGCACAAACACAAACAGGCAGACCAACACTGTCATCATACACAGCAGGTGAGGGGTGGGGGTGCCAGTGTCCCCAGGCAACAACACAACACATGAGGAGAGCTGAATACCAATCATACAGATGTGCATACACTGCCACACTAAGGTAACTCATGGATCCAAATCCCCTATGTGGGCAAGCAGGCATTGACAGGTGAGAGGGAGCACAAAACACACATGTCACACAGGCACGTAGGAACAACAACTGACACAGCAAGTCACAGACACACCACAGCACCACCCCCAGGGCCCCCACAATGTGGTGACCCTGGGCTGAATAAAAATACCACTGTGATGACAAAGCTAAATGTCGTTCACACTGTGAACCACAGTCAGGTGTCCTGAGCAACAAACTACCATCACACCTACACAAGCACAAATCAATCAGCATGGCCAGTAAGCCAAGGCCAACATGGAGGCAGGGGACTAGCCGGGCAACAACTCTCATCTGCACACACTCAAGACCACACCCCTCGACCTCCAACAATGTGCAGCAGTGAAGTACACATGCACTGGTGACATTGCACATGCACCCATGACTATTCCAGGGTGGTGGGTGGGAACCAAGGTGTAGAAACACATCACACATGGACACTCAACAAGACTCCTGAATGTCTGACACACTGCACACTACGCTGTACATGGACATGACGGCAATACCACACCGACCAATGGGATCCCAGCCACAGTCACACACCAATGAAGAAGCCAAGGTCACCCACAAAGAACACACATAGACAACAACCAACATTGCAGCCCGGACCCTAAGGAGTGCCAGCAGTCACACACACAACGTGTCACAATCACTGAAAGATAACACAAACTGGAAATCACATGACAGGGGCAAACAACAAGTGCCAAAGGGAAACCTGACTGTGACCCATCTGCGTCTGCACACAAACTCTGCCCTGACAGCAAACACACCTATGGGTGACACCCTGATGACCAGTAATGTGCCATGCACCCACATCACAGAGAACACAGGGAGAAGACTTTGGGGGAACATAGCTCAAGTCAGCAAGCATCACAAACAGGTACAACACTAGGGATCACAGCATGCGCAGATGAATGGAAGTGAACACACAGACATGCACATACAACACACACCTTGGGCGCAGGCAATGTCACACGTGTACACACTGCCATGAGGGGACTCCACTCCTGTGTGAGGAAAGCTGTGCCATATGTTGCCTCAGTAGGGCCCCATCATGTCAGCTGAGCACTTGGTCACACAATCAACAATTAGCACCAAATGAGGGCTCCCATCACATCAGCCTGGTCATGGATGTGCCAACGGAATCATCAGCACAGATCCAACACACTTGTATAGCAATGTTGCACTGACTACACGGATGAGTCCCTCCCCATTGATGCCCAAACCTGCATGTCCACTGGAGATGGCAACACGGTCAGGGAAGTAGACAAATGCAACGATGGCAGGCACAACAGATGTGCAGGGGTGGAAGCCACAGATATGAAATTGCCAATGTAAGTAGGAAACCCATTGCCAAATACTGAACACATGACACCCTCAGATGCTGCTATTGATGACATGGATACACCACATGATAGGACACATTCCCCCTGGACCACATGGGTTCCTGCACAGTAACACTTCATAATCATGAGACCAGATATCACCATCACTGCAGCAAGGGCATGGTTAGCTGCACCAACAACATGTACATCTGAAGCATGAGCACTAGAGAAAAGAAAGTTGCTTTATTCAGCATATGTGTTGTTTGATAACGACGTCCAGAAGAAATTAGAGCAAAGGCCAATGGCCAGTCCATTGTCAAAGTTCAAACAGGGTGACACTGGCAGATGTCACCCTACGCATGCCTGCACAATACCAGGGACAATCCACTAGGAGGGGCAACCGGGGGGCAGGCCAGGCACCGCAGGGACAGGATCAGGGCTCACCAGGGGGAGTCAGGGAAGGGGTGGTGGGTGCTGGAGAGCCACTGACAACTGCAGTGGAGGTGTCTGACATGGTGTGTGCCGGCACAACTGGGGGGCATGACTCAGATGTCGTGGGTGCCGGCACAACTGCAGTGGACCCTGCAGATGGGGTGGACAGGTCCGCCACTGCAGTGCCCAAGTCAGACAGGGCGGTAGTGGACTCCACTGCAGTGCCTACCTCCAGGGGAGGAGAATGGGGAACAGGCAAGGTGGGTTGGACAGAGGGGGAGGACACCCTCACCACATCAGTGGCACAGACAAGCGCAGCGGGGGTGTGGTGCTGGGAGAGCAAGTGGCAGGGGGAGAAGGCCGGATCCTCTTGGGGATGGTATATCTGTGGGTGGGGGAACCTGGGGCAGGGTGTGGTGGGGGCACCTGTGCAGTGGGGGCCTGAGGGATGGAGGACGGAGACCTTGTGCCTGAGCTGCAGGGCGGTGGCGGGGTCTTGCTCTTAGCACTCCGGGGGACTTGCGGGTGGGGGCCTCAGTCCGTCTGCGCCTGGGGGAGGGTGTCCGGGGGCGAGGGGCACTCTGCTCCGTGTGGGTGGGCTTCCTCTTCCCCCGGGATGCTGGGGCAGCTTCATCGGTGGGGAAGAGGCCGAGGTCACAGAGGAAGAGCTGCTGTGACTTTGGGGTTGCAGGTGAGGCAAGGGAGGGTGCTTTGGAGGGAGAGGGAACTGAGGACTGCGCAGTGCATGTGGATGCGTGTGTGTGTTCCAGGGCCCCATCCCCTGTGAGTCTGGCTTCAGTCCCCTGAATGTGCGTGCGTGTGCGTTTTGTCATTGGCGTGTGTGTCAGTGTGCTGGATGTGTGTGTGCTGGTGTGTGCCTGTGCCGGTGTGTGTGTGCCTGGGATGGGTAAGGTGCTGGGGAGTGTGGATGGAGCAGAGGCAGGAGGGGTGAGGGACCGTTTGAGGAGGGACACTGCTGCCGTCAGGGAGGAGTCCATGGACCTATTGCCCCTCTGTAGGTCAGACATGCCCGATGAGATGCCCTCCATGAACGACACCAGCTGAGTCAACAGCGCGGTGTGCGCATGGAGGACACTCAGCATGGCTGTCTGCCCTACATGGAGCTGGCGAAGGAGGTACACAGACTCCTCACTCAGGGCAGCAGGGGACACAGGGGCAGGGGGTGCGGTGCCTGGCCCAAAGGAGACACGCTCCCGGACATGGGAGCCTCCACGGACCTGGGGAATGGGAGCCGATGGGAGGGCGGTGGTGGTGCTGGTGGTGGCGGGGACAGCAACACTAGCTGGGGTGTGGTGGCTGCTGACACCCGCCTCCACAAGGGAGTCATCCTCCGAGTTGCTCTGGTCCTCAGCTGAGGTGGATGCTGCTGAGGACTCCTCGGTGTGGCTCCCCTCGCCCTCCGTGCCACTGGGTCCCTCCGACCACTCCTCGGCTGCTGACCCAGTCTGGCTCTCCGGCTCCTCCTGGTCCGTGGAGCTGTCCCCTTCCGTGGCCGTGGATGTATCTGCAAACAATGGGGAAACAGACAGACATCAGTCACCTGCACATAACGCACACACCACTGTGAGCACAGCACATCACAGAGCAAGCCCTGGCATCATTAGTTGTACATTGCTAAAAGTGCACTAATTGAACAGGAGAAGTCAATTGTCAGTCTGATGCCAAGCATGGCACTCACATCCCACATGGCCTTGCACCCATCTGTCTGGTGTCTGTTGGATTGCAACACCCCAGTGTTGACACATGCACCAAGTACACAGTAGTTGGACAGTGCAGAGGACACGGTGTGGACACATCACAGCTCTTGCCACTGAGTCAGTACAGGTTTACGGATGTAAGGGATGCCCAGAGTCAAATAGGAAATGCATGTGATGCATACCAGCGACAGACACCATGATGCACCCATGTCCTGATAGCCAGCGCCACTATGGTGTGCATGTAGCACATGTCACTCCCCTGCAGGATCACCAATCAGTAGACACATGCCATGGCGGAGGCATGACTGCAAAGTCATACATCACTGTCTCAGTGATGTATGACTTTGCAGCCAGACAACAACACTCTGCACTGTGTCACAATAGTAGGTCATGGGGAATGCAAGTCCTGGAGCTGCACAAGTGCACATGTACATCCCCCCCACAACACATCCTCTTAACCCTCATCTGTCCAGGTCATACCTATTGGACATATGGGAGACCTGTGACACTACCCTCTGAACCTGAGCCCCTCACACTCTGCTGTGCATGGGGAACAGCTGCCTGAACTTCACATTTACATGCCCCATTCTGCATGGGCAGCTGATCAGACACCTATGTGTCACACAAGTATCGTCTCCTATGGTCACATCTCCAGTGGCATGCTGAGCCCCTACCAAGAAACTCCACAGCAGTCCTGGCGACTAATCCACAGCACACTGACACAGAGGCAGACACCTGAGGGGTCAAATCACTGTGCACAATGTGTCCGCTGATACACGGGAGTGGGAGTACAGAGTGTATTGTATGGCCTGGAGTAGGCATGACTGTCCAGCCCCACATGAATGAGGGATGAGCCCTGGACTGTAGGCAGCTGGCTAAGTATGTGTGACACACGTCATATACATACTCCTGGGGCCCAAACATTGTTCCCACCCGCAGCATGGGTGTGTGCCAGGTACCCCAGCCACATGTGGTGGATCAGCTCAGCAATTGGACCACAGATCAAAGTAACACGCTGAATACATGTCAGAATACAGGCATTGTGTAAGCAATGGACCCACCCATGATGCCCACCACAGAGTCAGGGAAACAGATGCTGTCTCCCACCTTGAGTCAAGCAAACTGCAAGGACACAGTCCTAAGTGACAGAATTCCCTGCATGTAAGGGCCACACCTGGGTATCAGATGAGGAGTGGGCAGTGCACAATAGAGGGACATGGCTCCTGGACAACATGACTGCTGTACTGTGGCAGTTCAACCTGGCCCGAGGAGGGCACATAGCATGTTAGACAGAGTACACAGTGCAGTCTTTGACTCACCCCTCCTTGCTGCTCTCTGGCCTTCAGCTGCCCATCCAGGTCTGGAAAGACCACCGCCAGGATCCTGAGCATGTGGGGGTCAGGGTCCGTGTTCCGCCCCTCCTGCGAGGAGGCGACAGCTTCAGCTGGACCCGTGCAATCCTCCGGGTCCAGCCCCGAAGGTCCTGCCACCTCTTTTGGCAGTTGCGGATCCGGCGCTTGTAGACCCCCACGGACCGGACAGCCCGGACGATGTCCTTCCATATCTCATGCTTCCGATGGGCAGAAGCCTGTCAGGATGACAAAGTGATAAGGCCATTACTACACATGCAACATATCCGTGCATGACACAGTTGCATATACATGTCGCAATCACAGGGGCACATGGTGTACCCAGGCAGTGCACGGCTGCCCATGGACAGTTTTCCAGAAGTCACTACATGGTATCATTGCATGGGGAGTAAAACCCTGTTCAGAAGCACTGTCACTGCACCATACCTGTCCAGTGCAAGTCACTACACACTATAGGGGGTGACAACTACTCAGTGAGCCTGCTAGCCAGTGGTGTGCTGACTCTCAGCCTTGCTAGTCAGACAAAATGCACATTCAGAAAGGCAGTGCACAGAACACTCACCTGCTCCCCTGGTGTCCCATACAGCTTGCTGTACTGTGGAAGTAGGCTGTCCAGCAGGGCCTGGTTCTCCTCAAGGCTGAAGGCTGGGGCTCTCTCCACAGTACGTGCCATTGCAGGGTCCAGAGGGGCAGAGACAGCAGCAGTGCAGTGGCAGATGTCGTCCTGGAGCATGTAGTGCAGGCAAGTGGGCTCTCAGGGGAACAGGCAGCAATATATATGTGCTGGAGAGGCAGATACTGTCCCTTGTGTCCAAAGTGATAGGTCCAAGTCGTTTGCATCTTCTGAATCTGGCCAATCCATGGAATAGCAGCACCAAAACACGCCCACAGCATCCTTCAAAACTTCAACTTCATGACATACATGATTTTGCAACATTGTTGTGGGTGACCAACTGATTTTCCAGCAACCGACTCGTTCGAAATTCGAAAACGCGTCCGTTGCCAGGCAAGCCCATTGTCAATGGGTGCGCACCGATCGGTCCATTGCGGTACAACGCGCACAGGGGTACAACGCGTACCCGCACACATTGAAAGCAATGGGCCGGCCGGAGGCACCGATCGGTCCATTGCTGTTCAACGCGCACAGGGGTACAACGCGTACCCGCACACATTGAATGCAATGGGCCGGCCGGAGGCACCGATCGGTCCATTGCTGTTCAACGCGCACAGGGGTACAACGCGTACCCGCACACATTGAAAGCAATGGGCCGGCCGGAGGCACCGATCGGTCCATTGCTGTTCAACGCGCACAGGGGTACAACGCGTACCCGCACACATTGAAAGCAATGGGCCGGCCGGAGGCACCGATCGGTCCATTGCTGTTCAACGCATCACTGTATATGTGACTGGCATAGGTCAGCATGCCTGTCTCAGATGGACATGTGCCAGCCACAGATAGCTCCCAGGGAGTGAGGGGCACACCTACATCACGACAGCCTGTCCAAACCTTATCATAAGGCATGTAAGGCTGCATTTCCTATTGTGTGTATGTTGGTGTACATGTTGTCCTGTGGGTGTCACCTGTGGGCAGCCACCCCAGGCTGTGCACGTGTTAATGGGGACAGGATCCTGGGTGTTACGTGTACGTGACCACTGTGATGTGCAACTGTTCATATCTGTGCATGTGTCATGGTCACATTTCACAGTGGTGTTTGTGTATGTCATGTCACATACCCCGTGAGTCCCATGTGGGACGGTATGTTTGAGCCAGGGTGTCCCAGTGGCACAATAGTGATGGCCCTCCACAGTCTTTGTGCATGTAGTGTTTACAATGTCTCTGATTTCATGTGCACAATGGGAGACAGTCTCCACATCCACGTTGTGTGTGCATGGACTCTGATGTTGTGCGTGTGTGTCACAGACGTCCATGGCTCTCCTGCCATGGCAAGTGTGGCCACTACCTGTGGGGGTCATGTTTGTTTTGTTGTGGTGTACACATGATACTCCAGGTGATGCCAGTGTCCATGTGGCATTACAGGGTCCCTGGGAATGTGCCTGTCGTTGAGCTGTGGTGCCTGGGGCACATCTGTCCTCACATGTCACTGGGGGTGACTGTGACACAGCATCATGATATCCAATGGGCCAACCTGGGACAAATTGATGCCACCTGTAGGACCGTGTTGACAGATGTTGGCCATGTATGTACCATACATGTCGTTCCGGTACTGCACACTTCATGTAGTTGTGCCTCATGATGATGTATGTTGGGATCTTGAGTGTGTTCAATGCCGCATATGTGGGGTGACTGACGATCTTGCTTACTTCTCCTCTGCACTGCAGGGCTCCTGCTGTCCATCGGCCATTCCCAGACCTGGCAACGATGGTGGAACGGGACAGCATCCGACGGTACCGCTTCACCAGGCAGCTGATTGAGGATTTTGCAGTGCAGTTGTCCCCACATTTGCAGCCTGGCCGGCCGTATCCTACAGCGCTGACCCCCAAGGTGAAGGTGATGGCAGCCCTACACTTCTTTGCCACCGGTACCTTCCAACATACTGTGGCGTCTGCTGGTGGGATGTCACAGACCATGTTCAGCCGTGTGCTCCGCGATTTCTTGGCGGCAATGTTGCTCTTCCTGAACCGGTACATCTATTTCCCTAGACTGCGACGACTCACTGACGTGAAGAGTGACTTTTATGCCCTGGGGAGGATGCCGCATGTCATTGGCTCCATTGATGGGACACATGTGGCTTTGGTACCACCACAGGCCCAGGAGCAGGCCTACAGGAACCGCAAGCACTACCACTCGGTCAATGCACTGGTGGTGTGTCTTGCAGACATGACCATCACACACGTGTGTGCCCGTTTCCCTGGTTCAGCACACGATGCCTTTGTGATGAGGAGTAGTCGCATCCCCAGGTTGATGGCACAGATGCAGAACCAGCGTGCCTGGCTTGTCGGTGTGTACTGACTTTGTGCCATTGTGTGTGATCTGATCTGTAGTATTCCGCCCACTTTTCCAAGTCAGCTGATGTGCACTTGTCTGTCCGTAGGTGACTCGGGATACCCCAACATGCCGTGGTTGCTGACACCCCTCAGGAACCCTGTGACACCTGCCCAGATGCGCTACAATGAGGCACATGGTCGGACCAGGAGAGTGATTGAGCGGACCTTTGGTCTCCTGAAGAGCCGCTTCCGCTGCCTGGACAAGACCGGAGGGTCCCTCCCATATGCCCCTGCGAAAGTGTGCAAGATTATCATCGTCTGCTGCATGCTCCACAACCTGGCAGTGCGGAAGGAGTTGCCTCTCATCCAGGATGACGATGACCAACATCCGCCACCTGTGGAGGATCCTGGCCTGGACCACGATGCCAGTGACGATGATGATGATGATGGTGATGGTGATGTCCGCACACAGCTCATCACCAACTTCTTTAGCTGAATGTGAGTATCCTGAGGTGTCATGTGAATGATGTGAGTTGGCATGATGTGTGGGTGGTGCTCTGGTGCTGTTGGAGTGTGTCCATGGGCTACTTGACAGGATGTGTGTTGCGATGTGTGGTGACAGGTGGGCTGTACTCCCCAACAGTGTTGACATGCTAACTTGGTTCTGGGTGGGTATCTTGTAACATGTATTGTGCATGAGTTTTGCTGTTCTGTCCTGTACTGCATTGCTTTTGACTGTGTGTCATTTCTGTCCTTCACAGGGTACTTTCAGATTCGTTTGGTCAACTGTGTCCACCGACGACGTGATTGCACATCCAGGCTGGTAGCTGTTGTGTCCCTACAGGTGATGTGCGCCACACCCATGGACTTCCTTCTGTCTACAGTTGTTGACTGTGTGCCCGCTACCAGGTGGGGTTACCTTGCATCTGTAGTGGTTACGGCATGTTGCTACTGTGTAATAAACCTGTGCTTCACTTAGTGATGTGCGTTGTCTGTGGTCACACATTTGACTGCCATTTGCTTACTGCACCTGTGGGCTACTTGACTACAACTGGGAATGGGTGTGGTGTCTGTGCATTGCACCGTCTTCCCTGGCAACATCAGTGTAGGCAATGAGTCAGATGGCCTAGGTGTGTATGTGTTGTGTAGCCCTGGTGGTGTGTCTCCCTCATATGTGTCACGTTGCCTGTACTCACATGCCTGTGTTGTCCTTGCTGTTGCAGTTCGCATACACAGTGTAATTTTGCAGTTCATCATCCCCATAACAGCACCCACGTTGGAATCACGACAGAGGCAAGTATGGTGTATTAGTGTGTTTATTGTGATACATCTGTGATAATAGTGCATAGGATGGATTGTGCTGTACATGAATCTTGCAATCCCAAGTTCCTAGATGAATAGAAAGTCCAGGTAGACAGGATCCCCAGTATCGGGGCCACAGTTGTCTGACACATTGTTCCAACTTGTACTCCCCATGCAATGTGTGGGAGTAGTGTTGCCATCAACAGGGTGAACAGTCTGTGCACAAAGGCGAAAATCCAGAACAGGTTCAGGCTTCCTGGGAGTTGCGCTTGGCCATCAGCCTCTCACTTTCCCCTCCTCGGACGACCCCTCTTCTTGGGGGGGCCCTCAAGTGCAGGCTGCTGCGGTGCAGGGGACTCTCCGCCAGAGTCCTCCTCCCTCCCTGTGGCAGTTGCAGTTTGTTCGGTACCAGATGTTGTTGGCACACAGGGAGGTGTGGACTGGTTGCTGTTCATCTGGCGGAGGCATTGTAAAATGTCCCTGTGCACCGCCGTCATCTCATGTAGTACATCCCACTTGGACTCCACGCGGGACATGTGGGAGTCCACACGTGACATGTGTGACTCCACGTGGGACATGTGGGAGTCCAAGCGGGCATGATGGGCAGCCTGCTGCTGTTTGATGTCTCTGAGGAGCCCCACTACCTGGCTGAGCTCTCCGGTGCTGGACTGGTACGCATCAGCTATGCGTACCAGTTGTGGGTCTTCATGCACACCAGCAACGTCTGCAAGCAGCGACCTCTGTCTCCCACCCCTCCCACCACCCCTGCTGACATGTGCAGTGTGTGCAGTTGCACGCACAGATAACCCTGGTCCACCTTGGGGGTGGTGGTGGTGGTGGTGTCCATGGCCCCAGGTTGGTCCAGGGTCACTGCGCTGGTGTTGTTCCTTATTCTGTCCATGTCGGCAGGGATGGTATTCGTGGTGACAGTCGTTGGAGGGGTGGGTGCAGGGGGTGCAGCTGGTGGACCTGCTGGTGCTGCAGCTGGTGGTCCTGCTGGTGCAGCATGTTGACTTGCACCGGATGTGCCAGGTTGTTCTTCATCGTCCGAGGAGGACAGAGGCTGTACGACGCCAGTGAGCTCGGCATCCTCTTGAGCCTGGGACTGGGACTCCTCAGCGTCTGCTGCTGTGTCCCTATCATCACCTGTTTTTGGGAGACACAAACAATGTATGTCATGTTTCTGCAGGCATCAGTGGTTGACACACCTGACAGTTGTGACTGTGCCTCGGGGTGCGGGCCTGTACATTGTATTGTCCTAAGTCGTCACAGTCAGGGGTTGATATTGGTGTGGCACATTGTCCTGCATTATTTGGGCATTTCTATGTATTCTCTGGGGTGTGAACATGGTCTGCATTGATTGTGTTTGGTTGACAGCCAGACCTCCTTCCCCCACCCACCCACCCACCCAGTCAGTTATCCCACCATGGAACGTGCTTGCATTGCAGGGAGTGTAAGTTGTCTCTCAGGATGTCAGTCAGTGGTGTCCTGCTGTTTGTTGGTGCACAGTTGCCAGCAGGGCCTTGTGCTCCCCACAGCAGTAGCCAGTGTCAGCCATCTTGTGAGTCCTTCTCCACTCCCTGTGATGTGAGCATGGTTCAGGGTGGTGTTGATGGGACAGTTGTGGGGGGCAATATGTGTGACTGCGACTCCCATGATGCTATTGGCTACACTGACTTGGCCAGCATACACAGAATTCCTTCCTTTGAGTGGTCTTCACTGTGTGTTGGTGTTGTTGTGGTGGCTACATGTGTGGATGTGTGTGTTAGTTCTATTTGTGCCACTGCCTAGCTGTAGTTGTGGTTGTGTTTGTACATGTGTTGGCACAGTTGGATGTGACTTTTTTGATGGCATGTGTTGTGTTTATCTGACTGACATACACATTTTGGGATGATTCTGTTCTAGTTGCTGTGTAATTGCTATGTGTGCATGGTTTGACTCTCCCCTTGACAGTGATGTGTGTGTTTTGTGGCAGTTTATTGTGTACATTTGTTGTGTACTCACCAGGCTCTGGGATGTTCTCTAGTCCATATACGCTCACTGGCGGAAGGATGGCCCGCACCTTCTCCTCCCAGGGCCTGAGGTATATTGGCTTGGCAGGAGGGCCACTGCCGGTATGTTGGCTGTTGATGTAGTCTATCTTCAGCAGGTCCCGTACCCTCCTGCGCACGTCATACCACCTGTTCTGGATGTCCGTCTTTGTGCGCCGACATGGTGATTGGGCGTTCACCCTGTTGATGATCCTCTCCCACATCTTGGTTTTCTGCGACATGGGGGTCTGTTGGACCAGAGTGCCAAACAGCTGTGGCTCCACCCTGAGGATCTCGTCTACCAGGACTTCCAATTCACAATCTAGGAACTTGGGATTCTTCTTGGGGGCATGGTGATGGGTGGTGATGGTGAGTGATGTGTGTGTTGGTGTGCAGGTGAGGGTGTGTGAGTGTGTGTTTTGCTGGGTGTATGTGAGGTAGGTATTTGTTGGTGTGCTGATGGTGTGTGGCTTGTGTGAGGGGTGAGCTGTGGGTGTGTGGTTGCTTTCTCTTGGGTGCTGGCAGTGGAATGGCATTTGCAAAGGCTCATGGTAGTGATTTGTGTCCTTTATATAGGTGGAGTTGTGGGTGTGTCTTTGTTCTCTGTCCCCACCCCCCAGTATTTATTGGCTTGCTAATTGCTTGTTTGGCCTTTTTTTGGGTGATTTTTCCTTTGTGCTGTTTGTGTATGTTGGAAACGTTCTTGTGACCGAGTCGGACCCTGCATTGGTCTCGTACGGTGTTCTCCGTTTCGTTCACGCTGTGTTTGTGCAGTTTTGTATGCTGCGTACGCGTCGGTCGCGGTGTATTGTGTTGCTTCGGCTCGGTTTTGTATGCGTGTCGGTCGTACGGCTTGTCCTCCGTCCGACTCGGTCGGGTTTTTCGCGCCTTGCATCGTACTTTGCGGGTTGGAGTTGGCGGGTACGATTCGGTCGGATTTGTTCCGGGTGCGTGTCGGTCGGTTGGATTCGCGTGTTTTTCCGGCCGGATTGCTATTTTCCGAGCGGCTCGGTCGGTCGGCTTGGTTTCCTGACGTGTCGGTCGGATTTATCGCGGCTTGCATCGTACTTGGCGTGTCGGGCGCCACTGGTACGTGTCGGTCGGTAATTTTTCCGGCTCCGAGTCGGTCGGTGCTTTTTCCGGCCCGAATCGGAATCGACCCCTTATTCTTCACCGGTGTGCTGTTGGGAGATATAACAAGCCACTAGGGGGCATATTAACAACACACAGCGAGAAATATCGCTGAGCGCGATTAGCGCTATTCTTTGTATCGCCGGCTATCGCTGGATTGAATCGCTGAGATAACGTGATATCATCAATGTTTATCTCCATAGCGATAACAAATCCAGCGATAGCGGCAAAATAGGGGACATCGCTGGAAATCCAGCGATACAAATGCGGCGATAAGGGAATCCTTGGTAATAGGGAGATGTGGACTCAGCCTCAGAATCCACCTCCCTTTACAAATATAGCTAAGTCTGACATTTTGCAGACGTTAGGTTACGGCGATAACCGCGCTTAGCGCGGCTTTTATTTTCGCTATGGGTGTCCTGGGCCGGCTTGGTAATACGGAGAAGTGCAGTTAGGGACATTTTCTGTGTTATTTTTACACAACACGCCCACTTTGCATCTCATTAGAGATACAAAGCGAGGCGTCGGTAACAAGACTGCTAACATGCGCTAATGCATGTTAGCACTGCCTTGTTAATAGGGTGTAAACATTATTTCCGCTTTTTTGGCTTTTAAAGCCAAAAAAGCGGAGATAAGGCCCTTGATAATATGCCCCTAGATGCGGTTTCTTCTTATAGAGAAAACGTTTGAAAGTTGCACATAAAGAGGAGTTTTATGTGAAGTTGTAAGAACAACAGAGGGCCCCTTGCTGTGGAGTACTAGCGCTTTGTAGTAGGGTGTTAATGTGCTTCTGTGGCATACTTATGCAGTGCTCAGTAGGGAAAGGGGCAGTCTGGTGTGTGGCAGTTTAGTGCTGTTAGCAGGTAGTGCTGTGATTTAGAATTGGACTGCAGTCAAAGAGTTGGGGGTGGTTGTGTGAGTGGGGCATGTCTGTGCAGTTATGTGAGTATTGTAGCATGGTAGAGCGGGGTTGGCATGAAGTGTACTGGGTGCTGGTGTGTTGATGGTATATGGTAGTGTTGGGGTATGGGATAGTAGCCAAAGGGGCATATTGCACTTTACAAGGGATATTACTATGGTACCAGGTCGTAGTGCAGCAGTGCTGGTATTAATGAGAATTTATGGTTGGTTGTGATATGCTCGAGAAGGCAGTGTGCTGTGCATGGAAGCATGTTGATGTTGGTTAGGTGGTAATGCAGTGGTGGGGTGGAAATCAGACTGTCAGGTTGCTGTGCTGTTAGTAAAAGCAGTGCTGGAGATAGTGTAAAATTGTGGTGGTAAAAGTGTCAGCGTTATTGAAGTGCTCACCGGTGTGTGTGTGTTGCATAGGCAATTTTGCATTGGCAGGGGATGGTATATGTTGAAGGGGGAGTTGTAGTTTGGGAATAAGGTTTTATTGTTGAGCTAGGCAGTGGTAATGGAGTGCTGAATAATGCTGAGATGTAGTAGTTTGGTGCTCGAGAAATGTGATTCTGTGAGGTGCTAATATGGTGGTGGGAAATGCCTTTTGGTGAAGTGAAGGGGTATTAGTGTGGTAGTGAAGGTAGTACTGGTAAAGTGGAAATGCTAGTATCGTGCTGAGGAAGCGGAAGTGCAATGGAGTGGGTGATGTAGGGATGAAGCGGGGTATGCGTAATACTATATTTGCAGTAATATTTGTAGTATTCTGGAGTCGTGTGGATTATTCTGGAGCTGAGAATTGATAGTCTGGCAATGGCAATGGTAGTATACTGAGTCATGGTTTTAGTGGGGGTTTTGGTTTCACAGTGTGGTACTGTTGCAGAGGTGGTTTGGGGCTGTCAGAAGGTTGTGCAGTGATGTAGAGAGTTGGATTGGTTGTGTACTGGTGGAGATGGTAATGTAGCTGGTGGTGATCGTAGTAATTTGCTGAGTGGTCTAAGTGTGCTGGTGGATGGTATGAATATTGTCATGTCAGTGGTAATATTGGTGATACTGTTGTGCATGATTTGTGTCATGCTCTGGGATGGCAGTGTGCGAGATAACAGTGCACTAGTGTTCAGTGAGAATGCAGTTGAGTGATGTGACTGGGATGAGGGGATAGTAGCAAGGGGAAAGATGCATGGTGGTTGTGCAATTTTGGGTGAAAGTCTAGTTTTGAGTAGTGATAGTCCAGTCCTGACTAGTAGTAATGTGACAGTAATTGGTGGTGGTGCTATGGTGTGATGTGTACAGCAATGAAAGTGAAAGTGACGTGTAGTTCCTGTAAATCTATCTAGGATCTGCGCGTTTAGACAACATACACTGTGGGATTGGTGTCCAGACACCCCCACCGGGTATGTTAGCCTGTATACCAGCTAGCTCACAGTGCCACTGTAAACTCCTCTTACCAAGGAGAGAATATTTCCTGGCAACTATCGAACATGACAACCCTGTCCCATCAGGGACCATGGAAATAGTACAGAACTTTTCGCTCAGTCACTCGTGCTCACTTTGTCTCAGAGAGAGATACACAGAATAAACGATGGGGATGTTTTCAATAAGCATATTGAACCAGCGTCATTCTAGTGTA
Source organism: Calotriton arnoldi (assembly GCA_963921515.1). Taxonomy (NCBI): domain Eukaryota; kingdom Metazoa; phylum Chordata; class Amphibia; order Caudata; family Salamandridae; genus Calotriton; species Calotriton arnoldi. Next base: position 1,840,005 of record CAWUFW010000636.1, on the reverse strand, counting down.
AAATAGGTGTGCTGAAACAACCATAAGACAGAAGCAGATATAAATGATTATAAGCACCAATAGAGTAAATGGATGGTAGATTCCTACCATAGTGCTAAAACAATGAATACAGGAAGGTATATAATTACATGACAATAATAATGCATACTCCTACGATGCAACCCTAACTAGATGTACCTAAGTGTACCTAGCATGTATGTTGGTGTAGAGCCAAGAATCCCCCTAGGATGAAGTCAACCCCATTACCTGAAGTGCGAGACTGTGGGACCCCGTCTTGGTCTCGAGATGGACACCCCGCAAGGGATGTCAGACCACTGCGAACTGGAGTGTCTGCGTGCAGGAGCCTCAGCGTCCCGCGACAGCTTGTCAGCATGGAAGTTTTTCTCCTCTGCCTGCCCCAGCAAAGATATGGTGTTTATATACCCAAAAGGTACCCTCAGGGGTTCTACCTTGCTGTGTCATGTCGGTCGCGGAGGACAAAAGGGATGACCCTTAGACATAGTTATTATGCAGAAGATGGTAGTCTTGCTGTGATTCCGAGAATCATCATGCATTATAAATGAGGCTAGTTTTCGGAGAAAACCACACAACATTTTTATGCAGTACCTTAACTAGGTGAAAGGTCAGTACTAAAAACCGTTATGTAGTGTAATGGCAGGAGAAATATAGGTGAAAGGTTGGGTGACTACCTAAGCCTATATTGGGGTACATTTACGAATCATAACAATAGTACAGTGGGGGAGGTAGAGTGCTGTGTTGTTAGTTGGTTGGTTGTTGTGTGATGCTGGTAGGTGGGAGGCCAGCCTGTTAGTGTGGCTGGTAGTGGATTTGTGTGATGTAGTAGTGAGGTGGTAGAACTGAGCAGGAGAAGAGGTGAAGTGGTAGTATAAAGTGATGACTTTCATGACGGGATGAAAGCTGTCGCCGCCGGGATGAAGAACAGCTGCCTCAAGTTCAACTCAGAGAAGACCACAGTCCTCATCATGGGCTCCACCTGCTCCTCCTGAGATGACTCCTGGTAGTCCACAGTACTGTGAACCTCCCCCACACCCACAGACCACGCTCGGTACCTCAGCATCATCCTGGATTCCTTGCTCACCATGAGCCGCCAGATCAATGCCGTCTCATCATCCTGCTCCCACGCCCTATGCCTGCTCCGAAAGATCTTCAAATTAATCCCAACTGAGTCCAAAAAGACGATCACCCACGCACTCGTCAGCAGCAGTATCGACTACGGCAACGCACTCTACTCCGGCATCACCCAGAAAACTCCTCAAGAAACTGTAAAAAATCCAGAACGCCTCTGCCAAACTCACCCTCAACATCCCTCACCACAGCCAAATCACCAGCCACCTAAGAGACCTCCACTGGCTCCCAGTCAACAAAATAATTACCTTGAAGCTCCTCACACACGCCTACAAAGCCCTATACGACATGGGACCTGCGTACCTCAACCACCGCCTCGCATTCCATGTACCAACCAGAGACCTCTGCTCCACCAAACTGGCCCTGGCTGCTGTCCCACATATCCGTAAGACCACAGCCATAGAAAGATCCTTCTACCTCGCAGCAAAGACCTGAAAAACCCTCCCTTTCCACCTCAGGCAATCACTATCACTGCCTCAATTCAGGAAGGATCTCAAGACCTGGCTCTTCGACTGAACCACAGTGCCTCGGTGGACCAGCAGCTCCCTCCCCACCCCCCAGCGCCTTGAGACCCTTACGGGTGAGTAGTCACACTTTATAAGCCGTTGATTGATTGATTGATTGATTGAAGTAGTTTTAAGGTGCTCCTGCGTAGCAATGTGGTGGTGTAGCTGATAATATTGTGCTAAACTCATTTACACACCATGAAGCACCATTATTAAGCACCATGGCGAATTCTCTATTTGGGAACCCTCTTGTGCAGCTTTAGGAATGTCTTCAATTAAACTAAAGAAACCAGCTACTTATAGTATCTGTTGTTTTGCTGGTGTGTGATTGTGTGTGGTTAGTTGGGAGTTTGCAAGGTGTTAAGTTCTAAAATGAATTCTGTCATTTAGTGTGAAAGTCAAAGGAGTTTAATCTAGGAAGATCTTTGTGTTGTTTTATGTGCATGGATGGGTGTGTCGCTGGACTTTCCATTTTCCTCTTGAATGGGGGAGAGGGTTAATTGTTCATTGCCAGGTAAGGGTCTAGTGTTTTTCATGCATACATCTAAACACAGGTCACTGTCTTATGAAGAGATTTTGAACTTGTGAGGGCGTGCTATGTTTATGCTCATATTATCTGCCTGTTTCTAGGTTGTAAATTGGTGTGGTGAGTGGAGGGCAATCGATTTGGCATGATGTTGCCAGTTATATGGCTTTGATGCAAGGCTGCGCTCATGATTGTAAAGAGGTTTGGCCTAGTCTGTGCTATTTGAGTATGACCATTTGTACGTAATATTGGAGTGGTGGTAAGTTGTTTACTGTTGGCTGTAGAATGCTGTTGGTTGTCCAATACAGCCCAAATATGGTTTATATATCGAAGATATCTTGGATGCCAATGACGTATTGATTGTGGTGTTTTTTTTGTAAGTTTGAGATTTAGATGATCAGAGCTGTCAAAGTTACATATCTAAAACCAGACTCACTTTTATACATTAGTACAATGTCGACCAGTTCCTTCTGAGAGTGAGTAGTAAACACTGGTTTGACTGAGGGGAACAGAACAAGGAGGAAAGCACAAGGCGAGGCACAACAAACTTCACAAACGCAAATCAAACAGCAGTTATGTGCTGTGGTTAATTTGTAAAAAAAAAAGTGGCCAGGGCTCGCGTCAGGAGGCAGCTTGCATTTCTCCTGTTAGCGCCGCCTACAACAGAACCAACTACTAACCATGAAAGTGGGGACAGGGTGTGGCGTAATGGCCAGAGTTGCCGACTTTGGAGCTGGAGAACCAATTACGAGTCTTGGCGTCAGCTCGCCATCCTTTGATTCTGGGCAAATCACTTAATCTCTCCATGCCTTGTGTCCTTGCCTTGTGTCGCATGAGTACATCCTGCGCCCTTGGGAGGCTCGTGCTTTCTGCCAGCTCGCGACCTCACAAGAGCAGGTTTCTTCCTTCGTGCTAGGCAGTCTCCTAGGAAGAAGCTCGCGGTGATCCCAGCGTAGGAAGGATGTCATTACGCGAGGTCACGCAACGTGACCTCATCGGCGGCCATCTTGGATTGGTGGCTCACTTTTGTCGATTGGATCATAAGTTAAAGGCAACCCGAGCAACCCATACTTACAGTGACAGGCACACCTTGTTAAGCCTGTCATCAAATTTTTACACAGTGGTGATAGACACACCTTTACATAAACTGTGCAACAAATATCTACGGTGACAGGCACACCTTGTTAAGCCTGTCACAACGGTGATAGGCACACCTTTACAGTAATTGTGCAACATATACTAAGATTACTGTAAGGATACAAACAGGCAGCTCTAGTATAGCCTGTAACATTTATTTTTCACCTTATCACTCAACTGTCAAACTGTACATACTGTTGTAATGCTGCAGGCTTACAATCTACGCTGTATATATTATACTAAATAGCAATTGCATACTTAACCTGTTCATTTTTATTTTTCTTCTCTGCCATGTATCAAAGTATTGTACCTCCACCCTTATTTTCTCCCAGTACGAACAATGCCGGTGTTGAAGGCTGCTATTGATGGAGAAGATTTCACTTATAAAAATAAATATGCCTTGTTGTGCCATTGTTTAGGGTCGGGAGGTAGGAAAATCTTGAAACATTTACCACAACAGTCAATTTTGGGGGAAGGTGATTTAGTGGATGATCACATGTCTGCCATGAGGATGTTAGACACAAGGTTCAAACCACATAAAAATGAAGTGTTAGAAAGACATAAATTTCGTAAACATCATCAATTGCCAGGCGAGCCAATTGAGAAGTACGCTGGTGCTTTAAGGGTATTGGCGTCTACTTGTGAATACAAGGAGTTTGAAGAAGAGTTGATTAGGGATCAAATTGTTGCGTACACCTACAATAAAAAATTCAAAAGACGCTACTAACTACACCTAATCTCACCTTACACAAAGCTGTAGAATTAGCTGCAGGTATAGGGAGCACTGCTACATTCATGTCAGAAATGTCTCTTGGTGGTGATTCATCAAAGAGTATGGTTTGTGTTTGTGACAAAAAGAAAGAAAAAAAAAAAGAAAAGCCGAACATTATTATGTCACAGGTGTGGAAATGCAAATCATTTAGGGAATCCAATGTCGTGCCCTGCACATGATAAAGTATGTTCTGGATGTAAAAAGAAAGTGCATTTTGTACAAGTGTGTAGATCTAAAATGAAACCTAAAGCATCTAAACTCGTAGGTAATGTGGGCAAACAAGATGAAGAACACTCATCTGATACCAGTGATGAAAGTGAAATATTGTGTGTAGCTATTGTTCTCAAATATCCACCAGACAAATGTGAAGTTATGGTAATTCCATTAAAAGGCCATATTGTCACATTATGGTCAATGACATAGCGATTACTATGATGGCAGACTCTGGTTCTCCATTCACTTTGTTAAGCATTGATGAGTGGAAAAATGTTAATGGAGTAGATTTGGTGGAGTCATCCATTAAACCTTTTCCATATGGTGGGAAACCTATTGAAGTTATCGGAGAATTTAGAACCAATCTTTCTTTTAAAGGGAATAGCACATCTGCTGTTGTATATGTTGCAAAACATGGTACTTCATTGTTGGGGTGGCTAGAACAATGTAATTTGGACATCATTCTGGGCCCCAATAGTGTGGAACAGGTACTGCTCAAGAAAGAATTGTTGTTAAACAAGAGGAGCAACCGCACAGTTGATCCCACCAGCAGGGCAGAAGCAGGGAGACCAGCCCGCTTGACACCCTCCGAGGCTCTAAGGCCTGGAGAAACCAAAGACGCCGAGGTCAAACGTGTGCTGTATTGTCCACGAGAGAACACTAAGTCCCAACAGCCTGTGCAGGGAAGGAATACAGCCTGCACAGATCCGAAATACCCAAGGATAGACCCAGTGAAAGCCCCGACAACACACTGACAGGAAAAGGAAGAACACAGTAAAGTACATTGCCACAGCCAGACAGGGCGCAGTGGGTCACTAACAAACATCTTCAGGAATTGGCGGGCGTAACCCGACAGGCCGGTGAGGGCCTCTAGCCCTGGGCAGGCGGTGGAGAGTAGCCAGCCAAGCCTAACTATCCAAGTCAACTCCGTGCCCACTGAGACACATAATGGCTGGAGGGAAAGGTGGCAAAACCATGCTGCAAATGAAGCTTGAGAAATACGCTTGGCAAAAAGGGATGGGCGCACAGGAGAAGGAGACCGAGGAAGCACCTCAGGAAAAAGCAAATAACCGAAGGGCAATCAGACCTGACCCTACAAGATATAATGACTGCTATCACTACAGTGCATACTTCGCTGGAATCTAGAATTGACTCTGTCTCCATGGAAGTCTCTTTGATCAGGGCAGATATTCGCAATATGAATGCCAACATTAAAGATGTGGAAACAACCACCAACTCTCTAACCAAAGACACCTCGATCCTCAAAAAACAAATAAAAGACCTCCAAGTCTGCAATGACAGGTTGGAAAGCCAGTTGGACGACTATGAAGGCTGGGCACAGCGCAATAACGTCCGAATCCTAGGCGTGCTGGAGCAAGCGGAGGGACAGGCGACGGACTTGTTCATAGAGGAACTTGCAAAACATCTACACCCCAAAGGCTTGTCCAAATTCTTCACGATTGAAAGGGCACACAGGGTGCCGGGGGGGAGACCGAAACCCGGAGCACCCCCTAGGCCCATATTAGCACAGGTATTCAACTATCGGGATAGAGACGTAATATTGCAAGCAGCCCGAACGGCTCCACCAGTCGACTTTGAGAACAGCAGAATCACCTTCTTTCCCGATTTTACACTTAAAGTTCAAAGACAAAGGCGCAGCTTCCTCGAAGTGAAAAGAGCCCTGCGGGAGAAGGATTAAATACGCTATGCTTTTTCCCGCCAAACTGAGAGTTGAAGCAGAAGGGAAGGTATGTTTTTTTTAGCAGGCCAGAGGAAAAATGGGACTGGCTCGAGGGGTGGCGCACAGTGCGGAAAAGAAACCAGACCGATCAACGAGGACGATCAAACCAGACCCGATCAGAAGAAGCCACAGCGAGTGCAGCAGACAACAACCTTTTGGAAGACGGCAACAATGAATAACGGCGATGCAGTACCCACTTGCTCAAAGGATTAACGCTCTCAGAGGCTTATCCCCGAACCACTGCAAGCAAGACTGCAACGCGGGATGAAATATGGACTTTTCAACAAAAGACATATAAGAAAGTTCCTGAAAACCACCGCAAAGACAAATATGGACAGGATGGGACAGATTTTTGCCAGTCAAATTAACAGCAGTAGGCTCTTAGAAAGATGGACACCGGGTGCGGGGTTGGGTCACGTACTACAATACTCTAGGGGTGGGCGATAGGCGCTCTGCAGAGTTCAGGAGGCAGGAGGTTCAATTCCCGCCATGCAGGGAGGCAGGAAGGGGGGAGTGGAAGGGGCAAGTCGGAGAGGGGGACCAAGTCACAAGGTAACTCAACCACTACGAAGGTGAGAAGGAAGTCCTCACTGCTACACATATATCAATGTAAGGTGAGGAACAAGTTAGTGTCCCTGACTAGATTCAGAACAGACAGTATACTCAATGTTCAGTGCGCAGATTATCCCGCCACATACAGGGAATAAGACACATAATATGAGTGGGAGGTCACTCCGACTCCTCACTTGGAATGTAAATGGACACGGAGACAAGCTAAAACGGGGGATAGTACTACTGTATCTAAATCGACAGGCTCCTGAAGTTGTCCTACTCCAGGAGACCCACCTGTTGGGCAACACCTGCAAGGCATTAGATAGATGGGGATATAAACTAGCTGTCCACACAGGATTCACCTCCGGTTCCAGAGGGACCGGCATACTCATCCATAAAAACTGCCCCTACATAACACACAAAACATAGGTAGAGACTCAGGGCAGATTTGCCGCAACAGCTGGAACATGGGAGGGGAAACCAGTTAATCTACCGGTATATATTCCCCCCGCTACCAAAAAAAACAGCACTGACAGACCTCAGCTCTTTCCTGCTTGATCTCCCACCCGGGATTTTACTGATGGGATGGGTCTTTAATCTGACGGCAAATGGGCAAATAGACCGATGCCCCTTCCCCAACAAGACTCACACGGCAGGTCACAGTTGGCAGAATTTCTCTCGGCCTTCGGCCTTGTAGACATCTGGAGATATTTCAACCCGCAGACAAGTCAATATACGTACCACTCTGGGGCCCACGGTAGCCAATCTCGCATTGACTACCTGTTGACTCATCTGGAAGATATTCCCAACTTTGTTAGAAGCCAACTGCCTGGCGAGGGGTATTTCCGATCACTCCCCAGTCCTCACCAGGATAACGACAGGCCCGAGTCCAACAGAACAACTCTCACAATCAATCCATGGTGCCTGAAACTTCCACACGTAGGGACAGAACTACTGAAAGACGCAAACCATTATTTCACAGAGAACACAGGCTCGGTGGAGTCGCCACAGACCCTGTGGGGGGGCATACCGGGCCGTAATAAAAGGACGTGCACTGGCATTAATGGTTGGGCATAAGAGGGAGTTAAAGGCCCAGTTAGAGGCACTAAAGCTGGAGATCCAGGTAGATGAAGTGTAGGTAGCAAACTCAGATGATGATTCCGCCAGGCATGCCCCCAACACAAAAAGACTGGACTACATGCAGCTAGTAACGGAGGCAGCCAGGTCCAAGCAAAAGCGAATACAACATAAAGTGTATGAGCTGGGTGATAGAACAGGTAAATTACTGGCCTGGCTGGAAAAGCGAGACTGGGCCCACAGATGGGTCTACCTTTTAATGGGGGAAAAGGGAGAGGAGTTGAGAGATCCACAGGAGATAGCGGAGGTATTCGCCTCCTACTTTACACAAATATATACCCCCGCCAGCACCACAAATTGCCACGGACTCCAGAGACTTACTTGCTACCATCCCAGTCGCCTCCCTTACACCAGAGGACCGAGAATCCCTGGAAGGGGACCTCATGGAAGAGGAGTTAGCAGTAGCCCTGCGGGAAATAAAATCAGGGAAAGCTATGGGGAAATGGAATTCCAATTGAACTGCTGAAGTTAACAGCCTCTAAGATAACACCCCCCCTGCGAGCCATGTACCAAGAAAGTTTCCAAAAAGGCTCCCTCCCAGATGACCTACGACTAGCATCAAGTGTAGTGATCCATAAACAGGGTAAGCCGGCAGAGGAATGCTGTTCCTACCGGCCTATATCACTTCTAAATGCAGAATCAAAAATACTAGCAGAAGCTCTAGCCAACCGATTGATTGCTATTATTAACAAAATTGTGCACCCGGACCAATCGGGCTTCATGCCCGGACGAAACACTGCTCTTAACCTCCGCCGACTACACGGGGTGCTGGGAAGGGCTAGAACAGTCCAAGAAGACGCTAGTATGGTTTTCCACACGATCGAATGGCCTTACTTATTTGCGGTCGTGGAGCGTATGGGCTTCGGCCCGATATACATAAAGTGGATAAAATTACTATATGCTGACCCAACAGCGCAAATAGATATCAACTAACACATATCACGGCGGTTCCACCTGGGCAGAGGAACTAGACAGGGATGCCCCCTGCCACCTCTTATATTCGCCTTGATGCTCGAGCCACTGGCGACATGGTGAGGAGGGACCCCCTGATCAGAGGATTGAAATGGTTGCACAACACGAAGATAACATTTCTTTAAATGCTGACGACATACTTCTGTAGGCCTCGGCCCCGAAGAACTCAATCTATAGGATCCTCATATATTTCGAACTTTGGTAAGCACTCTGGATACACCATACACCATAAACTTGACAAAATCGACATTGTATATGCTCCATGGCCAGGACACCGACGGAATGCAAGGTCACAGTGGCGATGGAAGGATTCAGATACCTTGTAACAGCTGGCCCACTACTCTTCTTTAATAACAACCTTCGGGGCCCGCTAACGCGACTGCAAAATGACGTCCGACACTGGCGAGCCCTCCCTCTGACCCTACTGGGAAGAGCGGCCCTGTTTAAAATGCTGGCACTGCCCCGCTTCCTATACATGCTACAAAACACCCCTTTCAAAGTCCCAGACACATACTTCACCAATGTGGAGAGTGCGGTCCGGACCCTGCTGTGGGATGGGAAGAACCCTCGCATTGCAACACATAAATTGACAAGAGGGTGGTACGACGGGGGGATCTCCCTGCCCGATCTTAAGCTATATTACTGGGCATCTCAACTAGCGGTAATCAACCAATGGGTCTACGGCCCACAGCTTGAACCGGCCTACATGATGGACAAATGGTTGATGAGCCCGGGCGATCAACCAAAGCGCACTCTACACAAACCCCAAACATCAACACCTCACGGGTCCCACGGCCCAGACCGTGGCAATCTGGCATCAGGTAACTAAGAGATTGGGCTGGCATAAGAAAATAACACAAGCGACTTCCCTGTGGGAATCAGAGCAATTGGGCACACTGAGCTACTGCCCCGGGTTCGACAGGTGGGTCACGATTGGTATCTCCACTGTAGGCGACCTGTGGAAGAGTGGCAGGGTGATCACATTCACTGGGTTGCAGGCAGAATACCAGTTGGCAAACTCGGAGGCCTACAGGTACCTGCAGATAAGTCATGCCATAAGGTCTGTTGTTCCTAGGGGGGAGGCCTTACCAGAGGCGTCCCCGCTGGAGGACAGGTTGCTTTTGGAACACATGACCCAAAAGGCAATATCCCTGACCTACCAAAAACTAATAAACAACAGACCGGACCCACTTGTCTGCCTCAGACAGCACTGGGAGACAGACATAGGGAGTCTAGAGGATGAGGAATGGCAAGAGGCGATATCCCCACGAGAAGTGGCGATTCCAATGAGGCTGAGACTAATCCAACTTAAAATCTTACATAGGTCATATCTCTCAGGGGGACCCTGGTCAAGATGAAAAAGAGGACGGACTCGGAGTGCCTCAGGTTTTGCACCCAAGACAGAACGTTCTTCCATACACTGTGGTAGTGCCCCATGATTCAACCCTACTGGGAGGGAATCATAACTAAATTAAAAGAGGTCTGTGAGAAAGAAATCATCTGCTCCCCATGACTCTGCCTGCTCAATATATGGAAGGCAACTGACCTGACCAGTACCGAGCAGACCTGGGTATCCCTGGGGGTGGCCCTAGCTAAAAGAAACATTGCCCAAAAATGGGGAGTAAGTGATAAATCTTTAATTGTGAAATGGGCAAAGGACATGGATAGATCCATGATCGCAGAAAAAGAGGTCTTCATGAACAGGGGCTGCCCGAAGAAATGGGATCAAAAATGGGCTAAATGGAATGCGTCTCGGGTGGATTCTGTATCTCCCCCACAGAGGAACTGAGAATAGGGAGGGAAGGGGCCGATCATTGATAACTGTGACATATGTGACATATGTAACTCTATGCATGAGCTAACACCGGGATCTAGCGAGACACTAACTGTAATGCATATTGTCAAATTACGTGATTTGCCTTCAAATTACTGTAATGTTGAGATCTTTAAATAAAAAGACTTTAAAAAAGAATTGTGTGTTAATCATGTACAAGGTTCTGAGTGGGTGTCCAAGTTTTCTAAAGTTTTTTTCGGATACGCTTGGGAAGCTAGTTGGGTTCAAACATCACATTCGTCTCAAATCTGGAGCCCAACCGGTCGTACATAAGGTACGAAGAGTACCTCTTGCCGTTAGAGCTGAATTACGGAAGGAATTGGACAAGTTACAAAGTCAAGATATTATAGAACCAATAGAGAGTTCAGAGTGGTTTTCACCCGTAGTTTTGGCAAGGAAGCCTAATGACAGTCTGAGAATGTGTGTTGATCTCAGGGACTTAAACGCCAACATATGGGTGGATCGTCATCCATTACCAAACATAACAGAAATGTTGTCTCTAATCAAGGGTGCGTGTTGGTTTTCTATGCTTGACATGAGTTCTGCATACCACCAAATTGTTTTGCATGAAGAGTCTCATAATTTGACTTTGTTTGTCACACCTGAAGGGGCTTTCCATTTCAAAAGGATACCGTTCGGTCCTGCTTCTGCGTCTGCAGTAACCCAACGGCTAATGGAGGTGTTGTTCAAAGATGTAGAGCATGTTTTCAAGATGATGTGTTAGTGTTTGGTGATTCCAAGAACAATCACGCCTTGTTCATGTTTTGAATGTGTTGGAACAGAAAGGTGTGACTCTCAGAGCGGATAAGTGCAAATTTGGAGTGTCTGAAGTTACCTATTTGGGACATAAGTTATCTGTGTTGAACCCAAAGAAAAGTTTGTCAAATCCATTGTTGAGGCCCCTGTGCCTCAAAGTAAAGATCAACTTAGATCATTCATGGGGTTGATGGAATATTATTCCAGATGTATCCCTCATTGTGCACAAAGAACTCATGCCATGCATAGTTTATTAAAGAAAAATGAGAAATATGTGTGGGATGACTCCTGTGATGTGAGGAGGGCGATTGCAAACTCCATTCCCCTAAAACCTTTTGACACTAAAGATTCCAGTATAATTATCACTGATGCGAGTCAATATGGTTTGGGAGCTGTGTTATTTCAAAGGAGAAATGGGCGAGAAGAAGTAGTTGCTTTTGCCAGTCGCAGTCTCAAGGGTGCTGAGTCCTCATATTCTGTGGTGGAACGTGAGGCTGTAACCTGTGGGGTGTGAACCATTTTCCGACAATACTTGTGGGGTACAGAGTTCAGCATCTGCGTGGATCATAAACCTTTGATCGACATGTTTACCACAAAAGGAGCTGGCAGAGCAACTCCCAGGATTGCTAAGTGGTAGGACAGAATGCAAGAGTATTGTTACAAAATGGAATACATCCCTGGGATCAGAAACATAATGGCTGATTGTTTGTCGAGACTTCCTGTGAAGAGCAGAGAGGAGGATCTCGCCATTTACGAGGAGGATGATGTGGTGATTAGTGAAATATCTAATGTGTCGCAGAGTGCTATTTCTGAATCTGAGTGGATTGAAGCCTTGAATAGTGACTGCGCTCTAAGTAAGGTTATTGAATATACTTGCAAGGGGTGGCCCAAAGGAAAATTGCAAGATGATTTTTTGGATGCTTTCAGAAAAATTGAGTCAGAGTTATCTGTTTATTGAGAAGAGCTGATTTATTAGTAGTCCCCTGTACTCTTAGAAGTAAAGTTTTAAAATTTGCTCATGAAGGCCATATTGGCATGAGAGCGATGAAAAGAAGGGTGAGAGAATTATTTTGGTGACCGGGTGTTGATAGACAAGTGGAACAATTTGTGAGAGGATGCAAGGCTTGTTTTGCTAGTGATAAGACACAGGTCACTGTTCCTAACCCCATTGTGGCTGTTCCTGTTGCATGGTCTAAACTAGCTATGGATATAATTGGCCCGGTGGGTGTATGTCACGGTCACATGAAGTAAGGGATTGTGATTGTGGATTATCACTCTAGGTGGTTGCAAGTAGCTTTTGTCAATAGTATTACATCCACTGTTGTGGAAGAAGTTCTGAGGAAGTTGTTCTTTCACGAAGGAGTCCCAGAAGAAATTGTTACTGACAACGGACCGCAATTTGTATCCCATGAATTTGAGGCTTTTCTAGTTAGTTTTGGCATCAAACATGTTACTACTTTGTTGTATCAACCCAGGAGTAATGGTTTAGTTGAGAGGTGCAACAGGATAATGAAGGAAAACATACAATTATCCGTGGCAAGTGGTTTAGATTGGTTGCAAGAGATGAGGAATTTGATTTGGGCTCTTCGCACTACACCTAATGCAGAAACAAAAGTTTTTCCTTTTGTGCTACTTAAAGGGAGAGTGCCACGATCTTTATTGAATAGATTGTGGATGGAAAAGAAAATGGTTCCTACAGAAGTTTTGCCTGAGGTGAAGGAGAGGCGTGTGGAAGCCCAGAACAAGTACACTACCTCAGTGTCCAAAACCTTGGATGTGGGGGAAGGAGATTATGTCAGAGTGAAAGTTCCATTTAGAGGTGCTAAGAGGATATCTCTATTTTTCATCGCCCAAAAAGGTGGTTCATGTCAGCAAATACTCAGTGATACCTGATGATGGGAAGTGCTGGAACAAAAGCAAGCTATCTGTAGTGCAGAAAAACAATCCAGGTGTTGTGGAGTAAAAAGGTGTTCTTAACACTGCTGCTGTTCTCAGAAAGTCTGGTAGAAATGTTCATTTGCCTTTCAAGTTCCAAGACTATGTTTTGGATTAATCATTTCGGATTGTTATTTGATCTGCCGTGGCTATCCAATACTTTATATAATTGTGTTGGGTGGTACACGCCATTCTGAATTTTGTTCTGTTTTCTATTTTGTTAATTCTTACTTTTATGTTTTGTTGTGTGAGAGGAAGATGTGTTGGGATCTTATGCTAGAATGTAGAATGTGCCAGGAGTGGAATGTTGACATTCGATGTGGGAGCGGCAGTTTATGTGAGCCTGCTTCCCTGTCGGTCCATACTGAAGATGCTACAATAAACACAAGATTGGAGAGAACTTACCTGTCTCCGCATCTTCTTTATACCTACCATAAATGAATGCGTCCTTAACTGCTGCTCATGAAAGCACCGGTGATGATTAATTGCTGGTGCTTAGCACCGGAAACTACTGGTATCAAATTAAGCACTGGTTATGGCATCAGTTTCAATACATTAATAAATATGTAACTGACTATCAAGGCAATTAGGAGAGAGAGAAAACTGGAAACAGCGTGTCTGTATGTGTGAGATAGAGACTGTATGTTCTGAGAGAGAGAGAAGTTAGTGCGAGTGTGAGTAAGAGAGTGAGAATGTCTGTAGTCTGTAGAGGGATACTAGAGCCAGAACAATCTTAGGCGAGCCTCCTCTGGTAGTATTTTGACTTAGGCCATAGCGATCAACCCTAGCTTCCACAAGAGTGAGGGAATTAGGGCTCCGCTCTGCTTCATTTTTCAAGGTGCTCTGAGGTTCTCTGAATTCTGGGAGAGCAGAGTTAGGGTTCAAGGAAGCATGCTCTTCTGCATGCGATACGTCCTGCACTACTCCACACCTAGATTAAGGTGGCCTGCGCTAAACTACCACTTTCTGGGTCCTCAATACGTTTGCCTAGCTGGCCACAGTAGTGGAACCCCTATGCTCTCAGCCTGACACAGTGCTTAATTTGTAAATAAATATGAGCCATGGCTCTCGTCAGGAGGCCACTGCAGCTTTCACCACCTATTGCCCCTACTAGTGCTGCCAATGAGAGTACCAACGCAACTCCTAATCATCGCACACCTACAAGTGTGACATTTTAGACTTTTCCAGGCCTCCAAAGGTATAAGAATGGCTTGGGTGTCAGGTATTAGTCATTTTAAAGTATACTGAATTAATAAACAACTATTGTTGTGCAGATCTCTAAATTAGACCAAAGGCGCCACCATGTGGCAGACTGTAATAAGTGCTGGTGCTGACAATTACGTACCAGTGCTGAGCACCGGAAACCACTGTCTCAAATTAAGCACTGACCTGACATCAGAATGGTCTTACATACAGGTACATTTCGGATAATGGACACAGATCCTTGCCTGCATTGCTCTTGGATTTCAGGACCTTGGACTGCTAAGCGAGACTGATAATAATATACTCGATTGTTTATATTTATTCACAAACCTTTACAATATTAGAGTGACAGATACAAATAAACATAGACAAATTCTAGAAAAAAATGACCAAAAATACAATTTAAACATGTTCAATTATGGGTAAAAACAGCAGCACAAATTTCCTGTACAGTGCAAGTGCGTTAAAACAGTTAGTTTGTAGTTATGCTTGATCAAAGTTGTTTGACCGGTTATTAGGTAGGAGCAGCAAGTTATTCCTTGATTACGGTAACACAAATAAAATACAAAATTCTTAAAACGGCTGGATTTATTAGGTACTGTTATAAAAAAGATCTAAAATTGCGCTTGAGGGCACAAGAGATTGATAAAAATGTAAGTGCATATAATGGCAGCCTTGTCTGGCATGTTATTCAATTATAAGAAAACAGCAGGAGGGCCTAAATAATAACAGCATGTGATTTCAATAAAGTGTAAATACTATAGTCTAGCCTGATTTATCACAAAATTCAGTTATAGAAAAAAACACAACAGAGAGATCCTGAATTGTGGCAGCATATTAGTTACTTGAGGTGAACAAACTATAAAACTGCTGGTTTTGACAGATAATCTACTATAAAAACAGCAGACTAAGAAAAGATCCACATAAGATTTCACTTAAGTGTAAATACTATGGTGTGGCCTGGTCTATTAAATCATACAATTATAGGTGGAAGCAGCAGGGTGGTCTTTAATTGTAACAGCATAAAGTATCAGTAAAGTGCAAATACTGTAAAGCAACTGGTTTTTACAGGTAATAAACTCTTAAACACAAACTAAAAGTATCCTAGGCCTAGATTGCTGAATTTTACACCCCCTTACTTGTAGGTGAAAGAGGCAGAGAGGATGTTAGAAATGGGATTTCTGGTTGGCTAGGGCTTGCGCCTAAGCCAGGCAGAAACCACTACTCTAGTCAGGGCAAGGGAGTTACACGCTGAAGATAACCCCTGCTCACCCCCATGGTAGCTTGGCATGAGCAGTCATGCTTATCCCAGAGGCAATGTGTAAAGCGTTTGCGCAACACACACACAGCAGCAACACACTAGGCACACCACAAAAGAAACTCCACACAAGGTTATATATAAAAATAGCCTTTGTATTATCATAAACACATTAGAAACATAATCACACATTTACACTGTGCCAACTAGCCTAGGCAATATTTACAGGGGATTATATACACCTGGCAGGGCCAATCGGGCCACTGTCAGAACCTTTAGAAAGCACTAGTAACAAATAGTAAATAACACAACCAGTCAATACTGGTATAAAGATGACCTCAGAAAACACAACCAGTTACTACTGGAAAAATACTGTGCGCAGCATTATATCACCTTAGCAGTACAAAAACAGTATGCAATAAATCTCATTATGCAATCAGCATCACATTAGGCGTAAAACACATTATGTGCCAACCTCATAAGTATAAATCACATTAGGCAATAAACATCACCAGCATAAGCACAGTATGCCCTAATCATGGGGCATAACACCCTAAAATGACCCCCAGGCCAACTGGCCTTTCACGGGGGCTCCAATGCCCTATGTCCAAAATGTCAGGGCGCAGCTGCAAATGCAGCGAAGCAAGGTGCGCAAAAGCGCTGGGGCAGGGCAGGAGTGTAACTCACCCCTCTCTTCTCATTATAAACGAAATGCCCCCAAAGAAAAGAATGGCGCTGGTACTACTGTGCCTCCTGGGTCCCCACTGGGACTCTCTAAAACACATGTGCACCAACATTGCAGCTGCCCTCTGTCCGGCGGTGCAGCTGTAGAAATTGGAAAACAAGCACTGGCACTACAGTGCCTCCTGAGTCCCCACTGGGACTCCAACAAAAAAACACTCCCACGTTGCAACTGTCCGCCACGGTGGTACATCTGTGAGCAAACAAAGAGGCACTGGCACTTCTGTGCCTCGGGAGCGACTACGGGGGAAGGCACCGACAATATGCCTCAACACCCCCCCCACCAGGCTCACAACTTGGCTCCTTCTCACCGGGCTCTCTAGTGGTCTCCGCTCTGTCGTGTGGTTTGTGGTCTCATGGTCTACATTGCTAAGTTAGCTTAGGCCTGGCTGCCATGATGCCTTTTTGCACACGTTACTTTGTGACTTTGTTTTTCCAGCCTCTGCTTGTGCCCGGCTATATTAGGACTGTCTGCCTTTTTGCCTTTCACCTTTTCTCCTGTTCCCTGTGGGTTTCGTCTGCACATCATGTACAAGGTCGAAAAACAACGTCCCTTGTTCTTGCTGATCTGGTCAGCCCCTCACACGTAGACATAACACAGAATGCAGCTGCACTAGAAAAATTTGTGTGCTTTTAATATTGTGATCTCGCTGTTTGTGGCACTTGGAGAAAAACCTTTCCAGGGAGAAGAGCTGTGCTTGTCTGATGATGTAAACCTTGCATCTAGATATTGAGGTATGAGGGTCCGCCTGACAACGCCCAGAGGTCTTCTATTTTTATAATAAACTAGTTAATAGCATGGGGAGTGGTAAGGTCATTTAGCCCTATATCCACTGCTTTATGAAATGCTTTCCCTGTTTGTATTCTATGGAATTGTAACTATGCTTATCATTTTATCATTATGCATTATGCTGATAGTACTGGCACGTGTACTGTATCTTAGAGCACGATAGTTGAAATAAACATTTTAAACTATACGGTGTCTCTTATTACGCACGTTGTGGACAAGTATGAGTGAGTTATGAAAGAGTGTTCTTGCTCCCGCGAGTCCTGAGAGAGACCGTGTTCTGGGTTGTCTAATCATTTGTAGCTGCGCTGCGAATGAGACGCTAACGCTAGTCGGATTGGGATTGTGGGTACTAAGGTGCATGGTTGGCTCACCACTATACTCCGAGGTCCTATTATCCTGTGCATAGCTCTGTGTATGTGCAGAATCCCTACAACATGGCGCCCAACGTGGGGCTTCTTATCTGCGAGACACTTGAGTAGTGCTTGTGCTTGTCCACAACACCCTTCGCATACGCTTCCGGAAACGTGTGTGAGGGTGATACCTCCTATATTGATGTTTTTATAGGTTCTTTCAAGCTTGAAGTTATTAAAAGGTGTTTAGGTTAACCCTATATTGTGCTGCCCCGTATTAGGTTGTCGATCATTTCTGGTCTTAATGGCGGATATAAATATACCGGCACATAGCCCGCTGCGCTCTGGGCTCATTTACTGGCTTATGGAGTGCCCGACGCGGGTGTCTCACTCATCTTTGTGGTGCAAGCTGACCCGGCGCACCACTTTGAGGTGTTTTACTCTTGGGTCACTTTTCCGGCGGTGGATGGAACGGACGACTTGTTCCATGAGTACACTCTCACTGCCCTACCCAATGGTTATCGGCCTTATGAGGCTCTGGAAGTATCACCTACGGCATGGCAACACCGTATTTGGTTTAATGGCGCCCTCCCACATCCGGTCACCCTGGTTCGTTTAGGCCCCCTATCTATAGACGGGGCCACTTGGCCAGTTTTGGCCGGGTATACCCCACATCGGTGTTATTTGACGCTTGCGGTTGCTGAACTGCGGGAATTGCATACGTCTTTGATACGCGTTCACAGAGCTTTAGTACAATATGTTACAGGCAACATCCAGGGAGCCCCTCCTGGGGTTGCGGCGCATCCAGCTGGACCGGGCGGTGTAACCATAAGTCCTGTCATGGTTAATTCGGTGATGGGCAAGCGCCCACAAAATAAGGATGATTTACCTTATTGGCTTGCAGAAAAATTTGACCAGCTGGAGGCAGTTTTTCCCAATACTTCTCCTGTGGAAAAACACAGGATTTTAACGATTAGTTTGCCAAAAGACTTAATTTTCGAGTTGGCAGAATGCAACAACTGGGGCAAGGTATTCGCAGCAGTATATGCGAAGTGTTTCGGCACTCCTTCCATGACAGTTCTCCCCTCTGTAATTAAACGAGTGCAGGATGAACATGGCCCTGAGGCGGCTGTGGAATTGGGGATGAGACTGGTGGGAGTGTTCGATGTAGTGGCTGATTTGATCCTTGCGAACGTCAAGGGCGATGCAGTTAACTTTCAAGTAGCTAATGCTTTGGCTTTGGTCCCGGAACCGGACAAGCCACGCGAATTACCCAAAATTATTGCACAAGCTTATAAAACCATTGGCCGCAATAGTCTGGGAGTTAAGCCTTTTGCTAAAACGCAAACTCAATCACAGCCACAACAAAAAACTCAGTCTGAGAATGATGAGAAACCGTTCTTTACTAAAAAGAACTGAAGGTTGAAGAAACAGGGTAAACAACAGAAAAAGCCAGGGTCGCATGGCGCATCCCTGGTTTCCGTATCTTCTGAACGCACTTATGATTTGCGCGACAGAGCGAGAATTAAGTCTCCAGAGAGATTTCAAGTCCCTGATCCGCGTTCTCCTCGTTCTCCACAGGCACCATCGACCTCCCAGGCTGGTGGAGGAGATCGCCAGGATAGAGGCAGGGGTCGTGAGGCTCCACAGGGACGAGACCAACCTCGACAACAAGTCCGAGGGAAACCAGAAGAATTTCCACGTTCTCGCCCACAGTTTCAGAAGAAAAAAGTTGCAGCTGTAACAGCGAGGCATGCCACAGGCGGTGAGAACGAGACTCCTGAATTGGACGTGGGCAGTGACGCTCCTAGACAGCGCCGCAGAAGTTACCATAGTGCGGGAGGCACTACGTCCTCATGTGGAGGCGACAGCAACTGACACATTCATTACTGTCGAGACAGCTGACACTCGAGTGGCACCCCCTAACAGACTATTTAATATTGTCATCCAAATAGAAGGTGACATTGAGCGTGTTATTAAAGAGATTTTTTGGGAGAATCTGACCTCTTCTTACGATATTTTGTTGGCAGAGGCGGATTGGCCGCCCCCATTCGTACTTGCTGCTCGTAGAGGGGAGGAGGTAATCCTTCCGAGCTTTTCTCGTCATGTCCCCAAGGACAAAGCGGAAGCTCTAGCAGCTGATGGGCTGGGGCCCTGGCTCCGGCGCTATACCGTAATCACGTGGGCTGGGATGAAGACTCTCCACCCCATGACATACCATTGCGGTCGCTGCCACAGCCACAACCCCAATATCCCATCCGGCGGGAAGCTAAAGGTCCCGTTTCCGACATTCTGACACAGTTAGAATATTAAGGAGTAATTGAGACATGCGTATCACCAATGAATAATCCCCTTTTTGCGGTTTCTAAACCTGATGGATCGTACCGCCTAGTTTTGGATTACCGACATTTGAACTCTCATTGTCGGACCTTTGCGGTACAAAATACCCACAATTCTGCGCTTGTAGACAGTCTTGTTCGTAAAAAATATAAAACGACACTTGACCTATCCAATGGAGCGCTTTCACTTCCGGTGGTAAACAATTCAAATTTCGGCATTTGCCCATGGGCTACAAGAACAGCCCGGGTGTCTTCGCCGCCCATGTTGTCTCTTTATTGGACAGCATAGACCCAGATGCGTGTTCGTACGTCGACGATATCTATCTGACAGACGACGAATTATGGCCGCATCTTTCCCGAGTGGACCGCATTATTCTTGAATTTGCGGTCTTAGGATACAAATTTAATTTTGCCAAATCACACATTGCTGAATTTACCGTTTTGTTTTTGGGCTATGAGCTCAACAATGAAGGTAAGGGCTTAGCACCCCATTTCTTGGAAAAGTGTGCGCTTTTGTGCCCTCCGACAACCCTGAAAAAGCTTCAGTCCTTACTGGGTTTTCTAAACTTCGGGCGTACTTACATTCCCGAATATGCCCAGCGTATCAAGCCTCTATATGCCTTGATACAGCCCAACTTTTCGAAGTCATGCTGGCTTCCTGAGCATTCTTCGATACTGCAGTCTTTGCAGTCTGATCTACTTGAATGTAAATTCTTGTTGACTCGTGATAACCACACAAACCTGGTGATTAGAATTGTGCCAGGAGCAGTGGGTTTCACGTACTTAACCTTTAACGAAGGTGACACAGTACCGATTGCATACAAGTCACATCTTTACACTTCAGCGGAGTTGCGCTTTTCCTCTGTGGAGAAAGTTTTGACTGCAGTGCAAATGGCGATTCTAAAGGAACGCGCACTGGCACAGGGAAAACGCATTTTGGTGGTAACACCATATCCTGCCCTTGAGGCAGTGACGAAGGCAAGTGTACCGAACACTAAGGCTTTGCACCCACGTTGGATACAATGGGCTACATCTTTGACGTCTCCGACTGTCACTTTTATCTTTGATTCCTCTCTTCAGACACAGGAGTTCTTACAGTATGAATTTGTTCATCCTCCTCCTCTGTCTTTGCTACCGCTTGAGGAGTACGAATGTATTATTTACACCGATGGTTCGGCACAACCGGCCACGGGTTCCAAGCATGCTTATTCCGCAGCATGTCCTATTGTTGCAGGTACTATGGTGAACGGAGAGTTCAAATCGACTGTAGTGCACACACAGGCACTAGGAGACAGTACTGCACAATTGGCCGAGCTGCGTGCTTTGGTGCTCGCGCTTGAGTTCGCGAATCCAGATGTGACTACTCTTATTGTATGCGATTCTTACTACTGTGTTCAATCTTACAATGACAACCTATTCTTTTGGTCGCAAAATGACTATAGAGATGCAAAAGGCAGCACAATTAAGCATAAAATGCTTTGGGTTCGAGTGGCAGATCTTAAACAACGTTTGCCTCTCACACAGGTGATTCACACCCTTGGCCACCAGCGTGTGGGCGCACACGCTGTCGGTAACGGTTTGGCAGATGAAGCTGCCAAATCAGCAGTAGCCACGTGCTCAGTAGCAGCAGTTACAAGATCCATGACTAAAATAGATAATTATATTTTGGCAGCTATTGCTGCAACAAAGGAAGGTGCTAATTACCCACGGGGTTTCCCTTCCAAGTACTCTTATCAAGTAGGTCCCGAACAGGTTCCTTACGTAAGTATTCCAGACGTTGGTGATCGGCTGATTCCCAACGCGGACCGCAGACCTGCCTTGATAACGGCCGCACACGAAGGCTTGGCTTCGGCCCATGCTGGCGTGTCTGCGACTGTTTCCATCTTGCAGCAGCGTTATTGGTGGTGTGGTTTATATAAACAGACCCGTACTTATGTGCTTTCTTGTGACGTTTGTCAGCAAATTAAGCCTTCCACGGTTACACAACCACCACAAACACCGCTCTGCATTTCTAACAGACCTTTTGGGTGTGTTTACCTGGATCACTGCGGTCCATTTTCTTCTGACACTGCATACAAATACATCTTAGTTGCAGTGGATTCGTGCACACGTTCCATCTGGGTTTGGCCACAACGGAGTGCTGACGCTCGAAATGTCATAAGGGATTTGCGTGTCTTTGTGGGAATTTTTGCCTGTGGCACCTTCCATTCTGACCGAGGTCCGGCGTTCGCCTCTAAGGCGTACAAGGACGCGATGGGGTCACTGGGGGTGCGGGTGAAATTTTCGTCTCCATATCGGCCTGAGGGCAATTCGATTGTTGAACAAATGAACCGTGACTTAAAGCAATCCTTGACAGCTAGAGTCTTAGGTACTGGCAGGAACTGGCTGGCCCACTTGTATAGCGTACAACGTGCACTTAATAATCTCCCTAGAAGATCTCTGGGTGGGCGGACCCCATACGAAATGCTCTTTGGCATCCAAATGTTTGTGCCAGACCTTGATGGTCCAGACATGGCGGCGAGTGCCGCAATCTTTGATGTAGATAACCATTCTACTATGTTGCAGGACTTACAAGAAGCCCGTGACAAACTTGCAAACGAACATTTACCTTCAGCCACAGACGCTGCGCTGCAGATTCCGGTTGCCGGCTGGCTTCCGAAGGTTGGAGATCTGGTCCGAGAGAAGGTGGAGAACAATAAAGAATTTGGCCCCTCTTATCGTGCACCGGTTCCAGTCTTTGGCTTGAAGGGTACTCGTACTGCCATCTTACCACCACTTCCTGGTCGCAAGGACAACAGATACATCTCAGTGGACAATGTCAAGCTACAACATCTGGCCGATCCTGAATAGCATAACACCGGCGGTCTCTTGTCCGGCCATTTCTAGGACTCATGTTTGTGGCCCTCCAGCCCACACGGACAATGATGTTGCCATTGAGATGGTCGATTTGCCTGAACGCCTGCTCGACTGCCCGAATACTTCCTGCAACGAGGAGACCGAGTATACATACCCCGCCAACGAGTCGGTGGCACACTTACCAACAATGCCACTGAGCCCAACCCGTTTTTCCTTTGATTCGGATTTCACCTCATCACTTATCCCGTCCAGCTTCAGTATTTTTGTATCCTGGTTCCGAGACAATTTTTTGATTCCACCATGGACATACATCTGGTTGGTACTATTCCTGATTTTTCTGTTCATGTCCATTGGCTTTGTGACAGTTTTTTTCTTACTCATTAATGGTCACTATTTACCAGAACGCTCTGCAGTGAACTGTGTCGCTGGAACTTTGGCTCCGCATTCCTCTTCTCACATCATGAAGCGTGACCACACATTTGTGAACATTTCGGCTTTCCCGGTCGCTGATGGCATCGTATGGGATGCGGTAAATTTCCAAATTCATGGACCAACCGAGATTATTAATGTACCAAATGTCCTCCGTGTTTCAATGGGTGATGTCGTTAAAAGTAATATTCATTCTGACGATTGGGATGTGCATGCCGTTGAATCGTTATTTACTGATTTGAAATATTATGCTGCTTTTAATGCTGAAGATTTGTACATGAATTCTGCAAGTTATGCCGATTTATATTGTTACCAGCATTGGGGCAACCACTTTCTCCATAAACCAAGTACTCTACGGGGTCCTTTTAATTACACCCAATGGGAACATTGTCCGACCCCTTTGCCAGGCAGCTCCCAAACCCTTCAAAATAAATTTACTTACTTTACAGACTTTGATAGATCAAACCCTGGGTCATATTATTTTAAATTGAACACTTCGTCCGCACAGAAGATCATGCTGACCCACACCAAATTGCTGTACTCGGGTTCCTTCTTGAACGCATTAGCAGTGGGTGGTTATGAATACTGGCTAGCCACCATTGACTTAAAGTCTATTTGGGGAACCAAATCATGGCAGGTACGCGGCACGGAAGCCTTACACCGTGCTTGCCTAATCCCGGCCCAGATTTTATTTTTAAATCATACAATCTATCAAACAACGTGTTGGGGTTTGGCTACTTCCAAACAATTAAATGCACCATCCATTCCCGTATTGTCTTCCGCTCCCGCAGAGAGCTTGCATTTTAATATGTCCCTAACCACATTGCAAGCTTTGTTTCAAAACAATTCGTTTAATACCTCTACGATTGTTCAGTCACCCTGGTTGGCTTGGCCCATAGCATCAAATGCCTGCCAACTGCGTTTCCATGACTCAGCTCCTGGTTACAAACAGGATAGGCTAGATCCGAGGTTTTCTGACTCTCGTACTGTTACAACATATTCTGTTGGTAAATTGTGTAAACAGTGGTTGCAGCACTCTTCATTAGATTCTGTGAAACAACATTTATCCCTCCTATCAGACAACATTGATCTGTCCGATTTTGTTCTAGGGCCTCGTGGTCCTCGACCTAAGAGATTCATTTATGAGACTTACAATGAACTCTGGAAGCTTTCGCAAATTGAAGCTGCTTCCCGTCTTCGGGAAATCGATCAAGCAAATCTAGAAAAAGTCCTTGCTGTTGTTGACAATAGTATTAATACCCTGTCTTCCCGCATTTACATATTAGAGAATATTGTTTCCTCTGTTGTTGATATTGTACAAGACGATGTGTCTGTGTTATATCATGGTCAAAATCAGTTGCGTTCAGTAATGCAGTTTGCATGGACTTTGCAAACACTAAAAATGGGTAAAGTTCCTTGGCATTTTTTAAACACGACTGCCTTATTCTTGCCGTTTAATTTAACTGAGAAACAGCAGTTCATGTCCATGAAAGATGCAACATACACTCTCTTACATATCGAGAAGATAGAGCCATTACCATTCTCTGTGGTGGAGTTGGACTCTGCAATGTGGCTAGTACACGGGGTTATCGCTTTGCCTTTTTCTTTATTTGAGTTCAGTTCCTGCATGAAGCATTATCCTGTTGGCCGTTTTCAGCCTTTAGGCAGTGCCTTCTTGCATGAGCTTTGGTCCCTGCCTTTCCTATACCTATGCCTTAGGGACGGAAAATAAGTTTTTCTCACAGGAGAGTCATGCGATTCTACAGTGGGTCATTCCTTAATTTGTAAAAACATTAAATTGCACGGGGCTTGTAATGTTTCGGCTCCGAATCTTGCTTGTGTTTTGAAGGGCATTCCTGCTCCTGCTATTTCACCTACTTTCACTGTGCTTGCAAATGGTAGCTATCTCCTTCTGAATAATCAGGACTGCTGTGGCATGCTGGCCGGCATCCCCTATATTGTAACAGTTTCCCACGGGGTGTGTGCTGCAAAAATGTGCTTTTTCCTCCCCCGCACGACATAATAGATAGTTCCATTTGGCCTTCCATTCCGACTTTGAAGGCGGATTTCAATAAATTGAGCAGAATAAAGGCGCTATTATTGAACCAGGAGGTTATGCTCACATCTGCACGGGAGACATTCATCCTCCAGGTGGCTACTACCCACAGTGAGATACATGCCCTTTTGAACACAAACCTCCCACAACATTTCGGTGAGCTGATTCACCGTGTTTTTAATGCATCTCGCACCGAAGGTCTTGTGCACTTTTTTAAAGTTGTGGGCTCTGGCCTTGTTACCTCCTTTCAAACTATATTTGGTGTAATACCGGCTTTTATTCATTCTATTTTTTCCAGCGTCTTTGACGGCTTTCCGTTGATCCTCGCCTTAGCGGCTGGTATATTGCTTTTGGTTTGTTTGCTATGCAATGGCTGCACTTCCTGGGGGCCTCCTCGACCAAGGTCGACTCCGGATGCTCCGTGAACACATCCCCATCGGCTTCGGCATCCTACCATTGGCGACACTCAGTGTGTCCTATAGACTTTCTTTTCGCTTTGCGTATTTCACTTGCGTGCAACCTGTGATGTCTTGCATCCGATGTCCTTTCTCTTGCTCCTTGGATTTTTGCCTCTCCAATACGTCTCTGTCTGACCCGGATTTTGGCCAGTTGATGGGTCCCTTAGAGGCCCATGAACGGGACTGTTCCGGCGATGGCTTGATGGCGCGTGCGGCTGCACTTGGAATTTTGGCACAATGGGATGTCTGGGCGGTTGCTCAGACTCTCCTACGACAAAGTTATATTGAGTATCACGCAAGTTGTCCCGCAATGCTGATCACTGCTCCCTCTTGCGAGGATCATAAATGCAGTTTTGATTTGTTAAACTGGATGGCGTCTCTTTTTTCAGACGATTCCAACTATGTCCTCTTGGAAGGTGTGGCGTTTTTCTGCACTTACACTTTATTGGATTAGGGGGCCTCCGCTTTCAGCGTCCTGACACTCTGGATTTTTTTATTGGGCCTAACTGGAATTTTTTTATCCTGCAATTTCTTTTTCTCCCCCATTCCCTGTCCTTTATTGGGGACTGTTTCTGCATAGACGTTTACATTCTGCTCCATCTATTTGAACTCTATCTTCGCCTATGGACTGACCAGGGGAGGGTGTCGTGTGGTTTGTGGTCTCATTGTCTACATTGCTAAGTTAGCTTAGGCCTGGCTGCCATGATGCCTTTTTGCACACGTTACTTTGTGACTTTGTTTTTCCAGCCTCTGCTTGTGCCCGGCTATATTAGGACTGTCTGCCTTTTTGCCTTTCACCTTTTCTCCTGTTCCCTGTGGGTTTCGTCTGCACATCATGTACAAGGTCGAAAAACAACGTCCCTTGTTCTTGCTGATCTGGTCAGCCCCTCACACTTAGACATAACACAGAAGGCAGCTGCACTAGAAAAATGTGTGTGCTTTTAATATTGTGATCTCGCTGTTTGTGGCACTTGGAGAAAAACCTTACCAGGGAGAAGAGCTGTGCTTGTCTGATGATGTAAACCTTGCATCTAGATATTGAGGTATGAGGGTCCGCCTGACAACGCCCAGAGGTCTTCTATTTTTATAATAAACTAGTTAATAGCACGGGGAGGGTGGTAAGGTCATTTAGCCCTATATCCACTGCTTTATGAAATGCTTTCCCCGTTTGTATTCTATGGAATTGTAACTATGCTTATCATTTTATCATTATGCATTATGCTGATAGTACTGGCACGTGTACTGTATCTTAGAGCACGATAGTTGAAATAAACATTTTAAACTATACGGTGTCTCTTATTACGCACGTTGTGGACAAGTATGAGTGAGTTATGAAAGAGTGTTCTTGCTCCCGCGAGTCCTGAGAGAGACCGTGTTCTGGGTTGTCTAATCATTGGTAGCTGCGCTGCGAATGAGACGCTAACGCTAGTTGGATTGGGATTGTGGGTACTAATGTGCATGGTTGGCTCACCACTATACTCCGAGGTCCTATTATCCTGTGCATAGTTCTGTGTATGTGCAGAATCCCTACAACAGCTCCTCACTCCGGTCCCCTCCAGGCAACACCGCGGGGCTTTCCCACACTCACGGGAGCCCCGTTTCGAAAGGCACCATTTGGCCGGACCTCCTCTCTGGCCGGATTCCCCTCAGGCTCCGCCCACGGTCAGGCGGCTCTTGCCTGGCTTCCGGGTCGCGGCAGTGACTTCCGGCGGCTCCCTTCTCCTTCGGCGGTGCAATGCGGGGTGGGCACCCACTTTCACATAAACACCACAGCAGGGTGGGCACCCGCTCTCGGAGGCAGGAAACAGCGGGGTGGGCTCCCGCTGAAAATTACAAACGCGGGGTGGGCACCCGCCATAAAAACGGTAATGCGGGGCGGGCACCCGCTTTTCAACGATGCATAAAGCGGGGTGGGCACCCGCTAAATAAGCACGCAAGCGGGGTGGGCACCCGCTCCCCAATAATCTCAAATGCGGGGTGGGCTCCTGCCAGAGCAGCAAAAATGCGGGGGAATCCCCACGTCGAGATTCCCTCTAAATGGGTGGCAGCTCCGCGCTGCGAAGCCAGACAAAAATGCTCCACTCGTCCTGGCCAATAAAGTCAGAGCGCCCACGAGGCGATGGATTTCCAAAAGGTCCAAGGTGCACAGTTGGGCCCAGGGAGGCCAGCACACAGGGCCCTCCAGCAGGGAGGCAAGCCCTCATGGCGGTTCCTCCTGGGCCCCCAGCAGTAGCAAGCCCCAGTAAGCACAGGAACAGAACACTCTCTTGGGGTCACAGCCCCTGTATTTATAGTACATTTTTGCTGTGTCTGCCCTGGCACAGGGCTTGGGGGAACCAGCCTAAACTGGTTCAGGGGGGAATTGGAGCACTTTGTTTACAAGGCTCCTCTCCCCCTTTGTCAGGTGGGGGCTCGTCATCAGACACACCACAGGGGGCGGAGCCAGCATTCACTAGGACAGGCACAATCCTATTCAGGGTCAGGGGACTACTCCTCCCACTACTCCAAATGCAGATGCCCTATTCAGCCTAGCGCTGACTCACCCTGCCCCTCCTGGAGCCACACACACCTCACCAGCCCCTGTCACTCCAAAGCCAGACATGCAATCCACATTAGGCAGGCAGACACATAGCACACAGAAATGCCAACTTCTAAAAGTGGCATTTCTAAAATAGTTATAATAAATCTGCGCACACCATTGCGTAGCATTTATTATCACTATTCCAAATATACCAAACTTGACCACGCTGCTCCTCTCATATCAGGAATTACCACTGAAACACTTATCAGGGAATCCCCAATGCATTCCTATGGGAGGGCAGCCTCACAGTAGTGAGAAACCAAAATGGCTGTTTGTCACTACCAGGACATGTCACGCACTTAAGGTACATGTCCTACCTTTTACCTACAATGCACCCTGCCCATAGGGCTAGCTAGGGCCTACCTTAGGGGTGACTGACATGTAGTAAAAGGGGGTCACAGACAGGGCACACACTTTAGGTGCCACGTCACAGCGGCAGTAACACTGCGCGCACAGGCCCTGCAATGGCAGAGGCCTGAGATAGGTTTGAAAGGCTACTTTGGTGGGTGGCACAATCAGCGCTGCGAGCCCACCAGTAGCATTTAATTGACCAGCCCTGGGTATATGAGATACCACTTACAAGGGACTGACAGGTAAATTAAATAGGCCAAACAGGTGTAGACCAATCTTACCATAAGTAACACAGAGAGCACACGCACTTTACACTGAACAGCAGTGCTAAAGTGCCCAGAGTCCTAAAACCACCAACACCATGTCAGAAAAAAGGCTAGGAGAAAGGCAAAAAGTTTAGGGATGACCCTGCAAAAAGGGCCAAGTCCAACACAACCCCCTTCCAGCCAAAACGCAGGGTAGACCAATCACCACCTTGATGGGCTTCCCTGCTTTGGGCGATAGAACACGGACGCGGGCCCGCATCTGCAGGGACACCCTCCAGTTCTACGCCATTCTGAACCCATGTGGTTCCCTCTGTCAAAGCTTCCAGGACCAACTAGGCTACCCCACTGGTACTCCCTAGTTGTCCTCGGCCAGGACCAGGCCCTAGGCCATCCAGATGCCTCTGGTCCTTGCCAATCCACAGAGTGGGGGGCAGTAACCCCTGGCACATAGTACCCATTCTCCACTCTTCCTCTCATCAGTGCAGTTCCAAACTGCCACTGATCCTCCAACCTTGGGTCCGCACCCTCAGGCTGACCAGAAGTCACAGGTGATGTTTTCCTCCCCCTACCTCTCCTTCTGGGGTTCCGTACTCTCCTAGGGGAAGCACCCCCAGAACACAACTCTCCCACCAGTTCAGGGCCTTGACCCTGCAACTGATCTACCAACCTGGGATCTAAACCCTCAGGTTGCACCGGGGTCAGAGGTGAGGACTCCCTCCCTCTGCACCCCCTTCCAGAGTTCTGCACCCTCCCAACTGGAGTAGTACCCCCAGAAGCTACATCGGTCAGGACACTGCTTACAGTTGTCCTTCCCTCCAGGTCAGGCATACCCTGAACCTGGCCTCCCAACCCAGGGACAGAACCCTGTGGTTGAACAATTGCCCGGCGCACCAGGACTTCCTTGGGAGCACATATGCCCCCCCCGAGGGTGACACATAACTCATGGGTCGTGTGACAGTCTGCCTGGCGCAGATCTCCCGACCCCTGTCCATCTGACAGTGCGTGAAGATCCCCCAGGACAGACGTGGTGTCACCATGGTCATTCCTTGGTGACTCAGCCCTTCTGGCTGGCCCCTGACCCACTGGTCCTTCCACTGGGGACTCTTTCCCCCTCTCATCCCTCAATCTGGACTTCTGCACCCTCCACTTAGTAGTGGCACTGCCAGACACCAGAACTGATGGAGGCCTGCTTACAGACACTCCCAGTTCACCTGACACGGGGAGATCCCCCTCAACGGGCGGTCCATCAGGACAGACTAGGCTCCCTACCTGGTGTTCCCTTAAGGAACCATCCAGTCCTGGATACTGAGGTTGGGCACTTTCGGGACATATCCCAGTCTCACTCCTTCTCATATGAGGCAGGACGTGAGGCCCTACAACCTCCCCACTACAAGGGGACCTAGCTGGGCTACTCTGAACCTCTCCCACCACTCTGGGTTGGAAGATACCTGAACCACTCCTCTTAGGGTCACTCCCCAATGCCTCTTCAGAACCTCTGGCAACCACCCAGAGGTCTGCTTCCCGTGCAAGTTCCCCGGGATCAGAGAACTCACACTCCAACAGGTGTTGGCGCAACCCCGGAAAGCAATTACTGAACATGTGCTCTCTGACAACCAGATTGAACAGCCCTTCAAAATCATTTTCCGTGCTAACCGTCATCCAATCCTCCAGTGCATCAAAACATTCATCCACAAACTCCCCCCAAGACTGGTGAGACAGTTTCTTACTGCCCCTGAATCTCAACCTGTACCCCTCTTCCTGGGAACCAGGTACCATACTCTGGGAACTGGGAACTGGGAATGGGACTTCCTGCACTGGACTCCATATTGCTGCCACCACTGGACCCCACCCTTACTGGTGAATCCAGACAACTAAAACTGTACTCAGGGGATAACCTACCCTTCAGAGCTAGTTTCTCCTTGCCAATTAAGTAACCGCTGCAGTCCAACCCCAGAAATAGCAAACAGCACAGGGGCAGTTACCTCCTCCAGCTTCCACTGTAGGCCAACCCCAGAAATAGCAGTCTGCACAGGGGCAGTTACCTCCTCCAGCTTCCACTGTAGGCCAACCCAGAAATAGCAGTCTGCACAGGGGCAGTTACCTCCTCCAGCTTCCACTGTAGGCCAAGCCCAGAAAAAGCAGTCTGCACAGGGGCAGTTACCTCCTCCAGCTTCTACTGCAGGCCA
The DNA here is from genome assembly GCA_963921515.1 of Calotriton arnoldi. Classification (NCBI taxonomy): domain Eukaryota; kingdom Metazoa; phylum Chordata; class Amphibia; order Caudata; family Salamandridae; genus Calotriton; species Calotriton arnoldi. The sequence continues at coordinate 1,808,914 of CAWUFW010000636.1, read as the reverse complement.
GCCCCAGAAATAGCAGTCTGCACAGGGGCAGTTACCTCCTCCAGCTTCTACTGCAGGCCAACCCCAGAAATAGCAGTCTGCACAGGGGCAGTTACCTCCTCCAGCTTCCTTGGTTTCTTTCCTTGGCAAGCTACACAACCCACAGTGCAACAGGAGAACACAATTCAAAGAAATCACACTTTCAAGGAGAAATAAAATAAGGAAAAATAATCCCCAAACATGTGATTATCTAAATGTAGAGTTTTGTAGTGTAACCAGTTGTCGCTGTGGTACTGCGCAAACACAAGTCCTATCCTCACCGCTGACAACCATTGTTAGAAATGGGATTTCTGGTTGGCTAGGGCTTGCGCCTAAGCCAGGCAGAAACCACCACTCTAGTCAGGGCAAGGGAGTTACACGCTGAAGATAACCCCTGCTCCCCCCCCTGGTAGCTTAACACGAGCAGTCAGGCTTATCCCAGAGGCAATGTGTAAAGCGTTTGCGCAACACACGCACAGCAGCAACACACTAGGCACACCACAAAAGAAAGTCCACACAAGGTTATATATTAAAATAGCCTTTGTATTATCATAAACACATTAGAAACATAATCACACATTTACACTGTGCCAACTGGCACTAGGCAATATTTACAGGGGATTATATACACCTGGCAGGGCCAATCGGGCCACTGTCAGAACCTTTAGAAAGCACTAGTAACAAATAGTAAATAACGCAACCAGTCACTACTGGTATAAAGATGACCTCAGAAAACACAACCAGTTACTACTGGAAAAATACTGTGCGCAGCATTATATCACCTTAGCAGCACAAACACAGTATGCAATAAATCTCATTATGCAATCAGCATCACATTAGGCGTAAAACACATTATGCGCCAACCTCATAAGTATAAATCACATTAGGCAATAAACATCATCAGCATAAGCACAGTATGCCCTAATCATGGGGCATAACACCCTAAAATGACCCCCAGGCCAACTGGCCTTTCACAGGGGTTCCAATGCCCTATGTCCAAAATGTAAGGGCGCAGCTGCAAATGCAGCGAAGCAAGGTGCGCAAAAGCACTGGGGCAGGGCAGGAGTGTAACTCACCCCTCTCTTCTCATTATAAACGAAATGCCCCCAAAGAAAAGAATGGCGCTGGCACTACTGTGCCTCCTGGGTCCGCACTGGGACTCTCTAAAACACATGTGCCCAACGTTGCAGCTGTCCTCTGTCCGGCGGTGCAGCTGTAGAAATTGGCAAACAAGCCCTGGCACTACTGTGCCTCCTGAGTCCCCACTGGGACTCCAACACAAAAATCACTCCCACATTGCAGCTGTCCACCACGGCGGTACAGCTGTGAGCAAACAAAGAGCCACTGGCACTTCTGTGCCTCGGGAGCGACTACGGCGGAAGGCACCGACAATGTGCCTCGACAAACCCCCCCCCACCAGGCTCACAACTTGGCCCCACTCACCGGGCTCTCTGGTGGTCTCCGCTCCTCACTCCGGTCCCCTCCAGGCAACACCGCGGGGCTCTCCCACACTCATGGGAGCCCCGTTTCGAAAGGCACCGTTTGGCCGGACCTCCTCTCCGGCCGGACTCCCCTCAGGCTCCGCCCACAGTCAGGTGGCTCTTGCCTGGCTTCCAGGTCACGGCGGTGACTTCCGGCGGCTCCCTTCTCCTTCGGCGGTGCAATGCGGGGTGGGCACCCGCTTTCACATAAACACCACAGCGGGGTGGGCACCCGCTCTCGGAGGCAGGAAACAGTGGGGTGGGCTCCTGCTGAAAATCACAAATGCGGGGTGGGCACCCGCCATAAAAACGGCAATGCGGGTGGGCACACGCTTTTCAAAGATGCATAAAGCGGGGTGGGCACCCGCTAAATAAGTACGCAAGTGGGGTGGGCACCCACTCCCCAATAATCTCAAATGCGGAGTGGGCTCCTGCCAGATCAGCAAAAATGCGGGGGAATCCCCACGTCGGGATTCCCTCTAAATGGGTGGCACCTGCGCGCTGCGAAGCCAGACAAAAATGCTCCTCTCGTCCTGGCCAATAAAGTCAGAGCGCCCACGAGGCGATGGATTTCCAAAAGGTCCAAGGGGCACAGCCCTCGTGGCGGTTCCTCCTGGGCCCCCAGCAGTAGCAAGCCCCAGTAAGCACAGGAACAGCACACTCTCATGGGGTCACAGCCCCTATATTTATAGTACATATTTGCTTTGTCTGCCCTGGCACAGGGCTTGGGGGAACCAGCCTAAACTGGTTCAGGGGGGAATTGGAGCACTTTGTTCACAAGGCTCCTCTTCCCCTTTGTCAGGTGTGGGCTCGTCATCAGACACACCACAGGGGGCAGAGCCAGCATTCACTAGGACAGGCACAATCCTATTCAGGGTCAGGGGTCTACTCCTCCCACTATTCCAAATGCAGATGCCCTATTCAGCCTAGCGCTGACTCACCCTTCTCCTCCTGGAGCCACACACACCTCACCAGCCCCTGTCACTGCAAAGCCAGACATGCAATCCACATTAGGCAGGCAGACACATAGCACACAGAAATGCCAACTTCTAAAAGTGGCATTTCTAAAATAGTTATAATAAATCTGCGCACACCATTGTGTAGCATTTATTATCACTATTCCAAATATACCAAACTTGACCACGCTGCTCCTCTCATATCAGGAATTACAACTGAAACACTTATCAGGGAATCCCCAATGCATTCCTATGGGAGGGCAGCCTCACAGTAGTGAGAAACTAAAATGGCTGTTTGTCACTACCAGGACATGTCACGCACTTAAGGTACATGTCCTACCTTTTACCTACAGTGCACCCTGCACTTAGGGCTAGCTAGGGCCTACCTTAGGGGTGACTGACATGTAGTAAAAGGGGGGTCACAGACAGGGCACACACTTTAGGTGCCACATCACAGTGGCAGTTAACACTGCGCGCACAGGCCCTGCAATGGCAGAGGCCTGAGATAGGTTTGAAAGGCTACTTTGGTGGGTGGCGCAATCAGCGCTACGAGCCCACCAGTAGCATTTAATTGACCAGCCCTGGGTATATGAGATACCACTTTACAAGGGACTTACAGGTAAATTAAATAGGCCAAACAGGTGTAGACCAATCTTACCATAAGTAACACAGAGAGCACACACACTTTACACTGAACAGCAGTGCTAAAGTGCCCAGAGTCCTAAAACCACCAACACCATGTCAGAAAAAAGGCTAGGAGAAAGGCAAAAAGTTTAGGGATGACCCTGCAAAAAGGGCCAAGTCCAACAGTGGTCTTTAGTTATAACAGCATAGGATGACAGTAAAGTGCAAATACTATGAAACAACTAGGTTTGAGAGGTTGACGGCTCTTACAAAATACAGCTGACTGGCTAAGTGGTTGAGAAAGGACCACGCCCTTAGACTGTTGGCAATGAATCTTATTTTCCAGTGAACGGCATATGTGCAGGGCAAATATGATGGTGTGGTAGCTGGCTGATACCCGACGATGATTGACCAGGCATGTCGGCGTTTGGCAAGTTGTGCCCTATCCGAGTGAATTGACCAGAGACGGGTGCTTTGATTGAGAGAGAGAGTGAGACAGTGAGTGCAGTGCATATGTGTGTGATGCAACATAGTCTGTATGTGAGAAGATTGACACAGGACTAGGGGTGGGAGGGGTGGAGTTTCACTGCACAGAATTCCGTGGAGTTACACATAAACTCTGCAAGATTCAGCAGAGTTCCGTGGGCGGAATCAGCACGGTGCCCTGCTAGCGCTGATTTTTAGTGCCGGGAACGTGTTCCACGCTGCAGAATCAGCACGGACGGCACCACGCAGTACACCAGGGGGCGCTGCTTCTTTGCTGCCGCTCAAGTAGATTTCTAACTACGAAAAGGCTTTACTATCCACATTGAGAAAATCTTGCCGGATGGCATCCTAGCGCCCAAAAATTGCGCTAGGGGATGCCAATTCGTGCTTACAAACTTACCATTGGCGAGCCACGCGAGAGAAAAAAAAATGCCAATTGGCGTTTGCTGGAGTTTTGCTGGAACTCCACGTTACAAGCTTAATGTGGAGTGGGCAGAACTCCCCGAACTCTGCTGGCAGAGCGGAATTTATCGTCCACTGCTACGTGGACACAGGCTCCCATCCATATCACTCTAGGATTTGGGGATCTTGGCCTGCTTGGGGAGAATGATCAAGTGAGAATAGTGAAGTATCTCTTCGAGGAAGAAAGGCCCCTTGGCACAAACCCCTGCCCATTTCACTCTAGTATTTCAAGGTCTTATGATGCTAGGAGAGAGTAGATGTGCGAGAGGTTGAGAGTAGCACAGAGCCTATAGGGTAATGTTGTGCAGCGTATCAAAGGTGAAAGATGGTGCGGCAAGTGTCTCTGTAGAAAGAAGCACAGGATCATTTCAAAACTTGAGCGTTTGAACTGGGGGCAGATTATTGTTAAATACAGACTTTTCATGTGTGGGTCATTATTGAATATAATTGTTGGATTTACACTATGATTTTCAATAAATACAGTTAAACCACAAAACCTGAGAAGAGCATTGACTTCGTGAGTGGATACCCTCCAGGGTGATTAGCCGCGCTATACAAATCCTGATTGATTGAGTGATTGAAATGAATGAGTGCAATGACTCTGTAGGTTGCTTTAGAGGGAGGCAAAAATAGCCTTAGGCAGGACTGCCTGTAGGAGGGAGTACAGAGAAGCAGTTAACAGTAAAAACTAACACCCATGATGGTTCCCTTACACAAAATCTGAAGACATGTATGCAATATTGCATATGGTCTATTTCCTGAGAGACCCATTAGTTGTACTTTTAAATACACTGGGGGTGATTTCTGGTAGAGGAGTGGTTTTGAAGTGGTAAAACAGGAATAGCATTGATTGCTGTGGTTGTGTAGAGTTGGACTGTGGTGGTAGGGCAAAGCTGGAAGGTGATATTTTAGATGGTGCTGTTGTGGTGATGTGAATGGTAGCATGGGTGTTCTTGCAATAGTAGTGCATATCACCACATGTTGGTACAATAGGGTTTGGTCCTTTGTGTAAAAGAAATGAAATGTGATTGTAGTGTGTAAATGGACATAGCTGATCTTTCACTTTAGTGAGCCTGTAAATATTGAGAAATGATTTGCACAGCTGCATAAAGATCAAATCTGAATTGTAAACTTGAAGCAGATGTTTTCCCACTTAATCCAAAAAGATTACAGATACTTAAAGGTACAGGTTATTTGCACAAATTGACAATTCTGTGAACCGTCACTCCTTCCTGATCTCGCTCTTGCAGGTTCACTACAAAAGATCTCTATCTTGATTCTCCATGACAGGATGAACCAACTGCTTGTATCCAAGTAAGTTCTGTTGCGAGTCGGCCTCGAAAGGTGTCCAGGTCTCGATCAACCACATCCCATTGACATATACTAATTTTTCAGTTACCATTGTTTCCAATGGCTTAAGAAGCCTGGCTCAGGAAATAAAACTGGGTCAACTGCTCGTGGGAGAATAGAGCAAAGTGCTGCTCAAGGTAGCTTTGTTCTTTTTTATTGTTTTGTGTCCAAGGGAAGTGACTAATACACCTCTCCACTGCACCATGTTATGTGTGTGTAGCTCTTGACTTGGTTTTTAATTTGCATTCTGACACTTATAGTTTTGTTATTTTCCCATTATTAAATCAGCTATGTATTTTCCCCATCTACAAGTGTTCAACTGCAAGGGCCCGATTCACAAAGGTAAAATGAGATCGAAAGTCTAACTTTACGACTTTCGATATTCACAAAAGACATTTACTTTTCGTAAATGCCCTTTGTGAATACCAAAAGTCATAAAGTTCAACTTTTAGTATTCACAAAGGGCATTTACGAGTAGTAAATGCCCTTTGTGAATACCAAAAGTCGTAAAGTTAGACTTTCATCTCAGTTACCTTTCTGTATCAGGCCCCAAGTTCCTGAATACTGTAAAACTAGGGCTAATTGCCACTTGTCCTGCACTTTCCTCCAAATTATATAAGCGAGAACAAGAAGGAGGCCTCACAAGTTATTTTTAGTTGGACCCCACAAAAGCTTCTAGCAAGTCAGTTTACCACAACCTACAGTGATGGCTGCATATTAATTAGGCCAGAGTTTTTCCTATTCCTCGCACTGCGTAGAGCACGGTGTTCTGAAAAACTCTGCAGAGCATTTTTTTTTCCTTGCTCGTGCTCTCCAACGTTAGGTTGGCGAGCGCAAGCGAGGAAAATCTTACTCCAGACCACCTCCCGGCGAGATTTCTCAATGCGGGCAGCTGCGGCTGGTCGCTACCGCTCGCGTTGAGAAACCCTCTGTTCATGTTGAGGAAGCTACCACTCGAGTAGAATATCTACTTGAGTGGCAGAAAGAAGCAGCGCCCTCTTGCTCTGCACGTGGTGTAGCTCGCGTTGATTTTACCACATGGGTCAAACACCCGGCACTAAAAATCAACATCAACGGCGCGACGTAACACACTCTGCTGCTTGTGGAACTCTGCGTAGCCTGCAGAGTTGTTTGGTCACTTTGCAGAGTTCCGTGTAGCGAAACTCCGTGAACTCCGCTCAGGCCTAATATTAATCCTAATCTCAGATTAATACTTTCCAGAACACATCAAGTACTTCAAGATGAAGACAAAACGTACATGTTGACCTGCTTTTTGAAGGTCATCTTGCATTCCATTAATTACTAGGGTGAAAGGCAGAGCGGCTTTGTGCAGTTGGGTGCACCAGCCAGAGACAACATATGAGTTAGGTGGGAGTTAGCAATGCACCTTCTTGTGCCCAGTATTGCAAAGCACCGTTAGCATTCATTGGTGCAGCGTATCAGCACTGTGACCCATGTCCCTGAAAGGGACAAGTAATTTATGACACAGACAATGACCCTTTGTGAAACGGATATCGAGGGATTAGGCACTGGTCCATGGGACCGATGTCAGCATGCCTATAATAGCATTTGTCACACTTGTCATGGTCACTGCGGAAGCTGCGTGGAGTGGACAGCTTACACTGTGCGAGCGATACTGTCTGCGGACTGGTCAGTAGTCATTGATATGTTTCCTTGTGAGTCACATTGAGACTCTCGCAGGTGAGTAGTCGCGCTTAACAAACACTGATTGATTGATTGATTGATTGAGTCGTAACAAGACACAAACACAACTCCTGTCCCTTGTGGCACAGAGGGGCCCGACGTGGACACTCAAAGGGTAACTCAGTTCAGTTGCAAAGTCAGCCATGTTTCTGTGTGGTGCCTTTGTGAACCTGGCAAATGTCACTTAGCTGCCCTGCTAATTTTTCATAGGTTTCCATGACTACACTGCCTGCTTTCGTCACTATCCTTGCACGAGCTCTCTCACGAAAATGTAGATTTTCATCAGCTTTGATGGACAGAAAATCTGGATTTTATTAAAGACACAGAGGCTAATATTATGCAATCTTCCTTTATTGCGCCACCCACAGCAGCACCTTTAAAGAATATAGAACACAAACAAAGTTCTAAGAAATCTAACAATGAGCCGGAACCTACAGTCATCTTCCTTCTTTTTTTGATCACTGCAACAAAACGCAAACATAAGTCTTATGAAACAACGACTTGATAATCCAGATGAAAATAATATCCACATTTAACATGAATCCATCTTCCTGTCTCATTGTTGGCCACGAGCTGTAAAAGATCAAAAATAATTACCAAACAAGGGAAAGGCATAAGGATGAAGTCCCTTCCAATCCTGTCTGAAGGCATCTATCCCTGCTGAGTCGGGATCCGGACGCCAACTGAAAAACTTTTCCAGCTGAGTATTCCACCTGTTCGCAAACAGATCCACATGACAAGGACCCCACATCTCCATCAACCCCAAAAACACCGATCTGTGGAGAGTCCAGTCGCTGGAATCCGTGTAATTCCTCGAATACCAGTCCGCTTGCACATTTTTCAGGCCTGGGATATATTCCGCCTGAACCACGATATTCTGATTCAAACAATAATCCCAAAACACTCTCACAAGGTCCGCAAGATCCCTTGATCTCGGTCCCCCTAATTTGTTCACATATCTCACCGCTGAGACATTGTCCATTCTCAACAGGACTGAACACCTTGCCTTGTCTTTTGTAAAACTCTTTATTGCAAATGACCCTGCAAGCAGTTCCAGGCAATTTATATACATTTCCCTTTCCTCTACAGTCCAAATTCCTCCTGTCGAAGTAGCACCACAACGAGCTCCCCATCCAGTTAAACTCGCATCTGATTCTATAATCAACTCCGGATTCACTCCGAAAATCGCTTTCCCATTCCAAGCCTCCATATTTCTTAGCCACCAATGGAGTTCTGATCTCGCTTCCCCTGAAAGAGTAATCTCCTCTGAATACCTCATACCACGCCTTAAGTGACTGCTCTTCAATCTTTGTAGAGCACGATAATTCAAAGGTCCTGGAAAAATAGCCTGAATAGTTGAGGACAACAGACCTATTATTCTTGCCAACATCCTCAAAGAAATCACATCTAATGACAAAAACCCTTCGAATTTCCTTCCTTATTCTCTTTATTTTCTCCATAGGTAATCTCAATTGTCCTTGAATCGTGTTTATCAAAAACCCCAAAAACTGAGTTTCCTGGCTCGGAATCAAGCATGACTTCTCCCTGTTCACCACAAAACCGAGACTCTCCAGAAGGTCTACTGCTAACCTCGTGTGATCTTCTACCCTCGATTTCTCCTGATCCATAATTAAGATATCGTCTAAATAAATAATCACACGTATCCCTCTCTCTCTCAAGAAGGCAACTACTGGACGAAGCATTTTGGTGAAGCACCACGGGGCCGAGGATAGTCCGAAGGGAAGACAAACAAACTTCCATAACTTTCCTCCCCATCTGAACCTCAGAAATCTTTGGTGTTCTGACCAAATAGGAATAGTTAAGTAAGCATCTTTTAGGTCTAGACGAGTCATCCAATCTCCTGTCTGTAAAACATCTCTCAACATAGGCATTCCTTCCATCTTGAAATGATGGTATTCCACCCAATCGTTTAGTTGTTTCAAATTTATCACGGGTCTCATACCTTTCCCTTTCTTTTCCACCAGGAAAATATTGCTTATGAAACCTACACATACATCCAACTCTTCTACAATCGCCCCTTTCTTTTCCAATTCTCTTACTTCTTCCTCTACTAATTCTGTTCGATCTGAATCGAATCTTATCATTGGAGGACACAAATTCTGAACTGGTTCCTCTACAAAGTCTATGAGATACCCCAAAACTGTCTGAAGAACCCACGGGTCCCCTGTTATCATCCGCCAATTCTGATAAAATTGGGCAAGTCTGCCGCCCAACTTTATATGGGTAACAATATGGTCTATTCTTACCTGATCTTCTTGATCTTCTATTTCCTCTTGAATTCCCCCTTTCCTTTTGAGGGTAGAAATTCCCGGGTTGATAGCCAGATTGTGACTGGTAATTGTAGTTATAAGGTCTGAATCCCCTAGAGAAGGAGGTCCTTGTAAACCCTTGTCCTCGGCCGGGGAATCGACCTCTAATTCGCCCGGCCCTGCCAAAAACCCGATGGTCAAAGACCTTTTTAATCTCTCTTTGTGATTTTTGGAGAGAACTAAATGCGCCAACATATTTGGACATTTCCTTCATGAAGGTTTCACCAAACAACATACCATTGGCCTCCAAGCCACCCTCATTATTTGCTAATTCTGCTAACTTGGGGTCTATCTTGAGCAAGATACTCTTCCTCCTTTCCACAGAAATTGCGGTGTTTGCATTCCCCAGCAAACAAACCGCTCTCTGAATCCACTCCCTAAGCTCCTCAACATCCAAATCTTGCTTTCCAATATATGCCTCTTCGACCATATCAAATATCTTTGTGAGCGGGCCCGTTAAGTCGAGAAGTTTGTCCTGATACATCCTTAGTCCCTTGTCTAAACCTTTCTTTTTTTACTTTTTTTTATTTATTGATCCATGAAAGTTAAAGTTACAATACAATTAATACATTACACTAAGATAATCAATGGTAAAAAATAGAGATAATGATGATAGATAGATGATCTTTTAAAAGCAAAGATTGGTTAAAAAGCAGACATAATGGTTAGTATGTTCGATATTCACAGTTTATCCACAATTATTGCAGCTCTAAAGTGCAGGTGCAATGTGCAAAAAATATCAAATATTGCTTTAGCCCAAAAGTGCAAAGTGCCACGTACACAGCATATCATAGATCCTTAAAAGGCACATCCTTAATTTATAGAGTGACACATCACCCTTCCATAAAGGCGATCATCGGCCCCCAGATTTCCTGACCTAATTTCCTCTTTCGAGCCCCCTTTAATGCATATAAGCTATATTCTAGGTTAAAAATGTTAAAAATCTTGTCCTCCATAGTTCAAACGTCGGGGCATCTTTATGAAGCCACATTGAGGCAACACACAGCCTAGCTATAGCAGTGGCTACAAAGATCAAATATCGATATCTGTATACCAGCTGGTCACATCCATCACCCTCCTCAACTCCCAACAACACGTGAGATGCAGTTAATTTTATTGGACCTCCAAGCAGTTCCGCTAGAAACTCTTCTAAGTGCTCCCAGAGTTTGCTTAAGTGTCTACACGAAAAGAAGATGTGCACAATATCCGCATCATCAGCTCCACAGCGAAAACACTTGCCGTCATTAACTCCACCCCATTTTAACAGCCTAGCTGGGGTGTAGTAGAGATTAAAAATGGTCTTGTAGTGTTGTGCGCGGAGATTAGCAGACATCAATAACCTCCCCGCCAAATCAATAGAATATTCCACCCGTGTACCTTGACACCCAAGCCTATCGTCCCACTTGGTGTTATGTCTTTCTAAATCCTCACCCTTGATCTCTAACAATATATTATATAACGAACCAATGCGTACATTTCTCTTTACAGCTTCAACTACAGGATTTAGAGCAATCTTCCATTGGCTCTTACATAGGTAATCACGGATTTGCAAATATTTAAAAAATTCGCTTTTAGGAGGTTGTATTTCTCGGCCAACATCTCAAAGGACATCAGGCCCCCATTATCATATAAATCCCCAATGTATTGAATACCTCTTGTCCGCCATCTGTTTATGGTCCTATCCCAAAATATCGGAGGCAAAAGATTAGTGGCATCAAACGGGGTATACTGAGTGACCCTCTCAATTCTGTAACACTTTCGCACCACTTCCACACCTTATAGGCAGCATTTAAAACCATGAACCTGTTTTTTTTTATAGTAGCTGGGCTCCAAGCTTACAAACAGCCGATTTTTCGCGTTGCTATCCAACAACATTTGATATATCGAGGATGCCTTGGCTATACTAAATGGTTTTACTCCTGTTAATAAAATATTCATACGCTGTAACATACAAACCAGATAGTATAAAGTAAAATCGGGCACTTCCCATCCTCCTTTCTCCCGCGGTAAAATCATATAGCGCATTGCTCTTCGGGGTTTCCCTTGTGCCCATAAAAACCTAGCACATATCGACTGCAACGCAGCCAATTGAACACAAGAGATTTCTAGCGGCACAGATCTAAAAAAATATAAAACTTTGGGTAAAATTAGCATTTTAAGAACATTACACCGTCCCACAAGTGTCAAATGTAAACATTCACACCGGTCTAACTGCTTCCGTACCGAGGTTAGAATATTGCACCAATTGACCTCAACCAATGCCTTTAAACATGTCCTTATTATAACCCCTAAGTATGATACCTCATTTAACACCCGTTGATCATTGAAGCCGATTTGGTTTAGACACAAAATTTGTGTTTTAGACACATTCAGCTTATATCCTGACGTGGCTCCAAATTCTAGTGCTAGCTGTTCTATCTTGGAGATGGCTCCCTCAGGGTTAGTTGTAACTACTGCCACATCGTCAGCATATGCAAAAACTCGATAATGCTCTTGTTTCCAGATTACCGGTTCTATTCCTGCGCTTTGCTCCAACATCATTAAAAAGGGGTTAATATATAATGAAAATAGCAAAGGCGAGCAAGGGCACCCCTGTCTTGTACCTCGTGTTATATATACCGAGTCTGACTCAAGACCCATAATGCATATCGTAGCAGTCGGGCGACTATATAAAACTTGAATGGCTAAAAGAAAGTTTGGCTGCAAGCCTGCCTGTCGTAATACTGCCCATAAAGATTCCCACGCGACCCGGTCGAACGCTTTTCCGGCGTCTAATAAAATCAAACTGAATTTATTCCCCATAGTATTAGCAATATCCAGCAAGGTTACCACCCAACTAATGTGGTTAGTCGTTCCCCTCTTAGGTATAAACCCATGTTGCCGAGTTGACACTAACGGGGTAATTACATCAGCTAAACGGGTCGCGAGTATTTTGGCATAGATTTTGCCATCTGCTTTTAATAATGATATTGGGCGATACGAGCCTGGTTGTTCGGCAGGTTTATCTTTCTTTTTAAAAACTATTATGTTAGCCTCATCCCAAGTCAAGGGGGTGGCTCCTGTTTGTGCCTGTAAAAAAGTGGTATGCATATTGGTTTTAATTTCACTAAAAAAAAGTTTTATATATTTCCAGCGGAAGCTTATCGGGCCCTGCTGCTTCGACGGAGGCTAGGCTGTTAATAGCTCCTTCTAGTTCTTCCATCGTGATAGGTTCCTCAAGTCTTTCTGCATCTAGCGGGTCTACTTTTTTACAATTAAGGCCCTGCAACAGCTTTTCCCTGACCTGTGCATCAGAGGGATCCCCAGCATAGAGTGCCTCGTAATAACTGTGGAACATCTTTAATATCTCCTCACCCGTATCTACCATATTCCCCCTAGCATCTGCTACTGGTCCGATTCTTTGGGCCGCCTCTTTTGATCGCAATCTTTGCGCCAAGCAGCGTCCAGTTGACTCCCCATATTCATAACTTTGGTTCCTGTTGATAGAGTATTTCCTGGCTATTTCTTTACTCCAATATGAATTTATTTTGGCCTTACACCTGGCTACATGCATCTGGATTTCTGAGATATCATGTCCAGCCTGAATCCCCTGCATAAGCTTTCCTTCGGCTATTGACAGATTGTCACATAATTCCTGTACAGCTGCTTGTATCTGCTTCTGCTTATGTAGCCCAAAGCTAAGGGTTTCACCCCTTATACCCGCCTTTAGAGCATCCCACACTGACCCAATCTGAGCCGTGTTACGATTTATAGCCAAGAATTGCTTAATCCACTCCTTCATATGTACCACATATTCATTATCCAGAAGCAGTTTTCTATCAAACGAGAACGTTTGAGGCCTACTGTCAGTCTTGAGTATACCAAGCTTCAATACTAGAGGGCCGTGGTCAGAAGAAATCCGTGGGTGGACCTGGATATTAGCACCTGACAGTAATAACCCGGATAGAAAAAAATAGTCTAATCTTACCAACTTCTGGTGCGGATGTGAATAAAAGGTATACCCAGGGTTCAACCCATTCAAAGCTGCCCATGCATCCACCAGACCATGATCTGTCACTAAGGACTGCAGCGCTTTAAAAACTTTCGGTTTCCTCCCATTATAAGATTTACTGTCATCATATAGCAGCCCTATCTCAAGATGTATATTTAAATCTCCACATAAAATCAGTGGTGTGGGCCATAATGCTAGTTCCACATTAAGCCCTTCTATTACTGAAGCCTCATCAAAGTTTGATCCATATATAGAACAAACAGTGCATTTTACATTGCCGATCAAACATTCCGCAATTGCCCACCTCCCCGCTTTATCTGCTAATACCTACCGGTCCCCTGTATATGATTTTTAACCAATATCGCTACCCCTCGTATAGTAGTGGATTGCTCTGTAGATACCAATACATTAAACCCTAATTCCGCCAATAATTTTCTTTTGCCCCACGGAATGTGGGTTTCTTGAACACATACCAGATCTGGTTGAAGCAATCGCAATTCTGCCGAGACCCGTTGTCTCTTATTATAATTGTTCAAACCGCAAACATTCAGGGAGCAGAGCCTAATGGCAACATTTTTACGCCTATCTCCTATCTCCCATCTCTATTCCCAGCAAATTTAAGCACAAGGATCACAGATCTAAAACCATTGAATTTCTTAAACAATCTTACTGCACCTTCATGGATTCTTTTACCCGTGACCTCCCCACCCCCCCACCCTTCCCTACACGGCTTCAGCCGAAGCCGTGCCCTCCCCCCACCTTTCCCCAAAAACGAGGCTAGGAGGCACAGGGCCTCTGTGATGGAACGAGCCTAGCCCCCCAGATCCCACCTGCCCGACCACCTACCAAACTCAAAATCACCAATTAAATCACCACATCCCACAAGATCAGAGAAGAAACGAAAATACCACTTCTCAACTAAATCTTAATTTGATCTATACATATATTTCTAACACATTTAATCATGCGCATACTCTAAAGCTTCTTCCCCTTATCACTTTTTACATTGTATGGAGGTATTCCTTAGCCGCTGACTCTGTCGTGAAGAACCGCACCTGCTCCTTATAAATAACCTTGAGCTTAGCGGGATTCAACAGAAAAACTTGCGCATTCTTATCTCGAAATGGAGTAATGAGCTGGCGCAATTGCCATCTCTTTTCAACGGTAAGGGGACAGTAATCGGGTCGCACGAAGAACTCTAATCCCTTCCCACATTTCTTTCGGTCCCGCCGCGCCAAATCATACACTGCCTCTCTCGCCTAGAAGTTATTCAATGATATTAAGATTGCCCTGGTCTACTTGGTCTGCTAGTATTCTGGCCTGCTCTATTGCACTGTGTGAAGGGGAATCTATGTGCTCGTTGGATCTCCCGATCCCAATCCCATTGGGTTAGCCCAGGAAAAGCCTCAGAAAACAGTTCGATCACAAATTTCCGTACATCCTGCCCCTCCCGGAATGTCCAATACGCGGAGATTGTTGCGCCGCAGGCGATTCTCCAAGTCCGTAATCTTCCAGAGGGTGTCATCCTTCTCTGTGCGCAACGTCTCTGTTGTAGCTTTCTGTGCAGCGAGTTCATCCTCTAGGTTCGAGATGCGTGTCTCTGCTTCATTTAACCTCTCTAAGAACTCGGAGCATGATTTTGCCACGCTCCGCACTGAATTCTGGAGCTTACGACATGCTCCCTGTGTGCGCTGGCTCTCTGTACGGGTTTCCTCCCTGTGCGCCATTATGCTCTGATAAATAAGAGCCAGGGAAATATCCTCAGGATTCTCCATCATATTTAGACCAGATTGTACCCCACTAGCCGCTCCATTGGTCCCGTCCCCGGTCTCCCCCATAAATGAATAATCCCACTGGAAGGAATCAGTGCTTTCCGCCATCTGTAGGCCTGCACCCAAACCTGAGTCGGCCCTCTTACGCACAGTACTAGGGAGGCTATCCCTCTGCTTAGTCTGCATACTCACGTCTATCTCATCTACTTCATCCCCCGAAGTATCCGAAGGGTCCGACATTGAGTAAAAAGGAAAGTCCCCTGAATCACTCTCCTTTGCAGTGTCATAATTACCAGCCTTATTTCCAGTTGCCCCCAGCTCCGCACTCTCCAAAGGCATCTCACCTCTTTTCCCATCTTTTTCCCCCTCCTTAACTATCTCACAGGAGTTGTCCCCCACCGCGCTCTCTTTATCTAGTGTAGAGTCATCAGGATGCACATTCATATTCTTCATAGGTGTGGGGGCTAATAGTTTCTTTACCTTCCCAGCGAGAAATAGAGCAGGAACGGACTTCTTACCGCCCTCCACGCGGGTCTTCTCAGGGTTTAAGTTGGGTTTCTTCTTCTCTATCTCCCGCGCTGGCCCATTCTCAGCCGCCTCCATGTGTCTCGCCTTTCCCCGTCCTGCCTTTGGGGGCATCACAGCGTTGAGCGTCCTAGTCTCTGCAACAGCGTCAGATCTCGTCAGCGCTCCACGCGCACTGGATCCGCAGCGCGTACACCCGGAAGTCTGCCCAGCAAGGATCAGCAACCGCCAGACATCCACACGGGGAGCTTGACAGGCGCTCCACAGCATTTCATTGAGTCACACACTCCAGGCCAGCCGCTAGCCTTTCTTCTTGAATCGCATGCCTATCGTCGATCTCAGAGGATCACCGCCAGCGATACGGTAAATCGGGCAGGGGGGAAGAACTCCGGGAGCTCGAGCTCACTCAGCCGCTCTCACGGCCGCCATCTTGCCTCCTGGTAACATCCCTTCCTCGAGATCTTAGTCTAAACCTTTCTTATGATCTCTACCTCCTTTACCAATGAACGCTATTATCTTTGCGTCGAGATCAGGGGTCATGCCAATTTTATTTGCTAAATTGGGTCTTGGACATTCTGAACGGAGCCTCATTATCACATCCTTTGGAATCTGCTTCCTCAGCCACAACTGTACGTATTCAGCCACATGAGGAGCTGGGCTCCATTCTGGAGACAATGGATGTTTCAGTAACATTGGGTCAAACATTGACTCACCAAGAGGGTCCAAGACCCCACCAAGGACATCTGACTTATCATTTGATTTAACCTCAACTGGCTTTTCTTTTTCCACAATTTCCACCTCTGATTCAAAATCAGAGGAACAGCTCAACTCAATTTCTGCGCTACCCGATGACTCATCGCACAAAATAGTAGTATGCCTTCTACTACTCAATTGACCTCTAGCAAGGTCCCCTTGTGTGTCCTCGACACTTCCATGCATCGTACGTTTACGAAAACCCACATCCGGCTAAGCACACTTCGCTTTTTTGTTTTTCAAACCATCTGCATCCGTATTTTTCCTTTTCCTACTCACTTTTCCTCCCTTTTTTTGTATGGGTACTGTACCCTCTCCTGCGGACCAAATCATCTCATCTTGTGAAGGATGGCCATAATTCTTTTTTAAATCCTCAAATTTCTTTTCCATTTTCCTATCCAAGTCAGATGCAAATTTGTTTAACATTTGACCAATCCTCTCTTCCAAGCCCAAATCGGCTTCTTTATTAACATTTTCCTATGACATCTTCACAGACAGCACTTCTCAATGACCTGCCTTAGAAACCTGAAGGTTACCAATACCAAAAAATAATTCTAATCCACGATAAAAAGATCAAATACGCTTTAAAATAATAATCAAAATACTAAAGAAAACAACTTCAACCTATAACTTCGCTATAGGCCACAGTCATAAAATTACCTCAATCGGTATAACGCTAATAAATTCTGTCAGTTTCTGACTGAACTGACAGCTGCTGGCGCTGTGCGCACGCAACAAAGCAGACATGCTTACGCACGCTTGTGCGTCACTTACAAGTACGTCATGCTGATCATAACATGGTTGCTAGGGGCATTGTTACGGCCGTTCAGCACGGATAAATCCCAACAGTAGGATTATTTCAAAATGTAACATCCGCAATTTTTCGTAAATCCTGCATAATCAAGTCATAATTAATTTGACAAGATACCCGAAGCAAGTGAATTCCATGACAACGTGCGCCCCGAGAGCAGTACGCTTCTCTTAATAAAGCCTTTAGGATTACTTAACACAACCAAGCGTCGCGGTAGAGTCATAAATCTCTATCCACTCCGCTTGGCTGGCAGCATTTCCTTCATAAAGGCTTACTGTTAAATTATCTCAGACTCACATCGCGTAAGTGTCATAAATCTCCTTTGACACCGCTCGACTGGCAGCATTTAAGACCTCATTAACCCAAGATCGATCCAGTTAAGAACCCTCATTACAGAGAATGCAGACACTTTATATATTTAAAAGTAAAAGAGTACAACTATAAAGAGTAACTCGCAAAGCTAATTTAAACTACGTTTTCTTTACAAGTACATTTAAAAACAAAACAGTCATCGACATGAAAATAAACAAAACAGTCTTCAAAATGAAAATAAATACATCAACCATACGTATCCACATAAATACATCAAGCATACGTATCAACAACTTATACAAAACAGTATGAGAGCAACCGCACGCAAGACTTATCTTTAGGGCAGCAGCAAAAAAAGAAGGAAGATGACTGTAGGTTCCGGCTCATTGTTAGATTTCTTAGAACTTTGCTTGTGTTCTATATTCAGGGCACGAGTCGGGGTACCACGCGGGTGGACGGCGTCCCCCCACTTATTTTCCAGGGTGGACGCCGTCCACCCTGCTTATCAAAACGCCGTCCACCCTGCCCTGCTCATCAAAAGCGTGATAAGAGCGCGCACCAAACCACGCATTTCCGGGTGATTGCGGCTGAATCCGGAAATTTCTCGCGTGCTGAAGCATTTCCACTGTTTATTTATCTGATGCATCATGCCTTGCATGTCCTTGGGCAGGTAGAACTGGCCCTGGTGCAGACTGCCCGGGGCAGCCAGCAGCACCCTAGGAGGCACGAGTGGGCAGGAGCTGGCGCTTACATACAGCCAGGCCTCTCGGTGCCAGGCGGAGGCACCCGTCCAGCTCTGGCGGGAATCCCCCACCTGCTCCTTGGAACCCGCCTGAGTTGCAACACTGGGGCACACGCAGCCGCTGGCACCGGCGTGATGCTGAACGCCTGAGTGCCAGCACTGGGGCGCACGCGGCCGCTGGCACATGGGTGCAGAGAGCCGCGCTACCTGCTGCTACATCCAAAGAACTTACTGGCACACTCCTGTCCTCGCTGTCCCTCGTCCTTATACCCATCTCGGCATCCTCCGGTCTCCCTCCACCGTCCCTCGTTGGCTATTTCCCCCTCCTCCAGTTATCTCTCGCTTTCTCCGTTACAACCCTCACTTTTCCACTGTTTAAAGCTGCGCTCCCGTTTCATATTCATCCTCCCTTCACTGTTCTCTTCTGTCTCTTCTCTCTCCGTCTCTTCTCTGTCTCCCTCTTCGCTCCGCTCTCTCGTCTACATACCCCTTTCTTTCACGTCACTACACTTCTGTCCATCGCGCTGCATACCCACATCTCATGCATTTACGAAGCCATAGCTGTTGTTTATTTATCTGATGCATCATGCCTTGCGTGCAGTCTGATCTCGTAATCCAACTCTGATTATATGTCATTGTGTACATTTAGGACTGTTTCTGCTCCAAAGCTGAGAACAAGCTTTAAGACTCAAATCATGCATCATTAATAAAATACATTTGGACAATCGGTGTTACATCACCCACGGAGGCGGCAATAAAAAGATGAACTTTTATTTAAGTCGGGTAGAATAATCCTCACCTCTGTGTTCCTAGTAAATCGTAACTTTCTTTTCTAATAGCTAGGAATTTTACATTTCTTGGCAGGACTGTATATGCGATTGTTCAAAGCTTACTAATTGCCACAGAGGTAAAATCTGATACCGGCATAAAATAAAACTTTTTAAACTAGACTCTGGTGACCAGTGTGTTGTCCTTAAAAGGTCCTCTCGTGGAACACATAAAGAAGAAGCCTTAGGCGGCCATCACTCCCCTCGATCAATGTGGCAAAAGAGATTGGGGGGGCTGCCTCCTGCATCGTCCATCTTGGAAAGGTCGTTGAATAGACTGCCATAAATAGTTTCATGAAGCTGCTCTAGTTATCATTGCACTGATCACGTTCTCACACTAAGACATTGTACCCCTCTTAGCCTGGGATGTTCAGAGCAAGCTGGGTGTGGAATGACCTGCTTAATGGACTTTGCGCTCCTGGAAGCAGTAAACATCACACTGGCCAGGTTGAAGGATCTTCTAGCCAAGTCCAGCACATGCACATTCAACACTTCATGGCAGGAGAACAAATAAAGCAACATGGTGACGTTAGCAATCAACTGTTTACGCTCCAAATCTTCATTGTCCAACTATACAAAACAAATCCAACACCTTGTTCGCAACCCAAGCAAATGTGTATGTTTCCTCTTAGCGCTTCACCATCCAAGTGCCTTTTAATAGCATGCACATCAAATACAGCAGTCCGCGCTATGGCTGCCTCTGTGAAGTCTAGCAGGAGTTGGGTGCCAATAAGTTGTAAGCTTAACAGCTGTTTCTATGCTTGCGATGTTATGTGCTGTATGTCTCTGTAGTAGATCTCTTCCCATCTTTTGGGTGTCAGGGTCGTTCCTAGCCCTTTTCCCATCGTTTTTGCCCCTTAGTTTTGGGGGACCACAAAAGGAAGAGGGCGACAAGGAGTGCGGGGCAGGGGTTGTTTTCAGGGTAGAGAAGCACACAGAGGGGGGAGAGAGTAACACAAAGCATGGAGGGAGTTTGCAGGGGGAAGTACACGAGGAAGAGCGCAACACAGAGCAGACGGAGCATCTTTCTGGGGGAAAAGCACAGAACGGATAGGGAGGAACAGAGATCATGGGCAAGGGAGGTTTTAAGGGGCAAGGAGCGCACGAGAGGGAGAGAAATACAGTAAAAGGGCAGGGGGAGAAATGAGCAAGACAGGGATTTGCAAGGGAAAGCACATAGGAGAGAGAGCAACACAGAGTGCAGGGGTGTTCAGAAGGTGAAGAAAGCACATGATGGAGAAAGCAACACAAATCTGAAGGTACTTTACCATCGCTTTTAATTGGCTGCAATGTGATGTCATGTGCAAATGATAGATCTGCTGCACATGTGATGTCACTTCCTGCCGTGATGTCACTTCCTGCCGTGATGTCACTTCCTGCCGTGATGTCACTTCCTGTGACACCACCTAACTTGGAGAGTCCCCCCACTTCTTTTTTTAGGACTTGTGCCCTGTCTATATTCTTTAAAGGTGCTGCTGAGGGTGGCGCAATAAAGGAATATTGCATAATCTTAGCCTCCGGTCTTGCCATAAAATGCAACAAAACAAGTTTCTCTCTGATCTTTAATACTTGGTTAGTTCTTCTGCTCACCACACATTCGCACCAACTCTCCATTCAATAAACCCACAACAATGTTAGCGTTCTGGAAAGTGCCTTATTTCAGTATTACAATCTCAGTGAACGTCAACCGCATTATCATTGAAAAAAGCTGCAAAATAGTTTTTGTGGTGTGCCATAATTCATAAAGAATATTTAATTTCTACCAAGCTGCCTTCGTTCTCATGCACCAAAACTTGTTATCCATAAACTACAAATGATATGTTTAACGTTTTTATTTTATCTCGCAGCAATTAAAACAAGCATTGGCATAGCCAATAGGTCTCGCCTTTGGGACCTTATAAGTGTTTAGCCATGTAACAGTTAATGTTGTTGCACCAAGGATATTGTGCTGGATAACTAAACACTTATAAGGTCCCAAAGGCGAGACCTATTGGCTATGCCAATGCTTGTTAATGTATATTGAATTGGTAATTGACTGTTGTTGTGGTCATCTCTAATTAGCCAGACAGCGCCACCTTGTGGCAGACTGTCACAAGCACCGTGTTGACAATTAAGTGCCGGAAACCACAGGCACAAATTAAGCACTGGGTACAATCCTGGCTTTCCCAGCTGAGTACATTGAGTGGTCCCGGACAAATTTAGTTTCCTGTGCTTGGAGTTCTATGCCTGCTAAATTCCGAAGCACGTAGAAGCGATTTAAATGCAGCTATGGCATGCTAAGTGGACATGGGCATTTAAAGTGGGTTGCAAAGAGGCTGAAATATCTCTAGATGTTTAAATCAAAATTGAAAACTATTTCTTCACTGAACAAATTGGGCGTGTCTGCGTGATTTAATTCGTGATGTTCTGCGCTGCTAATTCAATTTTTCTGCGAGGGAAATGAATCTGGCAGACACCATTAAAATGATCACATTCCTGCCCGTGATTACAGATTTCATGCCTTGGTTTAACTTAAGCAATTCCAAAGTCATTTAAATATGTTATCAATCTCAAACGCACTAAGGACTTATTCCTGCTATGCGATAGCAGATGCAAATGAGAACATGCTTTACATTTAGGATATTTATTTCTCTGGGACTTTTATTGAGTTTCTGCGTGCTGCCTTCCTAGTGCTTTGGGGCACTCTGAAACGCTATAAACTTACAGGAATACAACCAAGATGTAGCCCGGTAACTGACGAGGAGGGAGAGGGAGAAGGGAGGGGGTAGTAGAAGGGAGGGGGTAGTGAGAGCAAAGAGCAGGGGGTGGAGGAGCATAGAAGGAAAGAGAACAAGCTGTAGCCCGGTAACTGACGATGAGGGAGGGGGAGAAGGGAAGGGGTAGTGAGAGCAGAGAGCAGGCACGCAAGGCTTAATGAGCCTTGACAGAAACCCACATGGCGGCTGCGCGTGTGCACGCTCGCGTGAACGCAAGCTTGAGGCCAGCAAAAGCCTCTGGTAGCACTTCCAAGAAGCCACACACTAAATTTCTCGCAGAGCAGCGCATGCGCTGGCTCAGCGAGACCTAAAAAAGTAAACACCAGTAGTGCTCCCAGTGAGGAAAATTTCAGCAGGGTTAATCATGGGTGATGAAAACAGGCAGGCAGGAGAGTGAGGCGTTTGCAGATGAATATGACGGGTGGGTCAGAGCAGGCATAGAAACGTGCCAGGCTCCAACATTCGAGTGCATTGAGTGCAAATCAGCAGAACCACACACAGAATCCCTGAAGAACACAGATTGCATAGGTGTGAGCATGTATTTGCTCCAATGGATGATTTGTAGGCGTTCCAGTTCAATGACTGTCGAGGTAAGCAAACCACTGATCAATATGTACGTTTTTTGGTATTCACACACTTTTGGCAGGCACTTTCCCACCCTGGATATGGTCACAGGTTTCCTCCTCCAAAGAGCAAGTGTAGAGGTGGCTAGAAAATCCTTAATTCAAATTACAACCTCTTAATGAACGGATATCTGGAAATAATGTTTTTAAATGAGACAAAAAAGGAGGCCCGCGTTGTAACAGGATTGTTCCCCTTGTTTTGCACGATAGAGAGTGCACTGCTGATCAACAGCTAATGTTTTTTTCTCACCACCTCTGCCCTCCCCTCCTTTTCCTGTTGCTGAAAGTCCCAAGGAGGAACCCAAGGAGGAACTTCATCATCCTAGATAGGAGATGACATTACCCATATATGTCTATGTACTTTTAAGCACATGTAATCTTTTTGGATCATGCTACAGATTTGATCTTTATGCAGCTGTGCAAAACAAGTATTCATATTTACATGCTCACAAAAGTGAAGAGTCAAATATGGCAATTTACACATTAAAATGACCACCCACTCCACATCAGAGCCTTCTCCTCTCTTCTTGAATTCCACAAGAAGTTGAAGACCTGACTTTTCAAATAATCAACCTACCCTAGGAAGACCTAGCCACACACACCTGCTCAACACTAGGATATCCTCACGGGTGATAGTGCACTTGACAAATACACATAACATAACATAACATAACATAACAGGACCAAGCTGGCTTCTGCAGGAGTATTAACTCGTGACTTTGCATCTCAAAATATAAGTGCAATCATCCAATTATTTTGTTGGCAATTACATCTCTGATTTTTCTTGGCATCTTTACTTTGACTATATTTTGTGACCCAGTTGGGGAAAAGATGCCTCTTCATGGGCAAAACTAGTCAGCCATGTGGCACCAACATCTTGCACCGATGAAAGAGAGTACTCCATCCAAAATATAAGTTTGCTGCTGGAGCGCTCCCCATCTCGTAATAAAAAAGGCTATTTCTTTCTCTTTTCTTGCATTTTGGAGCCAGGCCTAAGGAATTATCACTTCTTCTTGAGATGCCTGCACTAGTCTACAACATAAGTATCATTTTCCTGTTCAAATGCAAAATACAACATATTCTGTCTCTATGTTGAATATTACACTTTTACCATATGTAACTGTGAAACTGTGAGAAGTCATCCTTTTTGCCCTGATCACCCCCATGCTTTGACTGATACTGGTGGTTACTGACTCTGATTGTGCCCTGGACTCTGCTAACCAGGCCCAGGCCAGTGCTTTGTTTAAAAGGTATATGGTAATTAGGTGTCAATACAATAGGTATGACAACTAGGAGTGGGCGGTATACTCCGCTCCGCTCGCGGAGTTTGGAGAGTTCTGCCACTATGTGCTCCTTTTGGAATGCGAAGCTCGGCAAAAACTCCGCCAACCAGCCGGCAGAGCAGAGTTTACCAGTACGCTCACCCCTAGTCTCAACAATCCCGCTGTGGGGGACTTACTTGTGGCAACAGTAGAGGTTCTCAGCCACCAAAGACCATCAGCAGCCAAGGGGACTTCATCCCCCAACCAGTAGTGCACCAGGAGGCCCCATTACAGAGTGGTTGAGAAAGGGGGCGGGGCCTCCGATGAGATCTCAGCAATCCCACTATGGGGAACTTACTTGTGGCAACGATAGGGGCTCCTGGCCTCCAATGATCCTCAGCAGCCAAGGGGACTTCATCCCCCAACGATCCTTAGCAGCCAAGGTGACTTCATCCCCCAACCAGTAGTGCGCCAGGCAGCCCCCTTTGCAGAGTGGTTGCGAAAGGGAGCGGGCCCTCCGCCGAGGTCTCAGCAATCCCGTTATGGGGGACTTATTTGTGGCAACCATAGGGGTTCTTGGCCCCCAACGCCCTCAGCAGCCAAGGGGACTTCATCCCCGAACCAGTAGTGCGCCAGGAGTCGCCTTTTCAGAGTGGTTGAGAAAGGGGGCAGGGTCTCCAACGAGGTCTCAGCAATTCCGCTATGGGGGACTTACTTGTGGCAACCATAGGGGTTCTTGGCCCCCAACGCCCTCAGCAGCCAAGGGGACTTCATCCCCGAACCAGTAGAGCACCAGGAGGCTCCTTTTCAGAGTGGTAGAGAAAGGGGGCGGGCCTACAACAAGGTCTCAGCAATCCCACACCTGGGGACTTACTTGTGGCAGCCATAGGGGTTCTTGGCCCCCAACGACCCTCAGCAGCCAAGGGGACTTTATCCCCCAACCAGTAGTGCGCCAGGAGGCCCCTTTGCAGAGTGGTTGAGAAAGGGGGCGGGGCCTCCGACGACGTCTCAGCAATCCCACTTGGGGGACTTACTTGTGGCAACAATAGGGGCTCTTGGTTTCCAATGCTCCTCAGCAGCCAAGGGGACTTCTTCCCCCAACCAGTAGTGCATCAGGCGGCCCCTTTGCAGAGTGATTGAGAAAGGGGGTGGGCCCACCTATGAGGTCTCAGTAGTCCCACTGTGGGGAACTTACTTGTGACCACCATAGGGGTTCCTGGCCTCCAACGACCCTCAGCGGCCAAGGGGACTTCATTCCCCAACCAGTAGTGCGACAGGAGGCCCCTTTGCAGAGTGGTTGAGAAAGGGGACAGGGTCTCCCAACGAGGTCTCAGCAATCCCGCTATGAGAGACTTACTTGTCGTCTCCCCTAGGTGTCCCAGGGTAGGGTGCCTTGTAACTATAAGCAGGGACATCATAAAATATGTTTTATATGCCCTGGTGAGGTAAAAACTGTCAATTTTGGATTTCCCCACTGTAGTACATTAGCTCCATAGGCCAACATAGGAAGGCTATATTAAATTTGAATAAAGTCTAACTATTGACAGAAGTAAGCTAAATTGATATTTCAAAGTGTCTAAATAATAGAATAAATCCAACAACTAGCCAAGATTTATTATAACTATGACAGAAAATAAGTTATAGAACTTGCTTTTCTGATGTGCCTAAAATCCAGCTCTAGAGTAGCCTCTCCTGATCGGCCAACCTTTGACAGGATGAGCCAAGCTGCTTTGATGAGGTATGAAGTGGCCTGAGAGAAAACAAAGAGGCATGTGGTGGGAGGAGATCTGCAAGCTGCAGAGCAAAAGGCAGGAAGGGGACTGGGTAGCCAAACTGGTCTTCAAAGAGGGAAAGACACTTAGGACAGGACCCAGGCCCAACCCTACTACCTGCACCCCCAGCCAGATGGGAGCCCCTGTAATTGAATTAGCACAGGGGTTGGAAGGGGAGAGTTAGTGGAAGTTAACCACACCTGCATGCAGGGTTAGCCAAGCCTTAAGCTCCTGGAGATATTTTCTCCATTTTGGTTTTTATAGAACAGTGCTTTCTGGAATAAGAATTTGCCACACTTCAGGGGAAGTGGTCATCATTGAGGGTGGCACCCTGCACTCCATTAGTCACGGGAGGCACCCTGCTTGCCATCCCAGAAGCCTGCATACATATGGGAGAGCTGCCCAGCAACTCATATCCCTGACTGAAGAAACAAGAAGAAGAAAGACTGTCCTGCTGGACCCCCTGGCCTGCACCAAGAGGACTGCGCTCTGAATGACTGCACCTGTTGCACACTTTGGAACTACAGCAAAGAAGGACTTTGCCTTGGACTAAAAGTTTAAGCAGTGGGCTCCCTCAGAGCAACAGGTTGAAAGAACTCCACCTGCATCATCTCCACCAAGAAGGAACCAGCTGACCACCTTTAGCTGGACTTTAAAGGATTTGGCCAGGTGCATTGTGGGAACTGTAGTACAAATTCTCCAAGGAGCAACTGAGAGCTTTTGGATCCTTGGCTGGTGTTGTGGACCCATCAAGAACCCAAAAGGACCTTCTAGAGGCATCTCCAGAAGTTTGAGATCATTTGGATCATTTTGCCGAAAAATCTCGATAAGTTGAACGGCCCGTCGTCGAGATTCAAGCCGGCGACGTCGAACCATGACCTGGCCTGGAATTCAGGTATGCCCCCAGGAGCTGCAGAGATTTACGTCATCGGCGAGACTTCCAAGAATGGACTGAGGCATCCAGCTCAAGCAAGCCACCGTTGTCGAACCCAAGCCCGGCCTGCTGAGGAGATCCGCTTGATGTTGAGAGAAAAAGCTCCAAAAAAGTCACTTAGTCAGAAGGTAAAAACGTAACCGGGCCCTACCGCTCACTGTATCCTACCTGCTCTTCATCACTATTGGCCCGAAACTTTCAATTTGTCCTAGTCATAGTGTTACCAGATGTCCCAAGTTGGCGCATTTGGCTTTTAGGCACTAGAAATTCATATCTCTAGTTCCCCATATTGGATTTATGTCATTTTGGTATAATTTTAATAATAAAAATATTTCCTATTTTGATAAATTGGTGTTGGATTTTTATTGTGCAGTGTGTCTTACTTATTTAATTAATTGGTGTTTTTAAATGCATTACACTCCTGTCTCCTGCTCGCAGCCAGCTACCAAGGGTTGAGCAAGGGAATATTTATTGTATTGAGACCTTGACTGTACCTTATATTGTGATTGTGGCCTTATTCCTAGTGGTAGGTATCTACCTACACCTACTAATAAACCGCCTTCCAACAGAAACATTCTTTATCATTGCCAGTTTCCCTTTGTGTTCACAGAAATCTATTTGCTGGACAAGGACAACATGGCTTCCCAAGGGAACACTTACGATGAAATCGAGAAGATCTACATTGATATCCACTCCTCTGAGTTTCGAAGTCAGCTGGGTCCAATGAAGCCAGTCCCCGAGATCCCGCCAGAGTACTCGACCAATCTAGAAGAACCAGTGCTTCCGGGTGATCTGCACGAGCTTGATGTCCAGCAGGTGTGTGACTGTCTGCAGCTACTCAACATGGCGGAATACACAGAGGCTTTCCAGCGGGAGCAGATCGACGGGCAGCTCCTGTACGAGCTGGAAGAGGCCATCATGGAAAGCTGCCTGGGGATGAACAAGCTACACAGAATCAAGCTACTAAAGTTCAGGGATGGGTGGAGGCCGAACGTAAGCAAGAAAGTATGGAACGTTTAACTGGCACGACGAGTGTTTCAAACATAAAATGTTGTTTCTTACTGTCAGGTGCTTCCCTTTGCTGGATTTACCTTTCATATACGTTTTTTGTCTTATGTTTAACTTTTCTGTATGTACTAAGCTCTATTTTGTAGATTGCTGTCAACCTAGGCAACAGGAAATGACATCAGAGGAGGAAAGGGCGTGCAGTCTGGAGATGCACCCGGCAGAAAAGGTGAAAAGTAAAAAATGTAATTTTCTTCTGCTTCCAGCAACAGATGTACCTATGTGGCAATGATGCTGTTCACGCCTTATAGACTTGTATTGTTGGCGATCATCTCTCTCTCTTCTTTTCTAAAGCGTACATACCAGCTATCCTCTCCTTTCACTCCATAAATAAATGTTCACTAATACTTCACCCACCCTCATCAGCTAGTAGCACTACTGGTCATAGAGGTACAAGTATCTTAATAGTATTACTACTCTGATCGAAAAATAATACTACCACTACTGTTTCAAGTAGCCCTGCTTCAACTGGTAAACTACTTGTAACAGCTGTAGTAGTAGTAGAAAATGATCGGAAAAGTGATAGATGAAGAATGCACATATTGCTACTATCATGCTACTACTGCTGTTCCTACGAATAGTATCAATATCACTAGCCCCGCCACCACATGTTGTAATACTACTTCTATTACAGCTTCAATTGCTACTAACATGGTACCATAGTATTATTACTGTCATTAGTACTAATATAACTACTATACTACTGCTGTTACTAGAACTGCCCGTACTACTGGAACTATTATTAGTAGTACACCGTGTAATCCCACTCTATTCTACTCCCAGTGACTGGTCATCCTACTTCTATAAGTAGTATTGTGGTGGTATTCCTATCACTACAAGCAGTATTCCTTTAATTGAGACTATATCTGGTACTTATAATACACATCGAATTGCCAATAGTGCTTTTGCCACAAATTTTTGAATTACTATTGGCCCTTCTCATAGTAGTACTACTACCAGTGCTACCATAGGCATGAGCACCACTTCTGCAAATACTACTATGACTGTAACTATGGATGAAGGCGCTACCTCTAGTGCTACTCGGCTTTGCGTCTACTGCTGATATAATCAGTACCCTGATTATCACTAATAGTAACGCTGCTAGTAGTAGTTACAGTACAAGGAGACACAGCTGTACTACTGATACTGATCCTAATAGTAGTAAGAGTACTTGTACTAGTAGTCTTACTGTGAGTAGTAGAAGTTATAGTAATAGTAATACTCATAGACCTATTAGAATTGAAGCACAAATAGTATTAGTAAAACCAACAACAGTGGTGCTAGTAAGTGTACCATCAGTGATAGCCCTACAAATATGACAGCAGTACTAGTGAGCGAGTATTGGTAATACGAAATAGCAATGGGAACATATTACTGGTACTAGTAATAAGTATTGTGAGAATGATACTTTTAAAATAGTTGCCTGGCAATAGTAATTGATGTAAAAGTAGCAGTAGCTCTCATGTTGCCAGGAAGGCTTTCAATAGTGATATCAATAACAGTAGCAGCACTTGTGGTGTAGTAGTAGTAGTAGTAGTATAGGATTAAAAAGACCAGGACTACCAGCACCTTTAGTAATACAGTCAGTAGTAGCAGCAACACTAGCATTAGTAGGGGAAGTAGTAGTGGTAAAAGTAACAGCCGTAGTAATTGTAGTAGCAGTAGTAGTTGCAGCAGCAGTAGTAGTAGTAGTAGAAAATGCAGGACTACCGGCCCCTTTAGTAATACAATCAGTAGTAGCAGCAATAAAAGCATAAGTATGGGTAGTAGTAGTGGTAAAAGTAACAACAGTAGTAGTAGTGATAGTAGAAATAGTAGTAGTAGTAGTAGAAAGAGCAGGGCTACCAACATGTTTATACAACAATCCGTAGTAGCAGTGCAAGTATAAGTAGGGATAGTAGTAGTGATAAAAAGTAACAGCAGCAGTAGTAGTAGAAGTAGTCTTAGCAGTAGTAGTATCCTTTTAGGCCTCTTCCCGGCATTTGACACCGTCAACCATGATATACTCCTTGGCCATCTTCTCTCTATTGGCATCAAGGTTTAAGCACTTACCCTTTTTAAATCTTTTCTCACCGAAAACAATTTGTCACTCTTGAAGCTTTCAACTCTTCCTTTTCACCTTACCTTATGGAGTTCCCCAAGGCTCTTTTTGAGCCCTACCCTTTTTAATATTTGTGTCGCCCCCGCTGGCCAAATTGATCAGGTCTTTTGGGTTCTCAGCACTATCCAATGCAAGTGATACCCAAATCGTAGTCTCAGTGGCCAGTGATAATGCAGACACCGCCACGCGTTCACATAATTGCATGCTCCAGGTTGGAAAATGGATGTCCCACAATTGTTTAAAGTTTAACTCCGGTAAAACTGAGGTTTCGCTTTTGGAAAGAACACCTTCTCTTGGTTCCCTATGTGGTGGCCTCTGGAACTCCGCACACTCCCTACCTCAGTTACAAAGGTCAAGAATCTAGGGATTGTCTTTGATAATAAACTAGCGCTTGAGGGCCATGTCAATGCCATCACCTCAGTCTTCTTCTTGACAATGAAACTTCTCAGAAAAATCTTCCTCTTTATCCAGATGTACTTACAGAAAACCATATCATCCCTCATTCTTTCAAGAATCGATTATTTTAATGCCCTATTTGTCAATATCCAGAAAACATGCCTTAATAGAATTCAGATCCTACAAAATGCTGCTGCTCGGCTACTTTTGGGCATTCCCAAATGTGAATCTGTTTCCTCCACACTCACCCACCTCCATTGGCTTTGCGTCAAGAAGTGCATCGATTTTAGAGCCTCTGTTTTGCATTCAGGGTGCTTCACGGTAGCGGCCGGCTTATCTCAGGCAAAGTTTTCGCTGGTACATCCCGTCGAGATCACTCGACTCTGCTGGGACCCTGAACCTGGTTGTCGCTTAATTTAATAAATCTCAATGGTGTGGAAGGAGCTTTGTTAACAGTACATCACGACTCTGGAACTCCCTCCTCCCTCCTCCCTGAACTGAAAACGAAAACAGATCTGCTAGCCTTCAGGAAAGCCCTTAAAAAACATGGCTTTTCAATCAGTAGCTTCTCTCTCGCAACCTGCCTCAGTTCAGTTGGTTATCTTCTTCTGAGCCCAGCGCCTAGACTAAGCCTGGGCGTAGTTCGCGAAGTAGCGCTACGCGAAGCTACGCAAAGTGCAGTTCGCACTACGCGAGCTACGCGTAGCACTACGCGAACTGCGTAGTGCACTGTTCGCAATGATTGCACAGTGCCGGATGCTTGTCCGCACTGTGCAATCATTGAAAACGGCATCTTGCACAGTGCGAGCTGTCTTTTACTGCCGCTCGAGTCGATTTTTACTCGAGCGGCAGCTTTCTAACGCGGACTGGTAGTTTCTCATCGCGAGCGGTCGCGAGCATACGCGACCACTCGCAATGAGAAACCTGACCTCCCGCGTTGAGAATCTCGCCGGGAGGTTTATTTTCCACGCTCGCGATCGGCAACTTGATGTTGCTGATCGCGAACGAGGAAAAAGTCTCGCCGGGATGATCATTTTGCTTGCTCGCGGTCGCCAACTTGACGTTGAGGACCGCGAGCAAGCAAAAATGACCGCTGCACTACGCTACGCGTGTTTGCACTGTGCTACGTGCATTCGCGTTGTGCGAAGTAGCGCAAACTTCGCAAACTACGCGAGCGTAGCGTAGTGCTTTGCCCAGTGTTAGCCTAGACACCATTGGGTATGAGCACACTCTCATTTCATTTTATTTCAGTAGTGGTAGAAGCAATCTTAGTAGTAGTAGTAATAGTATTAGTAGAAAGACAAGGACTACCAGCATGTTTATAATACAACCAGTAAAGGTAGCCATGCTAGTACAACTAGAGGTAGCAGTAATGTTAAAAGTAACAGTAGCAGTAACGACTGGTGGCTGGAAAAGATCTCCAGGTATGTTTGGAGGCATGATCTCTAAGTATATGTGAGTATCTATATAGATGAGTATCATGATCTGATGGTGCATACGTCTGTGCGGCGGTACCTATAAAAGGCTGGTACGGCTAGGCAAAGCCAGTCATATGTCAGGCAATGGCCACTTCTACTTCTCATTCCTCTCTCACTATTTCACTGAGGTCTTTTAGTCTCTTAATGTCTCTTACTCAAGCACCCAATCAGGGTCTATAGTAAAGTATGTGTATTTGAGAAAAAACAAAAAGAGTTGTACTTCTCTGCACTGAGAGAAAGTAACCTCCTTGTAGCGTCGTAGATAACCCCAATGTAATGCCACTAATGTACTACCTGAATGTAAAATAGTTTCAGAATATGCATATAATGTACACATTTTTATGTATATAAAAAACTGTTTACCTATTTTTTCAAATGCCTGTTGGAGATAGTAGCATACTGATTCTAGCACAACACGAAACAGCTCCATGAAATTAAAATTAAAATGATACAGGCATAACATGTAATAAAAGTTGTGTCTGCCCGTTTTATTCACATGCTCTAAACTAAAAACGTACAAATATTGTGTTTTCCTGACTGTCAGTGATCTGAAGGTGGTGGTAAAAGATGGCATCCATGCTGACGGCACCACCGCAGTAAGTGGCTGAGTCGGTGAGAAACATGAGCCATAGGGCTGAATTACAAATAGGGGCATATTTACCAAAAAGTCACGCAGCACAGCACAGAAAGTCACCTTGTTGCGCTGTGCTGTGTGACAAGGAAAGGGCAGCAATGTGCCATATTCAACATAATATGGCATTGCCTTGTCTTTTCCCAGTGCTGGAGCACAATGTGCTGCTAGCGCCAGCGCAGGCACCCTTGCACCATGGTACAAGGGTGCCTGCGTTGTAGGCAGGATTGTTTTGTGCAGGAATGGACACCTCCCTGCACAAAAACAATACCCTGAGGCATCTACATAGAAAGAGTAAAAAACAAGGAGAAATAAAGGTATTTCTCCTTGTTGCGCCTCCCATGGGGACGCGTAGCATTTTGACACATACCCAGTTCTACCAGTAATGGTACATCTGGGAATGCACCAAAATCCATAGGTGTGGCGTGGGAACACCCATGCACCAACCATGGAACGCCTCCCTGGGGTAGAGTAACGCAACTCAGCGATTTGCACTGGATTGTGTTTCTCTAAATTTATCAAGCCGCTCAGGGCCACGCAAGGGGGTCTTGCATGGCTTGATAAATCCTAACATATGAGTTGCATCACTTTTGCACCCCATTGCATGGCGCAAGGGCGACGTAACTGATTGATAAACTTGGCCCTCAATGCCTAAATGTTCACGCACAGTGATAACTGGTTTTCTGACCAATTTCAGGGCCTGATTACGAGTATCATGGTACTACGGGGGTAAAAATCTGAATGCAAATTTATGATACTGGGTGGTGACACCATGCCAGTACTGTGCAATTATGAGTTGAACTCCATGGAATGAGGAATCGCCGTGAGGAACTGGGTTTACCACTCATAAAACCACATGGAATTCCCAATTCTGTTGTTTTAATGTATCCATTCACCACCTGCTTTGAGCAGGTGGTAAACTTATATGGGGCCTTTACATGGGGTGAGGTAGGAGGTTACAGGAAGTAGGTGAGGGAAGGTGTAGATAAGGTCTGGCATAGGGAGCACTAAATGCTCCACCCACCAGAAGAAAAATCCAGGTATGAGGCAGTGGCGGCTCCTTGAGGGAGTGCTGCGGGGCGGTGAGGTGGGGCGGGGGCCATTTGGCGATGCAGCGCACGCAATGTAATTCGTTTTATTTATTTACTTAACTCCGTTCGGCCGTATTCCGGAGTTTACTACCCCCCACCCTGCCCCTCCCCCGCCCCGCCTCACCGCCCCACAGCACTCCCTCAAGGAGCCGCCACTGGTATGAGGTATGACTACCGCTCTGTAAAATCGAGTTCCAACATGTGGAAAAGCTGGGTGTTGAAAACTCGGTGTGGCCCACTCATGATCAGGTGGAATGGAATTCCATACAATAATTCTACGTGGTCTGACCTCAGGCCTTGCGCCTTATTTCGAGTACCAAGAGAATCCAGATTCAGGCACATACCGGATTTGTACTGAATTTCAAAGTACATGGACTTTAAGGATTTTCATCAGACACTGCCAGAATTTGATCAGGGGAAAACCACGACAATCTGAGATTTTCCATACTGATACGTGAAAAACCGCATGGTATTACCAAATTATTCCCATTTCAGATTGTAAATCATGTGTAGATAGGGCACCCAGAAGTGTTGCTATATACTTGGTGCATTATTAGCACATACAGCGATAGCAATAAAAAGCATTTTGAAATCCCTTTTTCCATGTGTGATTCCCATATATTTTGCATGGAAATACATGAGTCCCCCTTAGTCGAGGACTACCAGCAAGCGTTCCATAACTGTGGGTATGGTCTTTTAGATACATATCTGCCTGTTCCCAGGGCATATTTGATCTCTTCACTCAATTTCTGACTGTAGGGTCCAGTCCACTTCAGGATCCAACTCCCTTGTTCTGGAAATGCTCAGCCTATCCCTGCAGCCTTTATGTTTCCTGATTTATCATGGCATAAAGTAGGAACCTTAGGCTACATCCCAGCTCCCGGTCGAGTGGTGCCCCATCAACCAATAGCAGCTCCACTGGAAGGGGCCTTTCACAGAACTTAAAACATGTGGTTTTCAGACTAGTGACACCTAAATAAAACAGCAGAAACCTTAATAAGGTGTATATTGAGACTTTGAAAAACTGCACATACAAAAATGCAATGGGAGGACACATCCAAACATGTCAGCAGCGTGAGAACCAACTGTTAATGGTTCTCCCTAAAAGGAGGGAGCTGTTTTATTGTTGACAGAGCCAGTGGGGCTCACCTAAGCTTGTTTGTTTCTTCATAACAGCAACAAGTTATATAAACTCTCCACTGATGATTCATGAAACACATATGTTGGAATGAACAGCAGTGGCTGTGTTTGTTTTTTTATTAGGCCTCAGGACATTTGGCTTTTTTAACACAGTCTTGGTTTCTAAAAAATGTCCTCACCTGTAATGTGTTGAATTACTTCAAGGCCACAAACCCTATGGGGCAGTGTCACAATGATTGTATGATGCCATTAGTGATGTCATCAAAAATGTCATTTGAAATATTATCAGTGATGTCATCAATGATGTCAGTAAATATACCATGAGTGTCTCACCAAAGACCCTCACACCGCCAAAGCCCACCTCCACGAAGGAATGAAGGCCGTCGCCGAATGGATGAGGACCAGCCGCCTGAAGCTGAACTCGGACAAGACGGAGGTCCTCATCCTTGGTTCCAACCCTTCAGCCTGGGACAAGTCCTGGTGGCCAACATCGCTGGGAACAGCCCCGCCACCCACCGACCACGTACGCAACCTAGGGGTCATCCTCGACCCCACCCTCTCCATGACTAAGCAGGTCAACGCCGTTTCCTCATCCTGCTTCAACATCCTCCGAATGCTCCGCAGGATCTTCAAGTGGATCCCCACCGAAACAAGAAAAACAGTCACCCAGGCCCTCGTCACCAGCAGGCTGGACTACGGAAACGCCCTCTACGCAGGAACGACGGCTAAGCTCCTGAGACGGCTGCAACGCATCCAGAACGCCTCTGCACGTCTTATCCTCGACATCCCCCGACGCAGCCACATCACACCCCACCTGAGAGACCTGCACTGGCTCCCTGTCAACAAGAGGATAACCTTCAAGCGCCTCACCCACGCCCACAAAGCACTCCACAACTCCGGACCAGCCTACCTCAACAGACGACTCAGCTTCTACACCCCCACCCGCCAGCTCCGCTCGACCAGCCTCGCCCTCGCCACAGTCCCCCGCATCCGGAAAACGACCGCCGGCGGCAGATCCTTCTCCCACCTCGCCACCAAGACCTGGAACACCCTCCCCACCAACCTCCGACAGACCCAAGACCTACTGGCCTTCAGAAGACTCCTCAAGACCTGGCTCTTCGATCAGTAGCAGCACCACCCCCCTCTTCCCCCAGCGCCTTGAGACCCTCGCGGGTATGTAGTGCGCTTTATAAGTGACATGATTGATTGATTGATTGATTGTAATGTGTGAGCTCATAAGCGGTGCATGGTGGGGGCACAAGATATTGTTAGCTCTGTAAACTTTAACTGGTGAATCTCAGTGTTTTTACAAGGCCCAATTATAAACTCACTTTAACATTTGGTACTGAATTTCTTGGGTGTTTTTCATATAAAATAAAATCTTAGGCCCATACCTAATTATCACGTCACTTTACCCTTAGCTTTTTTCAGGAACTTTCGCTGGCTCATGGGGACCCAACCATCCAGATAGCTATACATTTTGAACCTTAATTTCTCAAAAACTACTGAACAGATTTGCACCAAATCACAAAACCACATTTTCTGAGTAAAGATCTAATGCCAAATTTGGTGTAACTCTTTTCAGCCATTTTTGTTGTAGCTCTGTTCAAAAATCCCTATGGATATTGCATGAGGAAATTGCGGTTTAAACTTTTCTTTTGTCAAAGTTTTGCAAAAAGTAGTCAAACGGTGCTAAAGTTATTAAAACAAAAAATCAATTTCCTAGGGTAACTACGTTCTAACTATAACTACATAGTGGCTTGTAACTGTGTAATATATATATATATAGTCAATAAAAAAAGTTTACGATTAGTTATAGTTAGGAAAATGCAATTTATTATTTCTATATAAAACCAACTTAAACTACACAAATAGAAATTCAAAAGTTATAGTTTTTTTCAGAGTTTTTTTCCGGAGTTTTATATAGTGCGATCTTGACCCGAAAGTATCAGGTATCAGAGCTCTTAACATGAGCACCAGTTGCGTTACACAAGGACACATTCATTTTTCATAGGCACGGGGAGATTAAGTGACTTGCCCAGAATCACGGGATGTTGAGCGTCGCTGCCGAGACACTAACCCGGTTCCCCAGATTTGAGGTCGACTGTCCTAGCCTCTCCCCAGCTTCAAAGTTATAACTCTATAGTTATAATTTAAAGTTATAATTTACGCCCTGCCCAAATCTTACTATTTCTCACACACCTCCATACAAGGTGTTGTTAACTTGCTAGCCAGACTAAATTAACGATAACTCGCACCTTCTCCATGCAGTGCTTATACGCTATCATATTATATCACTTACAGCTTTTAAATCATAGTATTCATACCAACATTCATGACATCTCAAATTACATAATTATGAGACGAGTGTGCATGGTGAAGGACCGAGTTATAGTTAATTTAAGCTGGCTAGCGAGTTGATAACACTCTGTACGGAGGTGTGTAAGTTATAGTAAGTTTCAGGTGAGGCCTAAATTACATCTTTCAGTTATAACTATAAAGTTATAACTATGACTTTTGAATGTCTAATGTTTGTGTAGTTTAAGTCAGTTGTGTATAGAAATAATAACTTAAGTTTTCCTGACTATAATTATTCTTAAACCTTTGTTTTTTTCCATTGGATTTGTATTTAAAAAAAAAAAAAAAAATTCTTTCTAAGAAGAGGTGTCACGAAGGAAGAAATTGAAGGGCTGCATTGTATGGAATTTTTTTTCTTTGTCACCTGGACTAAAAAAGTTAATTCCAAACTTGTTACGTGCAACGTATGTAACAAGGTTTTTTCCTGTGGGAACATTAAACAATACTCATTCGGTACCACGAGAATGAGAAATCACCTGCAGGCAGTTTACTTCACCAGGATGATGCATGTGTAAAGAAGGCA
This sequence comes from Calotriton arnoldi, assembly GCA_963921515.1. Lineage (NCBI taxonomy): Eukaryota > Metazoa > Chordata > Amphibia > Caudata > Salamandridae > Calotriton > Calotriton arnoldi. Next base: position 1,771,640 of record CAWUFW010000636.1, on the reverse strand, counting down.
TCAGAAGAAGATAGAAGAGTCTGAAGCTGGAAGAGCAGCAGCAGCCACTTCTTTGGTTAATGCAACACCTTCTGCCACCACACACTACGAACACGCCTTCACGACGCCGGGATCCAAGAGAAGGCCCTGGACTGGACCACATCCTTCCTTTCCGGCAGAACACAAAGCGTCCGCCTCGCCCCCTTCCGATCCAAGGCCACCAAGATCATCTGCGGCGTACCCCAAGGCTCCTCCCTCAGCCCAACGCTGTTCAACATCTACATGGCACCCTCGCCCACGTCGCCCGACAGCACAACCTCAACATCATCTCCTACGCCGACGACACCCAGCTGATCCTCTCCCTCACCAAAGACCCTCACACCGCCAAAGCCCACCTCCACGAAGGAATGAAGGCCGTCGCCGAATGGATGAGGACCAGCCGCCTGAAGCTGAACTCGGACAAGACGGAGGTCCTCATCCTTGGTTCCAACCCTTCAGCCTGGTACGACTCCTGGTGGCCAACATCACTGGGAACAGCCCCGCCACCCACCGACCACGTACGCAACCTAGGGGTCATCCTCGAACCCACCCTCTCCATGACTAAGCAGGTCAACGCCGTTTCCTCATCCTGCTTCAACATCCTCCGAATGCTCCGCAGGATCTTCAAGTGGATCCCCACCGAAACAAGAAAAACAGTCACCCAGGCCCTCGTCACCAGCAGGCTGGACTACGGAAACGCCCTCTACGCAGGAACGACGGCTAAGCTCCTGAGACGGCTGCAACGCATCCAGAACGCCTCTGCACGTCTTATCCTTGACATCCCCCGACGCAGCCACATCACACCCCACCTGAGAGACCTGCACTGGCTCCCTGTCAACAAGAGGATAACCTTCAAGCTCCTCACCCACGCACACAAAGCACTCCACAACTCCGGACCAGCCTACCTCAACAGACGACTCAGCTTCTACACCCCCACCCGCCAGCTCCGCTCGACCAGCCTTGCCCTCGCCACAGTCCCCCGCATCCGGAGAACGACCGCCGGCGGCAGATCCTTCTCCCACCTCGCCGCCAAGACCTGGAACACCCTCCCCACCAACCTCCGACAGACCCAAGACCTACTGGCCTTCAGAAGACTCCTCAAGACCTGGCTCTTCGATCAGTAGCAGCACCACCCCCCTCTTCCCCCAGCGCCTTGAGACCCTCGCGGGTATGTAGTGCGCTTTATAAGTGACATGATTGATTGATTGATTGATTGACCTTCGACTTCTTCTCCACTACCACCCGCTTCATCTGTCCCTCAAGTAGCACCTTCTAATTCTTCAGCTATATTAGCAACTCCACCAACACCCAGTGCATCTGTCCCTCCACCAGCATCTGCTCCTGGTACCGTGGTGCCAATACATCTTTTCAGACAGAATTGTGATATAATACAGCAATATAGCAGTACAGCGATATACTGTTTTCTCTGCCTTACTGATGTTGTTGGAGAGAGAACTATGATCATCCAAGAGCTTCTACCAATATTAGCCAGGTTTTTTCAGGTATCAGAAATAATAAATTGTATTTATATAGAGTTAAATGGTAAGTACAAGGTAAGTTAAACATGTACCTTATGGTGGCTTCATAGTAGACAGTAAGGTAATAATAGACTACTACTGTGATATCTGATTGTATTTATTAAACATAACACAAAGTAAATCCATCATTGCTTTCCTTTGTATGTGTTTTCAGACAAAACTAGCATTTCTGTTACACCACTATGTCATCATATAGGAAATTTGCAGTTTAAGATGATCATATGGTAGTAGTCATCATGAATCACTGGGGAAAAACAAATCAATTGGATTGTAAGAAACACATAGATGTTGTGCATGTCCGAATGTTAATATATCAAATTATTTTGATATATGTGAAAGCATAGAAGACAGCAATACTTAGAGCAGAATTTAAAAAATGTAATCAACCCTGCCACGCCACTCAATGGCATGTCTTATGAATTATCGAACTACAACTCATAAGTATCATTTCGTGGAACAGCCATAGAGATCCATATAGAAATGTACCTGTTTTATGTAGATATACAGGAGGTAATGAGTTAAACTTATCAATTTCTCTGTTATGTCTTTCAAGAAGAAATAGAACTCTATTCCTTTGCAACAGTCAGGCGAGTCTTTTATGATTGTTGGTGGCATTTAGTAATACTGGTCTGTGTTTATAGTCCACTTTGTGTTATAAGCCAATCAGATAATGCTTTACTTGTTTATTTTATTATCTAGTTTTCTATTCATCTATTTGTATCCTTTCTAACACTTGTTAAACGTCAATGCTAAAGACTAGTTTATTTTCTTACCTCATTTTGGTTCTTGGTAGTATTGCTATTTTTTAGATTTCAATAACTACTTCTGTACTTTCTAGATACTTTCAAGAAATTACTGTGGTACATCATAAACTTAAAAAATATATATACATCAATGAAAATACTTTTCCCTAAATCTACAGACTTTGCTGAATTGCCTCATTTCTTCCTATACGTTACAAAAAGAGTAATAAGCTATATTTGACGTTAAAACACAGAACAAAGACAAAGTGTGATGTAAATAATATGGTTGCTTTTTTATTTTGCAAGGACTTTGCTTAACGAATAATATTGTGTTTCGTCATCGCCATGTACCGTGTTATGCTGAGGTCCAATATATCACTAAGATTTGTCCCTTAGTACTTACAAATATCCAAACAAATTTGGATCAAATAGCCAGAAGGAATTTTTAAACACCATAATCTAGATTGCTGCCAAATTTCATGTAAATCCGATCAGCCATTTTGTCACTACGTCTTTTTAAAAAGTCTATGAAAAATGCATTGCTGGAAAAACGTGTTTTGGGACCCCCCTTTTTTTAACTAATCACCATAAAACTTGGCTTCATCAGCCAATATAGAAAGAAGAATAGGTCTGCAAATGCCAAAATTTTAGCGAAAGTCCTAGCTAACAGGCTCACCCTCTTGATGGAAAAATTAGTTCTGCCAGATCAGGCAGATTTTGTTCCAGGGAGGGCGACATCCCATAACCTCCGCACCTTGCTTTCCATCATGCAAAACATTGACCCTGACTTAGAAGCAATAGCGGTTTTCCTTGACGCTACCAAAGCGTTCGACTCGGTGGAGTGGGATTATTTATTTGGGATATTGCAACGAATGGGCATGCCGGCTGGTTTTCTTACATGGATCAAATTACTTTATACATCCCCCACAGCCAGGATATTGATTAATGGGCAATGCTCACCTCCGTTCACTATTACTAGAGGGGCAAGGCAAGGTTGCCCATTGTCCCCCCTTTTATTTGCCCTTGCTATTGAACCGTTAGATAACATCACCGAGAGAAAGCCCTAAGATAACCTATGAGGGAAGTGCTCATCTCCTTATATGCTGATGATGTTACTCTACATGTCAAAGAGCCACAACGAAACTTAAACCCTATACTTAGGGAGTTCATTATATTCGGGGAACTTTCAGGCATGCACATTAACTGGGGAAAATCGCAAATTTATCCATTGACAGCCGGTACGTCTTCTTTCCCAATAGATTATCCGATACAATGGTGTGAGTCGGAGATAACATACTTAGGTATCCGCATTACACGTGACAGAGCAGAATTCATGCACCTTAATTATGGTACAGCACTTACCACAATAACTGCTTGGGTTACACGATGGATCTCACTTCCCCTATCCCTGGCAGGGAGAACATCGTTGATTAAAATGATAATTCTCCCAAAATTATTGTACCTATTTATAAATATCCCCCACTACCCTGGCAAACTTTTTTTTGCTGCATTAAAAACAGAGATGATACGTCTGACCTGGGGAGGCAAGCAACCGAGAATTAAATGGGACACACTTACTAGGACACATGCACGGGGTGGTTTCGAAGTCCCAAATCTGGAGCTTTATTATTTCTGTGCTCAAGCACATTACGCGACATACTGGTTTTACCCGCCACCATATATGCCACACATCGCAGTGGAACAGGGTTACATGGTGCAGATTCCACTCGCAGGTGCCATCACCATAACTCCCAATGTCAGGGAGAAAGACCCTACTACGGTAGCCTGCACTGTGAATGCATGGAAGTGCATCGCCGAGAAACTTGATGTTCCCATGCCCTATTCTCCCTTACTACCACTTCTTTATCACCCACAGATTCAGTTATTACAAGAAAACTGCTTTAAACAAATGATACTCAAGTTCAATATAAAAACTTGGGGGGACCTATATATCGACGGACGTTTCCGCTCTTGAGAACAATTTTTTGGAGAAATGGAACCCACACTGATGGAAGTGTTTTATTATGTAAGACTGAGGCAAGGTATTAAATCCTTTCCTCTTGAACCTCTGACACTGACCCCACTACATAAGCTTTTGCAGTTAGAGACACCTCGACATTTGGTTTCTGTACTATATCATAACATTCTGAATGCTCATGCGGGAGATATATGTGTCGCTCGTGTACACTGGGAACAAGAACTAGGATTTGAACTGACAGATGAACAGTGGGAATACTGTTGTACACACACTGGGCAGATAACGGCTAGTAGCCGTCTCCATATTATTCACTTCAAATTTCTACATCGTGTATATTATACGCCGGTTAAAATGCACAAATTTTATATTAGAGAAGATAAACGATGTGATAGATGTGGGATGGAAGGAGCAGACTTTCTGCATCTGGCCTGGGAATGTAGTTCAGTTAATCAGTATTGGCAGCAGGTCTTTGCAGCATTGACACAGATGACAACAATCCAAATAGGCGCCTCCCCACCTGTTGGCTCTCTTGGGACATACCACACAGATACCGGTAGCTTGCAGGAAATATATAGCACTCGGGCTGTTATTAGCTAAACGGAAAGTAGCCTGCAGATGGGGACGGGGTAGAGCTCCCAAATTCAAAGATTGGATCCAGGACTTACTATTTTGGCAGGAACAAACATTGATATATGCAGAATTATTACCACCGTCATCTCGCTCACGAGACATATGGGATCCATTAAAGTCTTATTTGCTATCACACCCTGTAGATGTAGGTAGAGACTAATGTAGAAGAGATAGACGCAGGGAGGAAAAACTGAGTGAGTTGACAAGACAAGAGATTTGTAAGATAGTTAATTTTTTCAAAATGAGCGATGTAAATAGTTTTATGCCACTGGATCTGATTATTGGGGATAAATTGGACTGAAGATTACAGAATATGATAATGATGAAGGAATGCTGATGTATAAAACTAAACGTGGAATTCACATATGTTAAGTCCAGGGCAGTTCAGACCTTTATCGTAAATGGTGCCGATGATGCATATATGAAACATATGTTATGGGAAATTCACTAACGTTTGTATTTTCTTTCATAAATACCAATAAAAAGTGTAAAAAAAAAGAATAGGTCTGTAAAGTTTTCTGGAGATTCATTAAACAGTGACAAAGATATTAGCAAGCAAAAATCTGAGGAATTCCTATTTCTCTGAATCCTAACTATAACTACAGAGCTCATCTCACGTTAAAAGAAGTTCACTGAAAAAAACTAAGATTTAAGTGACGTTATATTTAGGTGTTGAAATAACACATAAAGTTAAGTTTAAAAACAAAAAGCCACTGAAATTCACCACTTATAGTTTACTGAGCTAACTATAACTTGGGTCCCCGCCATGCCCAGCTTATGACCTCACATCGCTCGTGACACATTAAATCATTGATGAAAACACTAATGACATCTTAAATCAACCCCTTCATGACCACTCCAAGCACCTCTTTAAAAGGCTGAACAGATTTATACCAAATAATAAAAAGCATGCTTGCTGAGTAAAGATCTAACTTTTTGCCAAATTTGTAATTCTGTTCAGCTGTTGGTTCTGTATCGCTCCCCAAAATTTCCTATGGGAATTAATATGGACATTTTGAGCCCCACCACCCCTCTTTTCTTGGCCCTCGCTTGAAGGACCACCGTGAAACTGGATTAAATTTGTTTTGGAAAGTTTTGTGAAGTTTCAACAAATGGCACCAAAGTTATTGGCAAAACAGAAAACTTCTCTTCCTATGGAAACTCTTGGTCTCTCTCTTTCTCACTCTATATATATATAAATATGTGAGCCACAGGAATACATTTCTGATTGCATCTGGATTTGGAGTGGCTCGTTATTTTCACTGTGATCGGGTGAGAGTTGTCCTTTTGCATATATATATATATATACTGAAAAAACCCCAAAGATTATAGTTAGGCAAAAATGTCAATGACATTGCAATGTTTTAAACTAGTAACTATCGCTATGCACAGCTAATTACCACACATATTAAATCACTCATTAAATGTTCTATGACATCATTAATAACATCACTGTATAATTTGCATCAATGATGACAAAACTATGCAGGGCTGGGGAGCGAGTTATAGGTACCTTACGGTGCGAGTTATAGTTACTAGTGATATCTATAACTGGTGAATTTCAGTGTTTTTTGAGTTTTCAAAGTTACGTTATCAATAAAATATTCACCCATCTATAACGTCACTTTAACTTTTGTTTTCTCAGTGAATTTCTAGGTTTTTTAAAATGGAAAGTAATATTTTATTACTATAAATACAGTCAACCCCCTGCTGCGTACACCATTTAGGCTGCGGCCACCACCCCGGCAACCAATCCCCCGCGGGCAGCCAACCTGGGCACGCACAACAGAACGACAAGCACTATGGCCAAACCCCTCACGTACAGACAACCTTATGCAATGTACCACCTTCTAAAACACCAAAATGGCTTTATCAAGGGGTGAGCATATCACTATATAGAAACAGGGGCTGCTCCTCCGCAATGGCGGAGGAGTGTCGCCCCACTGGCTCAGAGCTAGCAGGTGAAAAATAAAACAATTACCTATAATCGTTTTATTTTTCATTTGCCGGCTCTGAGCCATCGTGTGCAGTGAGTGGCGGGGCCAGGGCATGGGAGAGGGGAGGAGGAATGCTATGTGCACTTTTAAGTGCGCATGTGTGTTTGGCCGGCCGTCTCAGGCCGGCCTAACGCACATGCACACTCAGGCTTCTCCAGCTGGTGTGTATTGAACAGCTGGGCTGGTAAAACAGCACAGACTTCCTGGTCTGAGTGGAGCATCTTTTCAGCCTACTCAGGCCAATCCCCACTCTACTTTCATAGCATGAGAGCAGCGTGGGGATTGCACAGGGAGTCTAATGCTGCCACAGTGCCTGCTGGGACTAGGAAGACTGAGGCGCGATGAGGGCAACCGCCAGCAGCTCCAGGTACGTGTTTTTAATTTTATTTTATTATTAAACTCCTGCGCACACGCTTCCCTTCTCGCGCTCCTCCACCCACCTCACCACCTCTTCATTGTGCGTGCCGCCACTGTATATAAAGCAGATCTATCATCTTTTTCCAAAAATCACCAATTTCTTTAATCAAATGCATATTTCATTCACACAATGCAATAGTTATTAATATTGATTATTATGAATATTTTGATAAAATAAAATAAAAACTTTCTTTTTATATAGTTTTTATTATTATATTTTGTGGATGAAAAATGTCAAAATAAATAGTCAGATACATATTGTTTTAAAAAATAAAATAATACAAGTATGTCTTTGAGTTTTGATTTTATCATTTTTTGGCCAACAGAATGCAATCATAAAAACAACCACAAGAGGGCTTTTCACTCCAGCTGAAGGTGTTGGGGGGCTTCTGGACTCCCTGCAGCCTCCAACAACATTAAACATGGCTTGGTGCTGCCCCTCTCTATTCGAGGGGCACCACCAAGCTAAACAAAATATGAAAAATAAAGCCCTTGCAGGGCATTATGGGGGCACTCATTGTGGGGAGCAGTGAATAATAAATAAATACAAAATGTATTATTCACTTAAAAAAAAAACCATTTACTGTGGGTGTCCCGGGTCCATCCGGGAGACCCATATATTATTTTTATAAGGGGAGGGGACGTGTGCCCCCCCTCTGCAAGCCTCTCCAGGCTCTGGCGACCCCATTCCCAGGGACCACAGTGTTTTATATGAATTGAGCCTGTCTGTCTGCAAGAAGATTCTGACTTCAGGAGAAGCTCCCTGTCCCCTGCCCACCAGCCTGTGCTTGCTGATTGGCCCACTAGCTCCCAAACAACCCTGAGCCCTCCTCTCACACCTGTACAGGCTCCTTGAAGTTTGTGGAGGGAGCCCCAAGACAGCCACCTCTGTTTTGTAGCCCCAGTTTCTCTGTGCCCTAATAGCCCAGTGAGCAAAAGACAAAGACATTGGTAAGAACACAGACTTTGTGCTGTGTATTCTTGGAACTTTTAAAGGGCTTATTTTCTCTACCCGTGACTGTTTAAATTTACCTCTTTGTTTCTGTGCTTTTGTACTTTAAAACTGCTGTTTTTTCTGCCTTTGACTGCTTAAATTTCTCTTATAGCTTTCCCCTATACTGGTCTAAGGCCTGTTGAAGGCAATCCACATCCACCTCCCTTTTGTTTTAACAAGGTACAAAGGCAAAATACACCTCAGAGGCTAAGCAGAGTGTGTTTAAGAGACTGCTTAATCTGCTTTAAGGTTTTATACTGTGTTTGGAAACTGTATGTAACACTCATTTTTGGCTAGAAGAGTGATTTAAGTGTGCAAAAAGCAGTACTTTTAGTGGCTTTAGATTTGGCCTTACCTGCAGAGCTGAACAGGGACTACAGAGTGTGGATTGTGCCTGTCTGTCTCAAAGAAGACTCTGACTTCAGGAGCAGCTCCCTGCCCCCTGCCCCCTGCCCACCAGCCTGTGCTTAAGGTTGCATGCTACTTATATAAGTTTCCTACTAGTTGTTACATTTGTGCTCTGATTGGTTCCTCTGTCTAGGGTTTCTATTGGACTTAGGGCTTAGGGTTAGAGTTCTGACTGGCTGATAGGTCTGGGATTCTGATTGCCTCTTAGGGATAGGGTTTCTATTGGACTTAGGGCTTAGGGTTAGAGTTCTGATTGGCTGATAGGTAGTCTGGGGTTCTGATTGGCTCCTAACGCAAGGATTTCTATTGGACTTAGGGTTTCGTTTTTGATTGGTTGCTATGGCTGTGATTGGTTGTAAGGGCCTGGTCTCTTATTGGTCCTAGGTCTTAGGGCTAGGGTTCAGATTGGTTAGGTCTAGGGTTCCCATTGGGCAAAGGTCACCTGACCTAGGGCTATTTAACCTTAGGACTCAGGGTGTCTCAGCCAGGGCATCTCAGCCCGGGCGTCTCAGCTAAGGGTACAGGTCGGGCCTACATCCAGAAATGCTTCACTTTTTTCCATTCACCAAACACAACCTTAAAACATCAATGTCCACAAACATATTAACACACTCAAATGCACTCTACGCATTTACCGCAAACAGACCCTAACTACATTTCAATGTCTCAACAACCACTACAAAGCCCCACAAACAACATCAATACACCCTTCTACCCCAACTTCCACACAATGCCACCTTCACTCTCACATAAAACACCACTCTGTCCTATACCACTAACAAAGCCACACATCACCAACACAACACAAGCCCACACTATACATCATTTTATTCCATCCAGACACACACTCCCTGTTCATACAAACCACCATCTCTATCCTCTACGTGCTCCTAACAGACTCCTTTCTGTCACCACCAAACCTATGCTCAGCCCTGCATCATATCATCCACCAAACCCCTCCTCCTCTTTTTACCAAACATACACAACCAAACAATCCTTACATTCCACTCCACCACATATATTACCTCTTTCAGTGATAAAATATAACACAAACACTCATAACTCTTGTCCATCGCTTCTCACACACTGCATACACTCTTATCCAAAACACATTACCACCCCTTTACCACTGAACTTCCACTCACCAACAGTACTTTACATACAAATCCTTCTCAGAGAGCCACTACGTCAATATCTCCTCTCACTACTCCACAAAACCAAAACATACCACACAGCAGCACAACGAAATCTCACACATGCACAATTTCATAATACATTCCGTCACAAATTAGAAACATACACCCACTCCCACCTGCAGGACTACACAAATAATACACATCCTAAACATCTTTACTCCCAAATTCTCTATCTTCACCAACTACTGCCACAAATACTCCAACACAACTCTCATTCACCCGCCTCTCATCCATTGCACAATTTAGAGCTTTAAAACATGATCCACATGCTCCACCACCACTCCTAACCCACACACCTTCCACCCTAAACAGATGCAAACAAAATAAACAACATGCCACTCTTCACAACTTTGCATCTCCATGTCTATTACACAACAAGGCTATTCTACAAAAGCAACATAGCTCACCAACTCACTCTCAACCACCATCTCCACCACATACACACACAATCCCAACAAAGTGCCTTCTAAGCCTGTTGGACAAGGAATATGATATAGAAAAACAACACTATTGCTACCCCCATACAGTTCATACCAGCACTAATGCACACCTGGTACAGGTTCAAAAAATACTGCTCACTCTTCTAGAAAACAAAGTCAAACCACCACCAAAACACAATTTCTAAACTGTTTACTAATAAATGCTTAATCACTCTCTAAAAACAAGCACCACATCTACGACCTACTCACTGACATACAACCTGACTTACTCTTCATAACTGAATCATGGTTGGGGGATGACATGGTTCCAGTGCTGCAAGAAGCCATTCCTCTAGGCTATCAAATTATCATACAAAATTGTTTAGGCAAAAAGAGGAGGTGGACTAGTTGTTATTTTCAAGCAAACAATCAATCTCACCAAAGCTGATGGCATTTCCATAAAAGGTTGTGAGGCCCTCATCACTTGATGCAGCTCTACGCCAACTTCCTCCTGTAACTTCCTCCTCCTTTACAGTCTGCCACCTAGCAATGCAACATTCCCAGTCATGTTTCTAGACACTGTTTCTAACCTTATAACACTACACTCCAACCTATGCATTCTTTGTGACCTAAGCATTTGGTTTGACAAACCCAATATGCCCCATCCAAAAACTATCATCACTGGCATAGTCACACTGAACCTACATCAAATCGTGCACAAACCCACACATATCACTGGACACAGCCTTGATGTCATTTTTGCAAATCCAGAACTAGTTACCTTTCAAACGATTACTCCAGTCACATGATCAGTCCACTATTTGGTAGCTTTCCAACATAAAACACAGCAAACCAACACACCTACGACCACCTTACATGCATCCACCTATCGACAGTGGCACAAACTCAATTTTGAATACTTAGAAACACAATTAACAACCAACACAGATCTAGACACAATGCTTCACAAACTTTATGAGTGGCTACAGGAAGTTATTGATATCCTAATACCACTAAGAAACAAAAAAACAAGACAAAAAAAAACCAAGCAGCTTGGAGAAATACAGTAGTAAAAAGATAAAACAACAAATTAGAAAGATGCAACGCACCTGGCTCAATACAAACTGCAATCAAGACAAACTTCATATATACAAACTTAACAGAGTCAACAATCAAAAAAGCTTTACAAAAAGGTACTAGTCAGAATTATATCTTTTTACCATTCTCCCGGTTAAAATTCTTGGAGCTTGTTGTCAGCAGTTGGATACTATGGTCAGGAAGCTGGTATGGGATGGAGGTAGACACAGGGCGTTGTTGGACACTCTTTGCCGTCCTCCTGATGCTTGAGGCCTGGGGGTTCCCGCTTTTGAGCTTTTTTCTTAACTTTTGAACAGCTCAGTTACAGTGGCCAGCATATTGGTTGGCGGTCTCTAGACGGGAAGAAGTGGGACAGACAGGCAGACTTACTACACAGGTGGCACTACTGGCTAAACTGCTAGCTCGAAAGGTGGAACTTCCAAGACATGGGGTGCTGCTGTTGGTGGTCCTAGCATGTTGGAGGCGCTGTCAGTGATTAACTGGTGGACATCCACTATACGCCCCAGCGCTGCCGTTGGTGGGCCTCCCTCATGGCGACCCGATTATAGGATTATGGGCTATAGTGCGCAACAGCCGACGGCATGGACGGACGTAGGGCTAACTACAGTTGGGGTCTGCTTCCAACTGGAAACCTTGGTCCCATTGGAAGAATTACTGGAACAATATGCACTGCCCTGGGCCAATTCCTGACATATGAGGTGTTGGCAAGGTCATTTGGTGATTTATTGTCTGCGGGCAGAGAGGAGCCCAAGACTCATTTAGTACTCCAGCTTGTTGACCATGGGGAATACAAGACACCTGGTGAAATGGCTCGATAGAGCACTGTTAGACATGACACAGAAACCACTTTTAGCTCTGAGAACTAGTTAGGAGGCCCTACTGAGACGTGACCTTTCGGATAGTGAATGGAGCAAGGTTCTGCCGTACCGTAAGCGGGTATCCAGGAACACGCGCCTGAAGTTTATACAATTTAATTATACTCACATGACCTATATGACACCCCATAAACTACAGGTCATTTATGGTGGCGAGCCATGACCCTGCCCAGATGTGCCGCATTGGATGCTGATTTTTCACATATGGCGTGGAGTTGCCCCAACCAGTGCACGTTTTGGGAAGAGTGGTACATAAATTGACCAGAGTGCTAGGTCGCTCACAACCCTGTTCCTTGGGTACCTGCCTGCCGGGTCTGTTCCCTAGACCCAAAGCGAAGAAAGTGGGCTCCAGATTCCTACATTTGGCATTGGCATTGACTTAGAGGTGCATAGCGCTTGCATGGAAGTCGGGTGGGGGACCCCAGGCTGGATACCTTGGCACGCTATGTGACGAACTGGGCTCAGGCGGAACAGAGAGGTGCCCCATTACAGACCTATTGTCCGAGATATTGCGCAACTGGGAGGGGCCCTCCGGATATGCAAATAGTATAGTAAGAAGCGAGGGAGGCAGTGAAGACAGACAGGGTGGTCCCTTGCAGGACGCAACATAGGTGACCCTTCAACCCAGAAACGTAATAATCTGCATCTGACCCAGAATAGGAGGAATCGTCCCCTTGATTATATGCTGACCTGCATGCTCAGGGACGGAGATGGCACACCTCAGGACGAGGGACGGCTGTAGCATACCACACACCCCGAGCTTTGAAGTGGGTACCCAATTACGCACACTCCCACTGCCTTAGGCACGCCTCTCCCTCTGTGTAGAGCAATAGATAGCTATGTGGCGGACTGGCGGTAGGCCAACCCTGATAGGTGACAGCAATGACCCTCCCGATGACAGTTAAATTACATACATTGGAAGTAAGTTATGGTTTTCTTCTTTTTCTTTTCTGTGTTGACTCTTCAATGGATGCTGCAAAGGACCTGTGCTAGCAATGGCATAATGCACTATGACATGGGTGAGGGCCTTGTGTACTACCCTGATCTGCTAATCGATGCCTTTATGGTTTTTGGTTATTAGATGGGCAGTTCTCTCTGGGCTGGACGCTGGTTTGACTTGACTAGCTTGGATGTCCACATTGCTGTAAAAATGAGGGGGGATTACCTTCACGTGTACGTGGAAGGCTAAGGAGGGATAACTCCAATATTTCCAATGTTGTCTGAAGCTAATGGAGCATATTGTTGTGATGTGCATTGACTATATTGTAACAGTATAATGCAAAATGCCAATAAAAATGTGTTTAAAAAAAAGTACTGGTGAGACAGAATTCAAAATGCTAAATGTGCAAATACAATATTTTATAAAATTATAACTGAATTTGGTAAACCTTAATGCACAGAAGGAACTCATCCCATTACTCAAGAATTCACTGACAGACTTGCAAATCATTACACAACCAAAGCAGACACGTTAGACTCCTATTTAAAACAAAGGAAAACCACCAGCACCAACCCATTTCCAAAAATCCCCTCCAAGAGTAGGCTAACCCAGCCTCTGCATTAATTCAAACAAATATCGCAAAGTTAATTTATGGATCTGGTCAAAGCAAGCAGGCCAGCCGGTTGCCCTTCTGACCCCTGCCCACCACAAATCTTCAAGAACATTCTTCTAACTACCTCTTCTCCCACACCAGTAAGAAAAATCATCAGTAATTCTTTAGCTATGGGAATATTTCCAGAAGACCTAAAAAAGACATACATATACCCATTATTATAGAAAACTAACCTGGACCCGCATGACCCCGACAACTACAGACCAATTACAAATGGACCATTCCTGGGCAAACTAATAGTAAGAGAAGCATTCACCCAGATGTCAAAGTTCATTGAAGATAACTCCACACTTTCAGACTACCAAACAGAATTCCGCACAGGAAGAGGCACAGAATCTGCCCTCATCGCTATCTGGGATGACCTTAAAAACACAGTAGACCGGAACGAGGTTGCTGCACTTCTTCTCTTGGATCTCTCAGCTGCCTTCAACACAGTTGACCATGACAATCTAACGCAGAGATTCTATGAAGCCGGCATAGAGCGGACTGCTCTCGACTGGATCACATCCTACCTTCAAAACAGAACAAATGTCATTCATTTTCCCCATTTCTCATCCAAGCTGTACTTCTCAAAAGCAGGGGTCTCTCAAGGCTCTATCATCTCACCCATGCTTTTCAACTTCTACATGAAGTCATTACCGACAATGATCAATTAATTTCAGCTCACATGCTATAACTATTCAGATGACACACAAATACTCCTTACACTGGAAAGCCCAAAAGACATTGGAACCTCACAAATCTTCAGTTGCCTCAGAGCCGTTGATCAGTGGATGACATGGAGCCATCTCAAATTGAATGCTTCCAAAACTGAAATACTTACATGTGGCAATTGGAAAAATTATGACCCACTCTGCGCCTGGCCTGACAATCTGGGACCTCCTCCTAAAGTATCTAAGGAAGTCAGAAACCTTGGAGTTACCGTGGACTCCAAGTTACCAATGAATGCCCAAGTTGACAAATTAGCAAGTTCAAGCTTCATTACCATGAAAACTCTGTGATGCATCTTCCCCCACCTGGGATTTCCACACAAGGTTCAGGCTACTATCTCTCTTGCACTGTCTAAACTTGATAACACCAATGGCCTCTACCACAGTTCATTGTTATCAACTATGAAAAGACTACAACAGATTCAGAACTCTTCTGCCAGACTACTCCTACATGTACATCCACAAGCCCACATCTCCCCTGCCTTGAGGACCCTAGTTGCAAAATCATCCTGTGCCCTGGGCCCTGGGCACCCCCATTTTTTGCTGACTGGTACTGGTGGTAACTGACTCTTACTGTCCCTGGGCTCTGCCTAACCAGGCCCAGGTCCAGTGCTATGCTGAAAACAAACTAAGAATATAGTGAAAACACCTGCATAAACTTGGGTACAGTATGGGTTAGGGTACCCCTATGATTGGCATAACCTTCCCTATCAGGCCCTAATACATAATAGGGCATGGGGATCAAAACTATCTTTAAGTCCCTAGTACATAACAGGACATAACAGTTTAGAGGCCAGCAGCCCTTTCTGCACTTGCATGTGTCCACTGCTGAGGCCTGAGGTTAGTTTAAAATCAGCCCTAGTATTGGAGAAATTGCCCAGTTCATTTTCCCCATTGCAAAACCCCAGCCACATAGGTTAACATGGCAAGACGTTATTCTTTAATAATTCCCACCAGGCAACCCAGCTAAATATCATTCAAGGACTTACTATAATGGTATTGATAAATCCAACAATATGCAATTGTTAAATTTATCCTAAAATGTACAGGAAAGAAGTTATAAGACTTTCTTGTCTGTTAGCCAACATTCAGCCTTCCAGTGATCTGCCTGATTGGTTAGAGTTAAGTGGATTAGCCAGGCTGCTTTGATGAGATGATAAGTAGCCCCTAGTGTGAAAGAGCCATTCTGGGAGGACAGGGTTCTGCTGCATAGGAATGCCAGAGCAAGGGGAGGGGTCGTAAACAATGATCTTCAAAAGAAAGAGGAGACGGGCAGAAGAAACCATTTTTATTTACACCCCCACCCTTAGAGCACAACCAGAAAGCAGGCTTAAGGAAGGAATGTGCAAATGCCAGGGGGAGGGATTCTATGGAGATGAGCCATCCTGGAGTTTGGTTTAGCCAGCCCTTGCCTCTCGGCTGAGACTTCAGCCATATTGAATTTTGGCGCAATAGTGCTTTCTGGGAGACCATTGTGCCACACTTTGGAGGAAATGGTCATGCTCTGGGGTGTTGCCCTGCACCTCATTGGACAGGAGTGCCCTCCTGTGTCACCCCAGAGAACACTGAGGGGCCGATTCCGATCTCGGTCGGAGGCGCACCCAATACTATTCGGTCGGGAAAAAAGCCATGCGAAAGCCAGTTTCCCGACCGATCCGTACAGCACACCGAACGAGCAAGTACGATGCGCACAACAGCAAAAATTCCGGCCGAGCCGTACTCACCCAAACCAGGTCCTGTTCTCCGACCGAGGCGAATCCGGAAACGCCGAATCGAGTCGCACGGAAGGAAAATGCAGCCCCGTCCGGCCGGACAAGTACGATGCGCTTCCGTACGCGCCGAACCCGTCGCTACGCACGGCACGTCAAAGCATCCGGGAGAGGCGCACATAAGCTCGAATCGCGCCACAACACGATCCACGGCTACGAGACGAACACAGCACAGACGAGGACGACGGCGAAGCGACGAGGACGAAGCGAAGCGGCGAGGACGAAGCCAAGCGACGAGGACGACGCGAAGCAACGAGAAGGACGAACGACACGAACCAACCATGAATCCCTTCGTCCCGATCATACCAATATTCTACATCTACTACCGGAACAGGCACGGACGCGTACGGCGCAGAAGGTAAGTCAGACACCAACCACAAAACACATACAACACGTACACGACACATCACACACATACACGGGGAATCTGAATATACTTGCAACAGCAGCACCATAGGGGCGGGATGCCCATCACCAATGCCACATATGCACACAGGGGCCTGAATGCGCGCCACCACCCCAACCCAGGGGGGCTGGATGCCAACCACCACAACCACCCTTAGCCAGGGGGTGCCAAATGCCCACCACCACTACCACCCTTAGCCAGGGGGCAGGATGCCCACCACTACTACCACCCTCACCCAGGGGGGCAGGATGCCCACCACTACTACCACCCTTAGCCAGGGGGCTGGATGCCTACCACTACTACCACCCTTAGCCAGGGGGGCAGGATGCCTACCACTACTACCACCCTCACCCAGGGGGGCAGGATGCCCACCACTACTACCACCCTCACCCAGGGGGGCAGGATGCCCACCACTACTACCACCCTTAGCCAGGGGGCAGGATGCCCACCACTACTACCACCCTCACCCAGGGGGGCAGGATGCCCACCACTACTACCACCCTCACCCAGGGGGCAGGATGCCCACCACTACTACCACCCTTAGCCAGGGGGCAGGATGCCCACCACTACTACCACCCTCACCCAGGGGGGCAGGATGCCCACCACTACTACCACCCTTAGCCAGGGGGCAGGATGCCTACCACTACTACCACCCTTAGCCAGGGGGCAGGATGCCCACCACTACTACCACCCTCACCCAGGGGGCAGGATGCCCACCACTACTACCACCCTCACCCAGGGGGCAGGATGCCCACCACTACTACCACCCTTAGCCAGGGGGCAGGATGCCCACCACTACTACCACCCTCACCCAGGGGGGCAGGATGCCCACCACTACTACCACCCTCACCCAGGGGGGCAGGATGCCCACCACTACTACCACCCTTAGCCAGGGGGCAGGATGCCCACCACTACTACCACCCTCACCCAGGGGGGCAGGATGCCCACCACTACTACCACCCTTAGCCAGGGGGCAGGATGCCTACCACTACTACCACCCTTAGCCAGGGGGCAGGATGCCCACCACTACTACCACCCTCACCCAGGGGGGCAGGATGCCCACCACTACTACCACCCTCACCCAGGGGGCAGGATGCCCACCACT